>JALPQD010000353.1:2117718-2468989 GCA_023101885.1 Typhlomys cinereus | reverse complement strand
TCCTTCATTAGGATCTTTAGCTAGCCAAAGTCCATCTTTTTTGAATTATTTAGTGGAAAAACACAAAACTGGAAAAAAAAAACTTTCATAAGATTTTTAATGAAATTTTCTGATCAGGCAAGCCTATTAAGTGGTAGCACATTTAATGAGAACTTAACTAAGATTATTAACAGGCTAATAATTAGACTCTTTAACAAAAAAATGTCAAACTAGCTGGGTCATAATTTCCGGCAACAGTGGAAATAGGTACAGTGAACTTAGATACTTTTTAGTCTTTTTTTTTTTAAATTTGATTAGACCAAAAATAACACATAAACGAGAGCTCTTCCTGGAACACAGCATTTAATTTCTTTTAAAAAATACTGCACAGGTAGCATCCAGCAGTTTCTGGCAAGGTACTGCAGTATGAAACAAGAAATAAAATATTCCATCAATTATCGACTAAAGATGTCATGCACAATGATGCTTTTGCTCTCATGGTCAGATTTTGTTAAAGTAAAACTGAAAATAGTATCCAGTTATAAAGACAAGAATAAGTAACTGAGGACCCAGGCTCCTCCAAAAGCAAGAGCAGAAGCTATGAGAAAGTTAAGTATGACCTCAGGCCGAGCGGCTGAGCCTGTAGTCACTGATCAGAAATCCACTGAGTAGGAAAGGTCATGGCCGAGGTCTGTCTGCTTTCCTGTGACAGCTCATCTAGGTGGAGAGGAGGCTACTGAAGAGGGAGAAGCTTGAGTTGATCAAAGTTCCAAGTTCAGGTCACCTCGCATTAATGGCCCTAGTGGAACTGTTGGGACAGAAAACAAAAGTAATGAATATGGGAGAGAAATCTTGTAGGAAAAAAGAGGAGCTGGCAAGGATAGGAGAAAGATTTGAGTGGCTGAAAGGGGGAGCAATGAGCATATTATGTGCTCGCACAAAACTGTCAGCATTTATTAGTAAAAATTTCTTGGGACAAAATGACATACTGATATGGTGATTATCCTTGCAAACTGGGCAAGCTAGGCGTTTTGTGGTGTTCAGAGAAGCTGAGCAGAGCAGCGGACCGCTTGGCGATACCACTTCTCTAATCATGACCTTCCAAAGGCTACAAGGTAAAGCCCCAACTTCTACATCAAGCCTCTCATGAGCCAAATTTGCCCTCTCAACAACCTCATTAAAGATGACGCACGTCAGTCACTGAGTCCCACTCTGGGGTCTGCTTCGATATGCCCTGAACATCCCAAATCCCAAATATGTCACTGTTGATGTTTTGGGGCTCAAGGGGCTTAAATGTCATCTTAAAATAACTTGCTTTAATGGAGTTAAAAATTTTAAATTAAATAGATGCCATTGACCCTTTGGGAAAATGAAAGATAAAATCAAATTGGGAAAAAAGAACACAATGAAAAAAAAAGTATAAAAATCTAAGAAATCCAGAAGGAAATGAAGAAAACCTGTTCATCCTTTGAGGGAGGCATCTGTGCTTCTCATAATCAAAATAGCCTGATATTACTCAGTATAAAAGTAAAAAGCCTTAAACTAATAAAATAACTTGCTCTGGCTCTTTACTTTTTTCTTTTATTTATTCAATTGTGCGTGTATGCATGTGTGTGAGTGTGTGTATGTAGAACCACGGACGAATTCGGGAACCACAGGCTCCGCCCTACCAGGAGCAGAAACGCCGGCCGCCCCCGCTTCCGCCTGGCGTCTATACGTGGGATCTGGGATCCGAACTCAGGACCTTCTGCCTGCAAGGCAGAGGCTTAACCCCTGAGCCACCTCTCCAGCCCCTGCTCTGGCTCTTTTCAAATCTCTAAGTCTCATAGCACAACTTGTTTAGTGGCATTTCTTTCAACATGTGTATGTGGACTGCTTCACAAATACCAATGACAAGTGGGTTCATCTGGAATAGAGGGTCCTTTTTCTCCTCTATATTCCAAAGGAATTTCAGGAAAGATGATGCTGGAAACATGGGCAGAGAATCTCGGAAGTGAGGCTGTACTCTTGTTCTCCTGTCAGTAGATGCTTCCCTAGTAAAACAAAAGTCCCACTTTGTACACTGCTGGGTTCTCCACACCTTCCCAAGCCAGTCTCCACTTACCTGATGAATTAAGCTTATTCTAGGGAAGGAATCGTTCACTTGGAATTGGTCAGTGGTTTCGCCTCTCATTTGTTCCAGTCCATCCGGAGGAAGAGACTGAACAAACAATACGGGTAGTCCTTTAGCCTCAAGTAAATTATAATCTGTTCAGAGGGGCCAAGTATAAACATACAACGACAAAGAATGTGTAACAACTACACACTCCATCTGTTCAGTGTCTCACTCCTTTGTTGTTCCTTTAGTGTCCACGTGAAACACTCCACAGACCATCATTCTCCTGAGGCACCATCACATTTGTGTTGGGGTTGGTTTGTTACCTAACCTCACGTGAAACTTACAAACAGCTGAAATCAGGAGTATTTTTCAGCTCATCAGCCTGCTTGTTTAATCTCACATGGGTTTTATAGATGGCAATGAACCTCAAAGTATTTCTTGAAATGTCTTTGGCTTTTCACAATGATCTACAAAAAAGTGAGGGGAAAAATGCTATTGAAAATGTTATGTGAGTTACTGTTAAGGACTGGATTCTAAGTCACTCTTTGGAGGAGGTCACGGATTTCTTTTTTAAACAGATTTTCAATGGTGTCTGAAACGGTTTATTTTAGCCTCTGAATTCCATGTTAAACTAAGTGGTAAACAATGTTTTCTTCCAGTTGCTTCCTCTCTCATGGCCACCACTGACGCAGACATGAGCTGGGAAGGAGGCCTCCAAGGATTAGACGGCATGCATGAGACGTAATTTGGCAGCCACTCATAAACTCCAAAGAGTAAATCAAATATCAGTGACCGATTGTGAGGCTGAATTGCTTCCTCTTTCCCAGTTTCTCACAAAACTGTTTGAATTGAGCTTCCCCTCTCCCGAACAGCAGCCAAATCTAACGGAAGTCTATTCTCTCAACCTTGCTTTTGCTTAGGAGAAATGGCTTGTTATTCCTCGCAAGTCTATTAATAACTTAGAAAAGAGGTACGCACATGGCAAACTTAAAACACAGATATTCGCCTGTGTTATCTCACAATATTTTTCAACAATCTGAAGTCTATCTTAATTTCAAGAGTATGAATTCAAATGTATTACTCAGAGTAATAATATGGAAATACACAAGTGATATTTCCCACAGTAGTACAGCTGGTGTTTTTACAATTTCATTGTATTTTGTTTTCTGGATTTTGTTACTAGGGTGTGTACAATAAAGTAAATATTAAAAGTAATTCAAAATTAACATTTTATGCAAATGTGATTATTGCAATTAGTAAAAGTGATGTTGGTTTAAGTCTTTGTGGGCCTTCATAATTTCAGCACAATGAATTTGAAATAATGTCAAAAAATCACAGGGACAATAGTGACAATTTCTTCACTGCAACTAATAGCAAAGAGTTCACTAAGACTGTAAATCAGTTTTTAAAATATAGATTTTTAATGCCAATGTATATTAAATTATTCAATTTCTAGGAGATATTAACTTAGTACAACAATAAAAGACGAATAAACAAAATTGGCAACTCCGCTAGCACTCTACAGAACAGAGACATCTAATTCTTCCGTGCACAGCAGTGTAGGGCTGGATACTTTGATTTTTTCAGAGCATACTGCTTCTAAGAGATATGCATGCAAAACACAAATACATGGGGCCCAAATTCTTATTTTCTATATAAAAACTTTTCGTCTATTGCTTTCCCCAAATCAAGTTAACTCTGGTGAAGTCTGGAGACTCTTCTCCATCTCTTTCAGGTCTGCACCAATGAACCATCCATGCAAACGGAACAGAACCTAATCCAGATGAGAACAATCCTTTTGCATCACTAATGCTGCCAGACATAAGCCCATACCTCTACCTTTACTAATGTCTGTATTTTAATTATGTATAGATGCTACTTGATGAAGACTTCTCATCTTTCAAGACGGCTTAGCAGTCTCATCTTTATAAAGATTCTCCTAACCCCACCCTCATCCTGTGTAGAATTAATAACTCCATTTTTATTCTTCCCCCTGGATGCCCTGCAGACTCTAATATGCCTTTACTACTCTATTGTATTCATCTATTCACTTGCTATCACCCTCCTCATAGAATATAAATTTCTCCAGGGTCTCAGTTGTGTCTTGTACGTCTTTCTGTCTACAGTCCTAGCATACAGTCTGATACTTTATGTAACATATTAAGCAATGAAGAATGGGAACTATGAATGTTGTGTACATGAGAAAAATTTCAATTGTGCTGCTTCCACAGATACTTCACACAAAGCATTTATTTATTTATTTATTTATTTATTTATTTATTTATTTATCTATTTATTTACTTAATTTGTTGTGGTTACCTAGACAATTAATAGGGTTTTCTGCTCAGATTAAAACCCACACAGGACACGACAAATGTACTTGTCTGCCTTCACCTAACATTTCTATATTCACAGGACAGTCTTCAATCAGTAACCCTGACACAGGGTTTTGAAAACAACTCATGATTTTTAGGGATAAAGACTGCTCAAATGTGGATTGCTTATACGATACAAGGGCAGGTTTAATGGGGTCTCTTGAGCATCTAGTGAGTTAGCAGTGATGACAGCGACAGCCTGAGTTGAAACTTTGGCCACTCAGGGACTTGGCGGTCTGAGGCAGGACTCTCCGACTCCTGCAGCCTCCGTGCCTCGTGGAGGTCAGCGCCCGTGGGAACAGGACCTGTGTGCCGGTCCTCATGTGAAAGCTAATGCTTTGCTGCTCTTCTAGCATATGAAACATTTCCCTAGGTAGATTCACAGCAGCAACGAAAGTCAATACTTCTAGCTTTTAAATGACAGCATAAAACTGGACTCTTCAACTGCAAAGGTTTAAAAATTTAAATACTTTGGGGAATTAAGGGGTCATTCATCCAAGTACTATATTGCATGTTTTCAGCCACTTTCTGGTTAAAAGTTTTTTAGAATTTTGTATTATACAAAAAAAAAAAAAAAAACCTGAGAAACTCAGCAATTATAAAAATGTATTAAGATTGCTTATGAGGTTTACACAAACTGCAGTTTGTTTGGCTATTTAATTTCAGCTCCAGTTCCAACACACTGCTAAAAGAACTCTTATTCCTCACTTCCAAACTTGGCAAGATAAATATTTACTAATAAACTGCTTATTACAATTGACTAGGACACATATCTAGCATCTGTCATGAATGTCTACGTTGAACATAAAAGTTTACTTCTATGGGATAAAGTAAGATCTTGGGAAAACATCTATGATACATTGAAATGATTGTCTCCTTATCTCTAACATTGTCTTTCATTAAGAATCTACTAAAGAAGTTTTAGGAAGCAAATCTCTGCACACAGCTTATGACCACAGCCTTCAGACACCTTAATATTTGCTGTTCAATTCATCTGTGAATGGATCTCCTGAACCCAGACAGCCTTCATCTCACCCTCCAGTCACACCTGCCACACCATTCACATTGGTCCCAGGTCTCACTGGCACCCACCCTTGTGCTCTGCAGGAGACAGAACCCCACAACGTGGGCCGTGGGAAGAGCAAGAGTATTCTGGAAGTTCTCAGTCAGAAGACAGAATGCGTTTTAACATGAAAACAAGTTACAAAGCACAATTAAGATTCAAAACAGCCAGACAGATTAGGAGATAGCTGAGCTTGGCTTGGCCTTTTACCTTCTCTTTATAACCATGTTTTTTTTTTTGTTTGTTTTTTTTTTTGCTTTCGGGAAAGTAATTATTCCCTAAACATATCTGGATTCAGATGTATGATACAACTTATTCATTAGTTGAAGATCACAGGATTGTATTAAGAATAAGAAGAAATTCTTTTGAAAAGTTCATGACTTGGTTTGCTGTTTTAAGGATCTGAGATTACAGGAAGTATGGATTTTCTTATGCAAACAGTGATGGATTAGTTTCAGACTGCTGGAGGACTTTCTTTAGTGACAGATTTATAATCTTCTTTAAACTTACTGCCTTTCTAATTTATTTACCACACACACACACACACACACTGATAAATCAATGCAAAAAAAAAAAAAAAGAAAATGTGCTGTGTGATAAAAAGCTTTTCATGGGTAGTAAGCAGACGCACAGAATTTAAAAGAAGACAATTTTGATCTCATGGCCTCCATATTGTAGAAGACAGAAATATAGAGAGTGAAAGTAGACAGAATACAATATAGGAACAAGAAAAATTAGGTTCTTATAGAATATGAATGCACAGAAAGGCAATGTCATGTTGCAGGACGGAGGCTCCTTAGGGAGGCTGTTCAGAGTGGTAGCACGTGTGAACGGAGTGTGAATGAAAGGTGGATGGATGAATCAGGGGAGTCTAGGTTGACATGGTTCTTTCCAGAACTTGGCATGAGGTGGAACAGGGCAAAAGTCAGATAGCAGAAAAGGTACCTCTGACCTCCAGGAAGATGGAAGTCAGGGGTTCTTCTCCTATACGCAATAGGACGTTATCGAAGGGCTTTGTTAGGAGAAAGGTCTTATTTGATTTTGTTTAAAAGGATCACTCCAGCTACTAAAAATGGAAAGGACTATAATGAAAGGAGCCAGATGACCAGGGAGACAGGAGGGTGGGAAGGTGCCTAAGCACAAGCATGAGGAACTGAGTTTGGATCCCCACTACCCACATAGCACCCACAAAGCAGGGCCTTGTGACATGTGCCTCTAACTCAAGCACTCTATAGGTAGAGAGAGGCCAGTAAATCTTGCTGAATTTGTGAATTCCAGGTTCAGTAAGACCCTATATCAAAAAAATAAGGTGGATAGTAATAGCAGTAGCCCCTATGTACACACACACACAACACACACACACACACACCACACACACACACACAGGTGTAAACCACATGCACAGAACAAAGAGAGAAAATGGAGCTAGGGAGATGACACAAGAGCTAAGGCATTTGTCCTGCAAGTGAGAGGACCTTAATTTAGATCCCCAGAATTCTTGTAAAGGCCAGCAGGTGTGATGGCCACCTGAAATCCTCGCACTTGGAATCTTAGGGCAAGATGTCTGGCTAGCCTAGCTGATGGTGGCCTCTAGATTCAATTGAGAGACCCTGCCTTAATAATAAAAGTGGATGGTGATGGAAGATACCAATTTCGAGCCCACACACATGTACATAAATGAAATGCACACATATGCACATACACATACAAACACATATGTGTATATTTATACATATGCAAACAAGCATACACACATGTACACTCTCCACATACACATGTAAAAGGAAGGAAAGAAGGAAGGAAGGAAGGAAGGAAGGAAGGAAGGAAGGAAGAGGAAGAAGAGAGGGAGAGAGGAAGGAGAGAGGAAAGAGAAAGAGCAAAGGAAGAAAAGGAGGGAAGGAGGGAGGGAAGGAGGGAGGGAGGAAGGAAGGAAGGAAGGATGCGAGGAGAGGAGGGGGAGAGCGGGGGAGTCTTAGTAGGGGAGGGGAGGGCAGAGGAGGGAGTGAGAAGAGAGAGAGAAAAGGAGAGGAGAAGAAGGCAGGAAGGAGGGGAAGGGGAGGGGAAGAGGGGGAGGAAGCGAGGAAGGAAGAGGGGGGAGGAGCGAAGAAGAAGAGGGAGGAAAGGAGTAAGAAGAAAGGAAGAAAGGAGAAAGGGAGAGGAGAAGACGGGATTGGAGAAGAAGAAGAGAGGGGAGGGGCGGGGGGAATCGGGGCAGGGAAGGACGGAGAAGGGGAGGAAGGAAGGAGAAGGAGGAAGGAGGGCGGAAGGGGAAAAGGCACGAAAGGAGACAACGAAGGGAAGGCCAGAGGACGAGGCGCCGGAGCCGGCGTAAGAGGACGGAAGGCAGCAGAGGAGGTCAGCGCCAACAGAGATCGGGAGGTAGGGATGAGGAGGAAGGTAGAAGGAGGAAGGGACTGAAGGAGGAGGAGGAGGAGGAGGCGGACGGAAGAAAAAAAGAGGAGGTAAGTAAGGGGGAGGAAGGAGGAGAGGAAGAAGGAAGGGAAGAAAGGAGAAGGGAGGAAGAAGGGAGGGAGGAGGGAGAGGAGGAGGGAAGAGGGAGAAGGAGGAGGGAAGGAAAAGGGAAGGAGGAGGAAGCTGCGGAGAGGGGGGAACGATAGGGGGGAAGAAAGGGAAGGAGACGGAGGACGGGGGGGAGGGGGGGGGGGGGGAGGGGGGAAGCGAGAGGAAAATTCGTACTTCACACAAAACAGATCCTGCACTATTTTAATTAATTAGTTCAGATATAGATTATACTCTGTATGAACAGCGATCAAAGTTCATTTAATTTTCAGATAAGATTAAATTCTCTGAGTGTATTGTTTTTTAATTCATATCAAGCCTATTTGAAAACATGCAAAGAGACAGAGACAGAGAGAGAAAGGAGAGAGAGGGGGGGAATGTGTTCTCAGACACTAGTTTCCATTCAACTTTGACTGCAGAACACAGCTGTGAGAGTCCTTAGCGCCCCACTGAGGCCGTGGGGTCATTTGCACATGCCTTCCTCAGCAGATGAAATGCAGCCCCAAACCCCTCTTGTTTGTTGATATGTGACCTACAGATGTTTCGGTTTGGCAACCACATTCACCCTTAGAACCAAAACATGATGCCTGAAACCAAGTTCCTCCCTCTCCTGGCAGAACACAGAGTGTATGTTCCTAGGACAAGAGCCTCCGGGCCTCCGCCAGCGCGGCAGGCCTACAGGAAAGGCCACTCCATGACTTGTTCATTCGGTCTTCTACCTTTTGGCATAGTATAAAGGATATCATGGAGTAGTCTCTTCTCTTAGGAACTTAAAGCCCAGCTAGGTGGACAGGCAACTAAATATAAGACCCTCCTTTGGTGGAGCAACATTCAAAGCTCACGAAGCTCAATTTCCTGGGCTTCTAGAAATGTTTCCCTACAGCCCAGTGGTGTAACTAACGTCTTCTCGCTGAAAAGCTTCACAAGCAGGAACCAGGTTTTTAACAGTGAAAAAGAGATGGGGAAAGAACCGACTAATAATTGCAAATATAGTAGTAAGTGCTGAATATGTCTGCAAGAACAACTTGCTATGATAGGCTATGGAAATGCAAAAGAAAAGCACCATCCAGGACTTAGAGGTCTCCATAGAGAGTGGTGGAAAGCATGGGTTTTGGGGAGGTCAGACTTTCTATATGTGGGAATTAGGACAAGGAAACACAATCACGTGATGTCCTGGGTTTCTCATTTGTGATGCATAATCAATGATAATAAGCGTGATGACTTTGAACAGTGCTGTGAAAAGTACATAGAATCATGTGTTTAAATTTTTATCAGAGTCTGGTAATACTGAGCACAACAATAAAGGTGAATCTCTGTGTTTTACAAATATATGCCTATTTCAAATTTCAAGTAGCACACATACAAATCCACTCCCTGCATTGCTGTATATATAAAATAAGCATAGGTATTACATGTATCCAGTGTTAGTTTTTTTAATTATTTGTTCAAGGAAGAGAGAGAGAGAAACAGAGACAGAGATACGGAGAGAGAACTGCTAAGGCACACAGATGGAGTTGGGAGGACAATTTTCAAAAGTTAGTTCTTGCCTTCCATCGTGTGAGTTTCCAGGGACTGAATTCAGGCCATCAGATTTGCAAGCAAGTATCCTGTCCACTGAGCTATCTTGCCAGCCCTGTGTGTTTCCAATTGTGAGGGCTCTAAAAATTCAGCACAACCAAGAACAGAACACAAACAAAAGTACCGTAACTATGGAAAAAATAATGCCTCATTTGAAAAAGGAAAAGAAACTAAAAGTACAGGACAATGGACATTACAGAAAAGAGATGGGCCATATGTGAGAGGGTTGATAGAAGGAACATTTAAGAAAAAATAGAGAGGCCAATGCGTTGGCTCAGCAGGTAAAGGCACCTGTGTACAAACTGGTGACCTGAGTTTGATACCTGGAGTGTACATGGTAGAAGGAGAAGAGAGATTTTTTTCAAAAGTTACCTTCTGACCTCCACCTTCTCTTTCCACATACATTAATAAATTACTTAAAAAAAAAAAAAAAGAGCAAGGCTCTAAAGCTGTTGCCACTCTTGCAGTTGATCGAAGAAAATTCCAAGAGCAGACATGTTCCTTTCGGGCACTGATCAAGCGTGTCCTGCTCAGGGGCAGGGAAGCCTCCGGGTTAGCACAGGCGCGTGGATCAGCCTTCATCCCTGCTGTCCTTCTGTTGAGTCTTCCTGGGGCCTCACTTCCGCTTTCCAGCCATGATTTACTCGCTACCCGAAAACAACTCTTGCAGACAGGCTTTCTCATTATTTGGCCAACAACTGTGTTCCGATGCAGTTCAGGGATGTTACCCATCTGTCCTTCTCATTTCAAAACGGAGCCTCTTCCGCATTGGTTATTTAAAGTTCCTTAGAGCTATCATTAAAAGTTCATAAAAACATTTTTTCCCCTCATATGCTGATTTTCCCCTTGTTGGAGACATCAAAGGAATCTTGTAAAAGTCAAGGATAGTTTATGTTTCTCAGGCTGTAATAGAAGATTCCAAACCGGTACTTTCTGGTAAAGTCTGGATTTGCCTTACAAATGTTCCTAGGAACAAAAGCCATGTTGCAAACATGGCAATGTCACTGTAGCCTCATTGAGAGTATTACTCACTCTTTCTATTGCTGTGCTACTTCAGCACTTGGGAAAGCTTGAATTTCCCAGTAGTGTGACCATGGTACTATTTTTGTATCTTCAGTGTCCATTTGTTTTCAATTTAGTGAGAACTATCTATATGGACTGAGTGCTCAAAGCTTGCTGAGAAAAAGGAGTTGCATCTGATGACTGAAATATTCTGAGAAAGATAAATCTGACCTATAAAGGAAAATGCATGCTCACTAGAAAATCAAAGATAAATCACATAGACATTTCTTTTTTGGGGGGTGGGGCTGGAGCTTTTCCCACCGAGGATCAATCCTCCCATTTGAAACCTTTATCCTTCCTTGATTTCAACATTTTTTTTCTAAACATTTTAATGATCTTACTTATTCTGCACAACATGGTGTCCAAGTGTCTGAGCTCTGAAGTCCAAGAGACTTGACTTAAAATCCTCCTTTCATTAACACTCTTCCTGGGAGGGGTGAGGCGTGCCACTGAGTCTCTTGGCCTGGGTTTTTCCATTTGTGAGTCAGGATAGCAGCAGTATATCTCAGAATATATGAGGCAAGATGCACTAAAGATGCTAGTTATGTGTATTCTATTGCTCAGAGCATTCTCAGACAATCTAGTTTATAACGTCCATGTCTCTGCATCTATTTTGTATTTCTTAATTATCACCTTCAATGTGCTTGGAGACTTTAAAGCCCCAGACGCCCCAGCTATTGAGCCTTTCAGCCTTCCCTATTAAAGTCAAATGAAGCCACAAGTTCACCGACCCCACATTTCTGTCTGCCTTGGTGATGGTTCCGCATTGCATGAGGTTTTCATGTACAGCCAGGGGTACAGGATGGTTAAAAGCAAACAACCAGATCAGAAGCTGCCTGCTGTGTTCTAACATCAGCTCCGTTACCACCATGTGACCCACAGCAACGATCTGTATCATGCAATGTCTCATCTGTACAAAGGAATATCATTAGTATCTACCACATAGTCCTATCCTGCAGATAAAATCTGAAGTGTGACCTTTTTATTGATTTGGAGAAAGAGGACAAGAAACTCCAAAACTTCCACAAGGCAAGCAAAATCATCTTTATCACTTCTTATTTCTTCAAGCTCTCATTGAATTATGATTGCTCAAGTTGATGGCCCAACACAGATGATGCCTGTGAGCTTCCTCTTTATCTTTCTCTAATGGGCTTTCCAACTGGAGCCCCTCCTCTGTCCTCACCCACCTTTTACTCAGTCCCGTCCTGCAATATTATTTCTTTCAAGCACCTCTTCATCTGATTTCACAGGTTACCTCCAGTGGGGGCTCTAGCCCCTCAAAGTTATCTGACAATATGGCAGCCACTCACCCATGGACTGAGCTGTTTCTCCATGGGTGGCTGTGAGTCTTACAGGAGATGTAAATGAATCAGGGATTTCTGCACCTTCAGTGTAGGAAGGCCTTAGACAACAATACCTTCGCTCTTGTTCGTGCCCCTGCCTCGCATGTGCCATGTCTAGCTTCACAACCTCCTTTCAAATCTCCATTGACTGCGGCCTCCAGGGCAGTCTCCCTCTTCACCACTGCATCTCCTCCAGCCGAAGCTCTTTCCCTTCAGCCTGCGCAGCTCCTGTGCCACACACACAGCCCCTTCGTTCAAAGACGCATCTTGGTTCTGACCACGAGGTTACTGTGGTCGCTGCCATGCGTCATGTGTATCAGCCTGCTTGGCATTCCTGTGACACAATCTCAATATGCATGTGGTAGGCAGAGATGGTCAAGGAAGAGACAAATAATGACTGTGACTTGGAACAAGAGTTTGTTCAGCTATTCCTGGTTTTAATTTTACTACTGAGCTGTTGTTGAGTGGGCATGTAATAATATTTCCCACAAAAGATGAGGACAGTATAGATTAAAGAAAGCCATGGCTTAAGAGTCCAGCTAAATGCTGTATTCCTATTTAGTCATATCTACCATATAATTGTCGAATGAAGGAAGAAATAGTATGAATATTTCAAAAATGTATATACCAATATGCAACAGGCTGTATATTCTTTACCATTAAAGTATGGGACATACTCCAGTTGTTTATAAGAAAGAAAAGAATTTAGAGAGAGAAAATGGTTTATGGGGGCTTGTTTCCTAGTATGTTTGTTTAGAATAGTCCAATCTTAGCCAGAGTAGAAATAATATAGGCTGATTCTGAACTGCAACAATTCTCCTGTCTCAGGTTCCTGAGGCTTGGATTACAGTATGGGACTGACTGTCGCAGCCTAGTGATTTATTTTTATACAAACAACACTGAGTGTTTTTCTAAAGTGTGGATGTATGAGAAAAGGCCAACATGAAAATTCAGGGGTACTCCTAATCTTAACATGAGTTTACTGTGTAAGACCCAGCTTCCCTTGTTTTGGAAATGCGTGATCACATTACAATCCGCACTGACGTGCAAGTGTCCCAGGGTGTCTGAATAAATGGTCTTTGCACTTCTCAGGTTCCCATTTTCAAAAGCAGATCCAGTTTGTGACACGGTACTTAAAACTTAAAGCCTGTTTCTTTTTCATTAAGCAAAAGTAAAGATGGACCAGGATAATCTGATACATCAGGGACTGCCAAAAACTTCGGTTAAGGAAAAAAATGTTTTGTATGTGGCAGTCTCCCTCTCCTGTTACCTACCTGAGTGTTAATGTGTTTTAGGCCTAATGTGTCTTTTAGACCCTATCACACAATGTCTTATCTGAAAGAACAGTCTCGGCACAACAATTAAGCGTCAGCTGCTTAGGAAACAAACAAGCAAAAAAACAACAAAATGCTGTACCACCAGAGTTGACAACCTGGAGGTCCACTAACAATGAACTTTGGGTTCAGCTCATGCTTAGATTCTATAAGCTGTCACAAAGCTTGAAGTTAGAATACATAAAACCCAGAAAAAAGGAGACTCTTTAAGAGAGTATGTCTGATCTATATGCCCGGGTGGGCGAGGGAGAGAGCCAAATGAAACTCAACATGGAATCAGAAGCAACAGAGTACTGACACAGTCATACTTTGTTTGATTTTCTACATAACCATTCTCAGAATTGTCAAGCAATTCTCCTCTGCAGATGCAGTTTAAATTCCTGCAACCCCAGTTGGCTACCAACATTCTGAAAAGATTTCAAATTCTTGAAATACTCACATTGATAGCTAATTAGCAATGGATGGCAAATCTAACCATATCACTCATCATTAGGTTGTTTTTTTTTTTTTTTGACGAGATTTGGCTTCTCGATTCAGAAAAAATTGTGTTAACCAACAATCAAAAAGCAAAAAAGAGGAAAAACAAATATTGTACTCCCTGTGATAAAGAGATATAATTAGAGTGAATGTAAGTTCGCTGCCTTATAGATCATGTTATACATGAGGAAACTTCTTGGTTCTTTTTGTTAGCATTGGAGAGCTCTGCTTTTCTTAACACGACCCTCAGAATGGAGAGAACCCTGAACGTGTAAACATGTCCTTTGTCCCTGGTTGTTTACACAACCTTATAGGGTACATGAGGCAGATGATTCAAGACAAACGCCAAAGATGATAATTAAATGTTTTTCCCTCAGAAATAGAAAAGCACCCAATGCCATTAAAATTTGCTTGCAGCGCTTGCTTTCATAATTCATTGGAAGTGAATGGTCCCTAATTTCTTAGCCAGTTGGTCATTTTTTTCTAGAAAAACACATCTTGGCACGAAGAGAAAACAACTCCACTCTCTGATCACTGAAAAATGCAGAAGCCTATCCAAAAGTTCTGTGACACTTCTTGAATATCATTTTCTATATTAGGAAATGTGATTTTACTAGTGGTTACAATATAAGAATGAAATTTTAAGATTTTGAAATTAAACGGCAAGTGGCAAAGTGTGTCCTCAACATGTTATGTATGAAGTTTCTAATATCCTACAAATCCACTAGTTTTGAATTCTAAATCAGACTTAAAAGAGAAAAAGCTAGGAGCACAAAAATAATAACGCGTGGCTACACTTCAAACTGTACTGCCTAGAAAAAAAAAATTCGTGAAATAAACATACCTATTCAATTTTAGATCGAGACCCAACCACTTCAACACCAGACCGGTTTAGGAGAGTAGAAAAAAGTTCTTCTATGCCACCTGCTGGACATTTTATATAATCAAGTGATATCAGATGTTAAAGCATTTTTCATTAGACTGTTAAAACAAAACAATTTTTGGAGTCTTTGCTACGTTCCTCTGGGTTCGCTGCGGGACACAAATGAAGTTAATAATTACTATTTAAAATATGTTTGCCTGTCTAGAAATAAAGTACAGTTTTAAACATAGGCACAGTTTTCTTTTTGACGTATTCCAGAGACATACTGACTCAGAATTGTTTCCAGTTTCAAGAAAGCTGGAGATAATTCTCAGGTGACAGAATGCCTGCCTAGTGCATGAAGCTTATGGATTCCACTCCTCAGAGCTGCAGCATAAACAACAAATGTGGTGGCACATGCTTATAATCCAAGGACTGCAAGAGTAGAAGACAGGAAGATCGGAAATTTAAAGCCAGTCTCCTGGTTACAGAGCAATTTGAGGGCCAATCTAGTCTGCATGAATCTCAGTGGAGAGTGGGTACTGTGTATGAGGGATTTATAATATTCAGGTTTATAATAGCTCTTAGCTTTCTCCCAAAATATTGATGCCAATCTTAAAAACAATCTGGAAAAAAAGAGACATCAAGCATAAAGTGGGGTGATATTTTTTAACTTTTGAAAATCCAACTCTTACACTGAGAAATAAGCCAATGAAAAACTGGTATAAAGGTGATACCTTTCATATTAATATTTTCTCCATCAAACTGGATGCCTATTGTAGTCTTTAAGGTCAAATTTTATATTTTGCCTTAGGACATTTTGAGGATTTTTCTCCTTTGTGATATTCTCAACAAGTTTTTGGTGTTTATTTTTCTGTCTTTCTTATCCACTTTGAATTACAGAGAAAAGAAATGTGATGAAATATTCCGTTAAAAAGCAGGATTTAGGCTGGAGAGATGGTGTCATAGCTTGAAATGTGTTCCCCACAATCTCATGCCTTTGAAAAGGTCATGGCGCCTTTAAGGTGTAGAGTCTTGCTGAAGGAAGGCAGCCACAGGGGGTGGGCCTTGAGGTGGCTTAGTCCCATCCTACCTGCTGGAGAAGTTTCCTTTTGCAGCAAACAGTCTTGTAGCTCTGGGCCTCCAAGATGTTTGCGGTGACTTAGCCCGCCTCCAGCTTCTACCAGCCAGCCATGCTGTGCCTGCCATGAAAGACTGTATCTTTCTTCTGGAATCATAAGATCTTTCTCCCTTGAGTTGCTTTTGGGTGTTCTCTCACAGCAACAGTTAAAAGTAACCAGTATGGCTGGCTCAGGGGTTAAGACTCTGCCTCACAAGCAGAAAGTCCTGAGTTCAGATCCCAGTCCCACATAAAAACACCAGGTGCAGTGAGCCTGGGAAATCCCCTAGACAAGCAAAAAGGATAGAAGCAATACAGGATGATTCCCAAAGTCACCCTTGGTCCTCCACAGGGACACAGAGTGCCCTCTGGTAGACACACACACACACACACACACACACACACACACACACACACACACACGCAAAGTAAATAATGAGCTAACTAATAAATAAATAAATTTTAGAGGAAAAAAAAGTAAGGATTTTAGTTTTTTTTCTTAACTCCCCAGCCTACAGGTATGAAGATAAATAACTTGCCCAAAATTTCCTGCTGTGACTGTAACCTACATCCAGATCATTTCAGGGCTGGCTTTTGCATCATGCATATGCCTTTGTGTTTTTGCAATATGTACTGTGGTGTTTCTCAAATGGATGGCAAGGTGCTCCTTGAACTTGCATCTACCATTAGAAAATGAATACCTTTCTGGAGCTGGAGAGATGGCTCAGGGGTTAAGCCTCTGCCTTGCAAGCAGAGGGTCCTGAGTTCGGGT
This sequence comes from Typhlomys cinereus, assembly GCA_023101885.1. Lineage (NCBI taxonomy): Eukaryota > Metazoa > Chordata > Mammalia > Rodentia > Platacanthomyidae > Typhlomys > Typhlomys cinereus. The sequence continues at coordinate 2,452,406 of JALPQD010000353.1, read as the reverse complement.
CCTAGATCCCACGTTCAAACACCGGGCGGAAGCAGGAGCGGCCTGTGCTTCTGGTCCTGGTGGGTGGAGCCTATGAATTCAGAGGCAGAGCAAAAAGGAGGTAGAAGCAGTCCATGATGATTCCTGAATTCACCCTTGGTTCTACACACATACACACACACACACACATGCACACAATTGAATAAAAAAAAAAAGAAAATGAATGCCTTTCTTCTAAAGGAGCTTGTCTATATGGATTAAGATTGTGAGATGAGAGAAAAGGCATTCAGAAATATAAGTATATGACTCTTAAATTGTTTTAATATGAATAATCTCCTATAAATTATCTCCTATAAATACAATTGAGTCACTAAGGTCATTAAATTTCCTCTTGGCTCCTCTTGTTTCACAACATGGTTTAAGAGTCGCGAATACATTTTTGTGGGATCCACCATGGACTTGTGACAGTTAAGAGCCTTATCACTGTAGCTGCTGTTTAGAGAATGAGTGCGTGCGTGTGTTGTGTGTGTGTGTGTGTGTGTGTGTGTGTGTGTGTGTGTGGTGGGGACAGCATCGTGAGTGCCATAGTGCATGTGTGTAGAGGTCAGAGGACAGCCTCCAAGGTCAATTGGAGAGAGTCTCCTATTGTTGTCCTTTTCATGGCTATGTTCTCTAAGTTCTCTAGCTCCCGAGTTTCTCATAATTCCTTCTCTGCTTCTCACCTCCTGGTAAGGGTACATTGGGATTACACATGTGTGTGCTGTGCTGTTATATTTACATGGTTTTTAGGAATCTGAAAGGAGATTGTTAAGCTTCTATGGCAGGCACTTTATTCAATGAACCATTTTCCTAGCCCTGGAAAATGTTGTGATATGAATTTACTTCTTCCTTCACTGCCTGATTTTTTTTTTTTTTTTTTTTTGAGGGAACAACTAATTTCAACCTTGTTTGAAAACTGGGCCCCAAGCTTTTATTATGTTTCACTCTCCCAGTTGAAAGCCTGAGAGAATCCATTGTCTTGTTTAAGGGGACCAGATGTGCCTGTCTGTCTAGGTCTGGACGGGTTTTAGGATTGGAAGTTCCAAATTCTGGTCCTCACTTCGCTCTTGGGAAATTCAGGACCATTGAAAAACCCCAATTAATATTTCCTCTATTTCCGTGCCAGTCAGAGCAATTTAGTACTGTGGTAATTTCTTTTCTATAAGTGGCAGGGCAGTGTGTTCCAGGAGTCTGAAGTCCTGTATATTGAGCTTGCAGTATTGTTGAGATATATATGATCTCACAGCATTTTTCAATAAAGAATGAAATGAAATGCTTGCCGTGCACTCTGGGCTCAGTGTTGTTTATATATGGCTCCTCCACACATTTATCTTAATTGTTTTTATACCAAGTTGCCTTTGATTTTCAGCTTCTCATGCAAAGACCGTTTCTAAGCTCCAGTTGGCAAAGAAAATACTTGGCTCGGTACAAATTTTTCACAGGGCAGACTCATGGATGTACTTGTTCAAGATTTCTTTCCACTGTTATATAACATGAAATCAGCTTTCTGTGGCAGTTTATAATCTCTTGGCAGTCTTTTTTAAAGTTTGCTTGCTCCCAGGCTATTAACTCGGAGATTTCTTAAACTGTAGGACTTCACAGATGAAGTAGATAGCGATCTGCAGATCGTTGATTCAAGATTATTAAAATTATTTTTCCCATCCTTAGTCTGTCTTCTCTGTGTGATGATATAACAATGTTCTCACCTTAGCTTAACTCCTTCGAATTCAAGTTTCTGTGTGCTGAAGCTTCTATTGAAATGCAGACCAGTTTTATAGATTGAGTGGTTATTAAACAAACCCCCATGCCATGTGGCAGACTTTCACAGGAAAAAAAAGTTTGGTGTTTGTGGTGACACTGAATGGTGACACTTTTAAGTAGTTACAGTAGTTTGGGGATGGAGAAATGTAGGAATGAATCTACCTCATAATCTTCCAGGCTCTTCTTATTAGACTCATGCTAAAGAAGCTTCAATGTGCGGGATCTTGAAGCTGCTTGCAGTGTGAAAGAGGAAAGAAGTGGGGTTCCTTATTCCATTCCCCTAATATCCTTGATCAAGGTCTCCTTAGCGCATCCTGCGGTGCTCCTGACCTGAGCACAACAGTCCACAGATTGTTATTAACACCAGTAATGCTGTGACTATGAAGTATCATTTCTATTTTCATGGTAAAAAGGCATGATGTCCTTGAACAGCCATAGGCACTTGAACTAGCCTGTTGTCTGGAATCCTGCTCTTGGCTCCAAGAGACTCTGACCAGATTCTTACTGGTAGTGCCTCTTTATCAGGTCCCTTGAAGCGGTCTTAAATTTGCAAAGCTCATTCTCCCCAGGTTAGTATCTGTCATCAGCTTTTCAAACTCTCTTTTTTTTTCAGAACAGCTACAACGTTTGTCACTACTGAGCTTATTTTCCTGACCATAGCAGTAGTTAAGCAAATGGAACTGGGACGAGACTCACCTGAGTGCATAATGAAAATGCATTTCAGTCTCCACCCCAAACCTGCTGCTGAATCAGAATCTCCTCAGGAAATGTTTCTATACACAAAAATTAGAGAAGCATTATGCCATACTCTTTCCACAAGTGATCTCACCATTAGCCACAGATTTAAGCTTTAACTATTTTTGTATGCTCCATGACTTGCAAATTTATGGCTTCACTGCAAGTCACTTTTGAAACTGGAGTTCTGCATACCTGTTTCCCCTCAATAGCTCTTCTTGGATGTATCACAGGTGCCTAGGACTTAACATGTCCCGACATTATGTTTAATATGTCCTCAAAACCTCTTTCTCCCAAAGTCTTCCATCTCTCATCTTTCATGGTGTGTTACATCTTTTTCATTCCTTCCTCTGTGTTTATCAATCCTGTTAATGGATTTATCTGGTTTGTCTAAAAATCCTGATGATTCTACCTTAAAATTATGGCACAATTTTCTTCTCTTTTTTTTTTCCAAATTCTTTTGTTCTGTTGTTCCTATGGTCAGTTATAGCATGTGATGACTGAAATAGACTTCTGATTGGTCTCATCATATGTTCTTCCCACCAATGGATCTAAAAGAGCCATTTGTCGTCCTTTAAAAAAAAGTCACTGATTGAAACTTTTTAATAGTTTCCCATCAGGCTTTAAATTCAACCTCTTGGTATCTGGGGTGCAACTGAGGCTGTGTCGACTTGTTCTTGTTTGTCTGCATCTTTGTCCTTCTCCTCCTCCTCTCCTCCTTCTCCTCCTTCTCCTCCTCCTCCTCTTCCTCCTCTTCCTCTTCCTCCTCTTCCACCTTCCAGGCACTCTGCCCTTGCTCTCTGAGTGTCTCCCAGTCACACCGTCTTCACTGTGGTTCCTGAAGTTTCCCTTCCTTGTGCTTTTGTGGCCAAAGTCCCTTGCCGATGCTTGCCTTTCTGTGCTGCACATTCCCTCTGACTTGTGATGAAACTGTTCAATGCTTCCTTCCACAGAGCCCTTCCTGTCACCAGACTTAATCCCCTACCTCACCAGCACACCATGTCCTCTGGTTTCCTTTCTCCTGTCCTCTGCAATACTCAGCATGCTGAAGTTACTTATTTATATGCACTTCCTGACAGTGAGAACTGAGTGCTGTACAAGCATTGCCTATCACAGTGCCTGACCAATGATGAGCACTGGATGTGTCTTTGTGAAAGAATTAACTGAAGTTTTAATTTGATTGTCTATCTTTAAGTAAGGCCAACAAGTGCTATATGCAAAATAGCATATAATAGCATTTGAGAGAGATTTTTTACAAATAACTGATTCGATACCAGAAATATAAAGACTAGAGTCAAACAGATGGTTGTCATATTCAAGTTATCATGCCACCCCACTCCCCCATGATGCTTTTGTAGAGATTAATGTAAATGTTTAGATCAATTAGCCAATGCATGCTTCCTTTGGTGTAGAATTAGAATAATTTGTACATGACATAACTTTTTTCCCTTTATGTAAAATAAAGAACAGTACAGACGAAATAGACAAAATTTCTTATATACTCTGGTTTGAGGGAGGTAGAAAAGTAAATAGAGCTGATCAGAATTCTTTAACTATTGATGTTCAGGATCACACCATGTAGAATGCCACGTGCAGAATCCATTCGGTCTGCTTTGTGTTGGACAGTGGGACTGGATGGCATTAAATCATTTTTTTTCTCTGACAGGCCAAGTGAACTTCAAGTGGAAAGTGGGTGATATCACTCAGTGATAACATTCTTTCTTCAGTAAAATTATTGGTGGGGATTTCTGCCTCAGTCCTGCCCTTAAGTCTTCCCTAGCTTTCATCATAGGACATAGAAATTGTAGGTATTGATAAATATGCAATATAATGAGTAATTTAATCAAATGTAAAATAGCAATCTCCTGTGGGAGGTAACAGTATTAAAAATTCTTGGCAAAAACCCTGCCTCTATATTCTTCTGGGCCTTGGGAAAGAAAAAACTGTCATTACTCTCTGTTCATGAGTAAGTAAGCTATTTGCTGCTTGATATCTGGGATTACTTGCTGTCTTTTACTATTACAACACCGGTTGACTTAGTCAACTTTTGCACTGATACCTTTATTTCCTCCTTTTTTTATTTTGCCATTTTCACCTTCTATGGCTGGCTTATTTTGGTTAAGTGGTACAAATATTGAGAAACGTTTATTGATGTTGGCCCATGTTTCGCAACCCCTCTGTGGCCTTTCTCCTCCTTACCTCACTTGACATTCCTTTCACAGTATTTTTTTCTAGTCTTACAAAACAGATTCTAGCGCTTACTCTCCTGACCACTCTTTTCTCATTGTAGAAGCTGTGGGTACATCTGGGATACATATCATTAGCAAGCTAAATGCTGAATAGCACATCTTGGACTGTGGCCCCTATGACTCATTCGCCTTTTGAACAAGGTGTGTCCAACGTTGGAAAGAAATCATAGCAAGGTCTACGCCAGAGTGCCAACAATTTTTTCAAATGGAGTTGCCACACCTAAACCTAAAGCACTTTTTTTCAACAGCTAAGATTAAGAGTAATTAGCATTTAATATACTTGTTTGTTCATTAAGTTTCCATGAAAACTTGCATTTAGCCATGTGTGTTGGGGACCACATAAACCTTGGACATTTAAAGATTTGTTTTTATTTAGATCTGCCTTTTCTCAAGGGAGGCATAAAAATATTTAACTGTTTTTAGTAAGAAGTAATGGTGCTCAGTGCTCAGTGGGGGCTGGCCGTGTCCGTGAGCTGACATCACCCTTTCACAGGAAAGACTCATTTGGAGCAAGGAAGAACTCAGTGGCCTTGCTTTGTACAGCCTGCTGTCAGTAGTAGAATATTACTCGGATATATTATTTAACAGAGTACCTTTCTTGTAGATGGTCTGTGTCATTAATAAGAAAGCATCCTGCTGGTATACCTGTGTAAGACAGCGCAGTACAGCAGCTGTTCAGTTGTAATTTTCATCATTCATTTATATAAAAATAGCTAGATTTTAAAGCATTGCATGTACTTCAAGAACAAAATTTGCGATTAGCAGTCTGCCTTGTACTTTAGAGGAACCCTAGCAGTAGATACAGAGTTCATGTTGTTGTGATACTATTAATTAATGTTTAATGTTCAATAGTTGTGCCATCAGTGTATGTCCACACATCTGGTAGAAAAACCTGAAGAAAGAGACAAGCACTGAGGAAAACGGTCCAGAAACTGGATCGTTTGAGTTTACGGTTCTTGCACTGTTGGTCATATGTCTTTGGCAAGGAACGAACCTCTGTGCCTCAGTTGACTTACTTATGAAGTGCAATACTTTACAGGGAAAAGGCCCATCTCTGTGGGGATAATAGAATAAGACTCTAAAAGACTGAAAATGGTATCATGTAAGAGGCTAGGTACAAGTGTATACTATTACATTTATTTTTACGGCCTCTTGTATGCCTCCCTGTAGAAAAAGAACTATTTTACAGAGTTTGATACCAAGGACGGCAGTTTCTCAACCATACACTAGAAGTATATTGTTTCACTGAAATTTGTTCCATAAATAAAAACTTGCACCAACTCACACTCCTGAGAGTGTCGCAGCAGTTCCTGTTTATCCTCACTTCCACCAAGATGCTGTATTAGTACGTTTTCAATCACTTTCCCTGCAGTGGGTAATAGGTTATCTCTCAGTTGCATTAATTACTTTTTTTTAATTTATTTTTTCCACTCATACAAACTTGATAGGTACCCCATTCCCCTCCTTCCCTCTATCCTTCCCTGGATCCCCTTGTTCCTTCCCCCCTTTTCCTTTTCCTTTCCCCCCTCCCTCTTTTTCTCCCAGTGGGTCCCCCCATTCCTGGAGTATCCTTTAATGTGCATATCAAATTTCCCTCTGGGTCCTCCTCTCCAATGAGGTGTAAGGGCCCAGTAGCATTGCCTAGAGCTCTTTCTTGTTTTTTTTCCACTAAAATTTCTTTTTTTTTTTAAATCTCCGCTCATACAAACTAATAGGTACACCGGTTCGCTCCCTCCCTCCTCCTCCCCCACCCCTCTGCTCGCCCTCCCCTCACCCCTCCCTTCCCACCCCCCAGTGCCTCCCCTCCCCCAATCCCCGGAGAATCCTTTAATGTGCATGCCTGACTGTCCTCTGGGTCCTCCTCTCCAATGACATACAAGGACCCAGCAGCATTTCCCTGAACACTTTCCTGTGTTCCCTTAATCATAGGAACACTATTTTGACTGTCAATCCCTTGCCTCCAAGGGTCTTGGTGCTTTTAGCAAATGCTAGACTTTGTGGGGATAATAGTGTGTTGGACATTGCGCAGGGCATGTAAAGTCCAATTATGATTGCTTTGGCCCTAACGTGTGTGGAATATCTTGCATATCATTGCTCCTCCCATCCTTGTGCTCTTACACTCTTACCGCCCCCTCTTCCGCAAATTTCCCTGCCTAGAGCTCTTTCTTTTTTTTTTATTAATACTTTTTTATTATTATTTCAGCTCATACAAACTTAATAGGTACACCAGTTCCCTCCCTCCCTCCTCCTCCCCCTGTACCCCCTGCTCTCCCTCCCCACCCCCCTCCCTCCCCATCCCCCAGTGCCTCCTGCCCCAATTCCCAGAGAGTCCTTTCTTGTGCATGCCTGATTTTCCTCTGGGCCCTCCTCTCCGATGACGTACAAGGACCCAGTGGCCTTTCCCTGAATACTTTTCCGTGTTCCCCTTAGGTATAGGAACACTGCTGTGGCTGCCAATCCCTTGCCTCCAAGGATCTTGGTGCCTTTAGCAGATGCTAGACTTTGTGAGGTCAACAGTGTGTTGGACAATGCACAGGGCATGCAAAGTCCAACTATGATTGCTTCAGCCCTAACTTGTATGGAGTATCTTACATATCATTGCTCCTCCCATCCTTTTGCTCTTACACTCTTACCGCAAATTTCCCTGAGCTTTAAGATGGGGAGAGATTAAGCTGGCCTAGTTCTAGGTGGTTGATATAGAGTCTCTGAAGTTCTGGATTGTGGTTTGTTGATTTTCTTTTGCAGTTTTGCTGTAGAGCTCTTTCTTGTGTTCCCCTTTAGTATAGGAACATTATTGTTGCTGTTAATCCCTTGCCTCTAAGGATTCTAGTGCCTGTGATCCATGCTAGACTTTGGGGGGGGGTAAATGATACATTGGTCATGCAAAGTCCTATTATGATTACTTCGGCCTTAACTTGTATGGAGTGTCTTGCATATCGTTGCTCCTCCCCATCTTTAGGCTCTTACAAGTTGCTTTAATTTCTATTGCTTTAATTTCTATTTCCAGGCAAAGAATGAACTGAAAATCTTTTTTTAATTACCTTTTTCAAAATGGCTAGCTAATAGACTTTGTTAAAAAATGTATAATAGTGAAGATGAAATTAAAATGGAAGGAAACTTACAGCATCCAGAAGCAAGGGGCAAGAATGGAATGAGAGATTCAGATTTAGCTTCAGTATTTATTCAGAAATGTTTTATTTTTTAAAGAATAAAACATTAAAGAAATTTTAGAAACTTTTATTGGTTAATTTTGGGTGATGAATAGCTACTTATAGTTTATCATTGTCTTTTTTATTATTTTAAGATTTCATAATTTTTAACATAATTGACTTTTTCTTCAGACTTCTTTTTGGATATATAATGCCCTTGTAACTTTCTTATTTCTTGTTCACATTTTTCTTCCCCCTCAAGCATAGCTAGCAATAGCTCCATGGAACGGGATACTTATCACCTATCAAGGGAAAAATATATTTCAGTTTACTAGTATTCTAAATATTAATTCTATAATAATTAGTTCTAAATGAAGATAATAAAATCTTCATTATTTACAGTATAAATAGTAAAATTAAAGTAGCAGTATTATCCAGGGTATAAGAAAAACATAGAAAAAAATATTTGGCGGGACATAGGAGAAGACAAATGGGAATTTCCTTTTATGACCACAGAGGAAGAACATTAAGTAAAAGCATTGACCATTAGTAGAAACAACATTGAACTTCCAGCTGTGTGCTTTCTTGGACTGGGACTACGTGCTTATAGTCTCCTGCTGGGGCGGGGCTGTGGAGTAAGCTCTGGCTGCCTCACCACTCATTCATGCAAGTGAACAATGTCGACGCTACAGCGTGCTGTGCTGCTGGTGTTTCTGTGATGAATCCGCTTTGTGTCAGATGATCTTGCCCTGCTGTAAGCTCATGAAGCTCCTCTGAGCATGATTAAGATAGGCCAGCCTAGTTCTTCTATTTAGTAGATGTCATAGCTAGATTCAGGTGCCAACTTAACAATTAACAGCTGGAGTTCTGGGCACAGTTGTGAAGAATTAGTAACTGTGTTAACCTCCGAGGAAGCCTCCAGAAGATTGTCTAGTTGATGGGTAAGATTCAGCCCATGGTGGGTGGGAGTTTTTTCTGGGCAGGTAAATGAGATGAATAAGTTTATCAGGGCAACATTTTACAAGAAGTATCTGTATGGCAATAAAAATTTTTTTTAATATAGAACACCTTGCTTCTCAGTTTTAGAATGATCTTTAGATGACACCATTAAAATAAGTTAACATTGTCTATAGTACAAGAGGACAACCCTTGAACAGAATCATAATATAGAAACCTTGATTCTACCATGGCCTAATTATGAATTTCATGACCTTGTTCATGTAACCCTTTAGTCTGTATTAAAAAGTTAAGAGATGAGTGTTAAACATGCAAGTTAAATCTTTGTGTACTAGGGATTATAAAGTAAAAGTTTAAAAGTGAATTTTCCTTCATGAAAGTTTATACTTTTTAGTTTGAAGGAGTTGCTGTGGACTCTCTCATAGACTTAAAAAGTTATTAGTCACAAATTTTGACCATATCTTTTGCTATAAAGTATTTACTTTTCTCAATTTCACAAACTTTGTGTGAATATAAAATCGCTTATGAGTAATTCTTGCAAGTAAACCAAAGTTTCAGATTCTTTTAAAACTGAAGACTTAACCAATAAACATGGTTCTCATTTGTTATGTGAATTTTATAAGTGGTTAAAGGTATAATTAAATATACACTGGTCATGTAATAAGCTGTTACTTGTTTAGGAAAATAGTTTGTCCATTTCCTATTTGCTATAAATTTTTCAAAACAAAACTGATTATGTATTTCATTGATATGTGGATAAAATGATATGTTGTAAAATTATGGGACTTTTAATTTTCCATACACCAAAGTGACAAAGTCTATCTTCACTCAGGCATGAAAATTTGAAAATTAGGTAATTATTTGTACAGTAATCAGATTTTTTAAAAAGTTGTATTTATATATAATGGAAGAGCAAGGCAAGCACAGGTCTTCACAGTTTGATTACTATTGTCATATGTTTTACCTATAATCAAGGCAGTATGCATGATCACTGTCACCAGATGACTTCTCTTTCCCTTTGGAATCCTTCAACCATTTTCAGTCAACAAATGATTTGTTTTCAATAGTACAATAAGATGGATGGGCATTTTCTAGAAATATGTGTGTGCATGCGTGTGCACACTTAGCTATATTAATAAATCAGGATGACCTCAAATTCTGTGAAATATTGAGTTTTTACAACTCATTCACATCCTTGATAAATGTCACACACAGTTTATGCATGACCACAGGCTTTAGGCAATGCTGACACAATTGATATTTGTATTCACAAGATGCTAACAGAGGCAAGGTTTTTTTTTTTTTATCATATTGATGTTAAAATTCTCCTGAAATGTCAAATCTTAAACTAGTGAATACTTATTGCTAATTTCAGAGTGGTGGAGACCAGAAGAGACTCAGCATTGTGGTTTTTTGCTGTTGTTCTTCCAGTGAGAACTATGATTTCCTGAGTGCTCGACTATGCTAGAGATTTCCTTTTGGATGTGCCTTCGCACGTAACCATTGACCAAAGGTTCAAGTTCCTTGCTGGCTTTACAGTCAGAAGGCACATGTGCTTTCTGAAAGACTGTAAAATTATACCATGGCCACTCTAAAGTGAATGCTTTAAAGAAGGATGAGCGTGCCAGGATGAAAGCAGTCATTTTTGGAGACTTTGTCTTGCAGCCACAAACCATCCCTTCTTCAATATCCTGTCAGTCAGCACAATCTTCTATACAAGGAGAAACATCTTTATTAACTAAACCTTTCATTGCAAAAGAATGTGAATTTATCATTTTCTCACAAGAATTACTCTTAAGAAGCTAGGCATGGTGAGATTCATCTGTCATCCTAATGCTTAATGGGTAGAAGCAGGAGAATCTAGAATTTGAGACCAGTCCAGTCTACATAGGGAGAATCTGTTCCCCAAAGGAAACAAAACATTAAAAATTAAAAATATTAATTTAGTACTTATGTTTCTACGCTTATATATTTTGAACTTTTGCATTATCTTTTTCACAGTGTTCAATATGTTCTCAATATTCTAGACAAAAATTTTTTATAATTAATGTTGCTTTAGGAACAGATATGGGAAGGTGTATAGAAAATCTGGCTTTAAAACCCAAATATGTAGGAGTTTACTTTAAAATGACCTTAGAAAAGCTAAATTATAGCTTAGAGAAAAGCTGTAGTGTAGGATTAAAATATTAATAGATGTTCTCACAACTAACAGTAATAGCATGTCTGACTCAAAAATAAGCCCCTAAATACAAACAATGAAGCTAAATTAAGCATAACATTAAAAAAAAATCTGGCTGTGAACTTGTCATGCTCCACCCAGCAGCACATGCTGTTTTCAAGGGGGAGCTCCAGCTCTGAACCCAGAGTTTTGCTGAGGTTTCCATCTCCTCACACCTCTTTCAGACTCCTGGATCTGTAGTGACTTTCGCTATTATTTACATCCCTGTATCGGCTTGCTGTTCTGCGGTTACTGCGGTTATATTTATAACTGCACTACAAAGCCACAAAGATAGATAAAAGGAACCTTGCTCAGTGAGTTGTATGGTGGTAGGGTAGGGGTAGGGGAGATGATTTGTCAGCTAGTTTAAAAAAAAAAACTAATTGATAACTTTTGCCTGTTCTTAAGCAGATGTTCTATAATTTTGTCAGTGTTCATTCAGTTTTTACAGACTCAGGACTCTGCAGGAAGGACTGTTGGCTTCCCTAACTCTAGAATGTTCCCCGAGCTTGACTGATGCCATTTCATTTACTCCAGGCTTGGCAAATAGCAAAGCACAGGACTCTGGGCTATCTGTTTCTAAGAATGGATATAGAGTCTGATTCATTCTTTATCACAAACTTCAAAAATAAATTTGGATTAAATGTAGAATATCAATAAAGAGGCAATGCCTTATTTGTTGAATGTGATCATCAAAACAAAATGACCTTCTTTCTTTTCCCTTCTGAAACGTGGGAAAGAGGTTGACTTTGGTAAGGACAGGAACAGATCTTCCCAACCTGGGGCAAGGCTTTCAGTATGTGGTCTGGCCATCCCAGGATTGGTTTCAAATTTAGATACAAAATGGTTCTGATTACCAATGTTAATCATTCATTACATTTGACACTAACAAGTTTCCAGTATTGATCAGGAAACTGTGTTCACAGGAATCTATTAAGAAGAGCAAAGTATCTATACTCTGGATGGAAATTCCTAGCATTCAAGACAGATGTAAAGGGATAAATATGGAAAAATCAGATGGATAGCATCCAGAGAACTTTGATGTTACAAGCAGTACTGGGGAGGTGACATGTGAACTGAGAGGAAATACAAATCCTGGGGCAAAAGCAATAGACAGAGAAAACAGCAAGAGCATAGTTCTAGAAGCTGTAGAAAGCTCAACAGGCCAAGCATTATGTGGACACTACAACTGGAATCAGCCAATGAGGTGGGCACTAGCATATGTTCAGCAGGTACAAAGGAAATTCTTTGAGTAATATATATCTAAAATTTAACATTTTTTCTGTGTTTAGAAATTCACAGAATATCGGTCCCCTTTTATCACAAGAAATAACTTACAAGAAACAACTCTCAGCTCCCTGGAGTCAGTTAGTAAAATGTGTTGTCACAGGGAACTTAACAGCCTCGATGTTACAGGCCATTTGTAGGCAAGCAATAGTGTTGCTAAGTATTAGTATCTGCTTTAATTAAATGGAAAGTTGCTTCGTCTATTTTTTCACATCCATGTCTTCTCTTTTTAAGACATCTCTTTTGCCTATGACATCGTCTCAGACTATGTTTGCTTAAAATAGAGGGTGGGGAAAGTCCTGCTTTCATTGGTGTCTAACTGTAAGTACAGCAGGGGGACCACATATGACAAAAGCCCAATATCACAAGAGGAAGCAGAATCCATGAGTTCCTATGATTTTCCAAACTCCATAAAGCAAATTTGATGGGGGGGTTATGTTCTGCCCATCCAGGATTTGCTGATCTTAACTTAACATTCCCAGATTTAATTTCCTGTCTTTATCTAGTTTTCTTTTTAATAGGTAAAATATTAAAAGTAAGAGAGGTTTTCTTTTGAACAGAATTACCTGATACATCCTTGAAGAAGCATCTGCCCTTTGTTTACTTGTGTGTAACATTGCTTTTGAAAGTGTTTAAACTTTCATTCTCTTTTAGGCACTTTGCATGTATTAATCCTGAAAAGAGACTAGAGTATAATGTGAATTTCCAGTCCATTTCCTTCTGGCATGTTTGTCTAACTCTTGCTAGGAAAAGAGAAAATAATGGAAATAACCTCTCATCCGGAACCAGGATCCAAAAATCTCCAGTGACCTTAATCACTGCTTGGACTAAGAAGTTGAAGATTCAAGCAATCTGCTCACCTGTTTTTGGTCAAACCATTGCTTGAAATGGTTAAGATATTGCAGTTTAGCTGTTGCAAGAAATTCATTTAAATTTTTTTAAAGTTGGAATGGCAAATTTCGAGGCTTGCTTCCCTTAGTCAGTCTCAAGGGATTACCCTCTCTTCACTTTTTTTTTTTTTTTTAAAAAATCTTAAGTTTAATAGCCTACTAGGAAAAGTTTATACGTGGGGTCTAGGATCCAAACTTAGGACCTTCTGCCTGCAAGGCAGAGATTTAACCCCTGAGTCACCTCTCCAGCCCCAGACGTGTCCTTCTTGAACATTAGTATTCATCTAGGTGTGTGTGTGTGTGTGTGTGTGTGTGTGTGTGTGTGTGTGTGTGTGTATCTTGTACTGAGTGAACAAAAGAACCCTTGGAAAATCCCTAGCATCTTGTTTGACATCTCAAGAATTTCTTTATTTTTATGTGTTTGCTGGAATTTAATCATTTGCTATCTTTTTAATTAATTAATTAATTTATTTTCCCTAATCATACAAGCTCATTAGGTACCCTGGTCCTCTCCCTCCCTCCACCTCTCCCTCCCTTTTCTCCTTCCTTTCACCCCACTCCATCCACTTTTCCCAGTGCCTCCCCCTTTCCCCTCCTATCCCCTGGAGTATCCTTTTGTGTGAATGCCAAACCTCCCTCTTAGTCCTCTACTCTAGTGAGGTGTTAGGACTCAGAGCCCTTTCTTGGACTCCTCTTAGTATGGGAACACTACCATGACTTCTCATTAATAGCGACACTGTGGCCTTTTTCCTCCAAGTAATGCCAGGTTTACAAAGTCCAGTGTTAGCTTTTGCAACAAGCTAGATTCTCCCTGAGACAAGCTTCTCTGAGGCTACCTGCCCAAGGCAGAAACATGGCCATCACTTGATCTCAAAGTGGTTTAAGTAAGGGACAGTCATTTCTCTCAGTCTTCTACCTTTACTTTAGAAGTGACCATCAGCATGGGGGTGTTTCAGGTCAGGCGGATTCTCCTTAATCTTGACCTTACTTTGTTAGAAGGTCACTTAGGCCAAGTTCAAGTCATCAGAACTGACAGGTGAATCAGTCAAAGTTGCAAATTTAGCCTCTGCTCCATGGTATGAAGAGTCCCAGCCCCACATTATCTCTGTTGCCTTTACCTTTGCAACAAGATCCCTTTCCTTTGGAATGGGTGTGAATCTGATTGACTTATGGTCAGACAAATTGCACATTTAGCAACTTAAAATCCATAATGGCTGTGAATTTTAGTGGTTGAGAGCTAGTAGGTAAATATTTTTACATTAATACTTAGGTGCCTTCACATGTCCTATCTAACCTATATGAGTTTATTACTGTACAATAAATGTATATAAATATACAATATACAATCAGTCATTTCAGTGAGCTGAAACAGAGCTCAGCACATTTTGATATGTAATTGCTACTCAATTGTCCTCTCTTTCTTCCTTATTCAAAATTCCCACTGTCCTAGGCATCTCATGTATTAGATGCGACTTTGTGGCCTGTTCTAGAAGTCATATTATGTGCGTTACTTTTTTCTCTTGGAAAGTACATACTGTGTTTTGTGTAGAATGCAAGGATGCCGAGATCTGTGTCTTTCTTACTTAGTGACCGCTGTTGGCATGGTAGTAAGCATATGTAGGAAAATCACCTACATCAGTACAAGGCCTACTGACTCTTGGTTTCTTACTGCTCATACTACATACTACTTTATGTGGCATTCTTGGAGCATCCACCTCTGCTGAAACATCTGCATGCTTGTTTCTCTTTTCCTACCATAATCCTCCTATTTTTATCCCCCATACACATGGGGCTGCACATGGAATATCCACTGTGTATCTCAGTATGTACAGAGCAGCAAATGCATGTTCTGTTCATCTTACAGATAAATTAGAATGTCCCTTTGTTATACAGCTAGCTACCTTTGCTTTCTAATTACATAAATCGATTATCCCGAAATATAACTTTCCATGTTTCCTAAGCTAAGAGAGAACATGTGGCTAGATCTGCAGCGCATGAAATAGCAGTTAGCCGGGATCTTGTTTTGACAGCTAGCTATAAATCTAGTACAACTAGATTGGGGAGTGCAGGACAGAGGGTGGAAGGAAATGAATGTATAAAGAGAAGAGGTGCAAGAACATAAACAGGGCAGTAGTTTTGATAGCTTCAGTCTGTAATTTGTGTCATTTGTAAAATTTTAGCAGCTGAGCAGAAGACTGGCTACAGTATAGAAAGGACCCTGGGGATCCCAGAAGCAGGAAGAGGTGGCCAGAGGATTTTTCATGGAAATAGGAGAAAGATGGGTGGTTTGACCCAGGGGATTGGTATACAGACAAGTGTTTTCAGGTTTGCAATGTGCATTGAAGATAAAGCTGATGACAGCACTTGCTGTGGAACTGGGTGTGTGGGGTAAGGGTCAGAGGAGTCAAAGATTTCTACCTTGTCTCAGTCTCACTTCTTTCCCCTGATATACAAATTATCTCCATTATTTCTTCTTGAGGAACTCAACTACAAACCATTCCCCAACTGCTGTATTGTTTCTCATAGTTCTCTCTCTCTCTCTCTCTCTCTCTCTCTCTCTCTCTCTCCCCCTCTCTCTCAGATCTAGAAGTTTACATATTATAAGCTTCATGAACTTTCTACCAGATTTTGAAATCCTTGTTCTTTCATTAAACTCCTCTGATTGACCAAAGACCAGACTCTTTCCACATAGTTTATCCAGTGGGGAGAGGTCTATAGCTACTTCGTTACCAGCACCATTATGCATGATGTCTCCTTGATACAATGCACTCTGTTTTTGTTGGACAAATGGTGTGATTTCCATTTTAGTAACATACTTCTCCAGGTCTTTGTTTTGTTTTAATATATGTGTCCACAGAATACCTGTCTTTGAGGTTTAGCACCTGAAAGTCAGTTTCTGTGTGCAAATACTTGTGAACCGAGATCCTAAGTAAATATTTTAAAACGATGCTAATATTTTTATTACAATATAGTAACTGCATTTGATCATTTCAGTCTTATTTTCATTGTGAGTCAGTCTTTTCATTTCTTGTTTAAAGGAATGTCCAGTGTCTTTCAGAGTAGCTTGCTTTTTCCAGTGAAGCAATGTGCTTTCAGTTTTCAAGTCCTGGCTTCTTTACCAGGTTTTCCATTATGACAGCATCATGTCTTTGCCATTGAGCCACACGAATTGTGTATTTCCCAAAGCTGGAAAGCCATTCTCGTGTTAGAAATCATGGGGAACAGGGTGGAAAATCCTTTATTTTAAGAAAAAATTATCATTCTACTGAAGTCATAAATCTAGAATTCTCATTTAATTGACTTTAGTATGTTTTTATGAACCATGTTTAGCACAGGGAATTAATTTCCTTTGAGTAACACCGTGGACTTTTCTAAACCATGAATGATTTATTTGCTTTGTCTCTAAGATTAACCAAGTTAAGAATGGAAAAATCCTATTAGGTCATAAGAGACTGATCCCTTCCCCAATGAAGGATTATGTGCTGCAGTATATTTCCTAATCTTTGTTCTTTTTAATAACATTCTTCCTGTATCCATTTGGAGGACATTACTCCAAAATATTTCCATGAGATTATATTGTGCTTGATTTTAGAAGGTGATAAGGATGTTTGTTTTATAATACAAACCAATGCTTATTATTCAATATGAACATGTTTATTTCTTTAAAGAAGGACAATTATACTGGTCTTCTACAAGTTTAGATCACAGCAATATTTTCTTTTGCTTGAGCAACTTTATTAGTTTTGGAGTAGTGCTATTTTGCTTGGAACACACTATGAACACTTGGTCATTTGTCAAGTATACTTTATAGAGAAATAAGAATGCATCTTAAAGCAAAGGACAAGCAGTTCCAGCTTACTTTCCATTGTGTGAGTGTAGAAAAGGTCACAGTGTGCAGAAGCCCAAAAGTGACTTCAGGAATCATCTTGGATTGCTCTACCTCCTTTTTGCTCTTAGATTACCCAGGCTCCATCTTCCAAAGCCCAGAGGTCAGGCTGCTGCCATTTCCACCTGGCATTTTTACAGGGGAATCTGAGGTCTGAATTCAAGTCTTTCTGCTTTCAAGGCAGAAGTTTAACCCCTGAACTATCTCTCTTGTCTATTTAGTGATTTATGAAGTCTATTTTATTCTCAAATAGGCAAAATAGCTGACTTTGGAAGTAAAATAATAAACCTTTTTTCATGAAATATTTGGACTAAATTGTTTTAGGTACTAAGTTGCTATTCATGTTTTTTTTTTTTTTCCAAAGAAGCCAGACTAAGTCTACTATTTTGGATACTAAAAATTGGCTATAGTTCCTCAGAATCTCCAAAATGAAGCTCTTTAACACCTTACCCAATACCTGTTTTGCATCAAACTACCTTCCAGTCTTACCTTCTCATTCATTCCTCACCCTTCTCCTCTGTCCCAGCCTCTCAGCAGGTGTTTCCTGTGGATTGTGACTCTAGCTCTATCATCTTCCTGTCTTTATCATATGAATTACCATTTCTCCTTCTTGACTGCAATGACTTTAAAGAGTCATTTAATGGATGTAAATAGATTAAGTTTATATTTTCTTCCATCACGAATTGATACTGATGAACTGCTATTGTGGCTCAGGGATAGATAGAATGCTTATTTTGTATGTTTGAGGTCGTGTGTTTTAATCCCTAGTGGTGCAACAACAGCAACATCAACAACAAAAGGACAAATCTTGTAGGACTGAGTCCCTACAAGAATGGATCATTATGAATGAGCTTGGTGCCTACCCCAAATATCTCTTCTGTTTATTCCTGACAGTTACTGTGCATGAGTTTTTGCCATTAAGAGATCAGACCCTTTTGCCATAATGCTGGATTTGCAGTATTGTGAGTTAAAGAAAGCTATCTTCTTTATAGATTTTCCAGTTCCATGTCTTTTGTTATAGCAACAGAAAAACAGACTAAGGCAGTGCCTGGCCTCAAATGGATGGGCATCTTTTCTCAGCCTCAACTATTTTATATTCTCTTTTCTAGACAGAGGCAATATTTTGCTTACCTTTGTATTTGTCTCTCCAACAAACAGCTACTACAATGTCTCTAATTAAAGGAATATTGTGGGCCTTTTGTCAATAAATTAAGAAATAGCTGCTTTGATAATCAATCTGTAGGTACCTGATAATCAATAACTTAATAATGCCTGGTGACCAGTATTGATTCATATCACATACAATTGAATAAGTCTATACATATTCTATTTTGGTACAAACACCATTTTTGTTTACTAAGTATTAGAACTCTATGGAAAAATTGGATCCTAGGGAAGATAAATTAGATGATTTCATACAACTAGTATAATATTAGCAATATGCTAAATATTACAGATCTATTATTTTGTGCATTCATCTGAGTAAACATAACATACAATTAACAGACTCTAAGAAACATATGAGGGGCATTGACTGCTAAAATTTATACATGAATTTATAGTTCTTTAAATGATAGATATCTCTGAGGAAACTGACATGAGATGGTAAAAGAAATCTAAAGCTGTGCATATTTAAAAAACAACTTAGGAGACAAAATAATTGTTAGAAATTCAGATAATGATGTATTGGGATTTTAAAATATGGATTGAGGGAGAAAGGAGGACAGGGATATTAATGATAACAAGGAAGGAGGGTATCCCTGTAGACTGGGTAGCCCAGTAGAGAAGTTATCCCACTGAGGGGGACATCTCAGTAAGGGGGTATCCCAATAAATGGGTTCATGATGGCGAGGTACAGAGTACAAAGAGCTGTGCTCTTCAGAGAGAGGAGTGTTTCCTTGTTCTCTGTTTCTCACTCCACTTTTCCTACAAAAACTCCCATCTGCCTGCTGCTTTGCACAGACTTACACTACCTAAGTCCTGGGAAAGGATCCAGTAGGAAACATGTAAGACACTTCCTGACCGTAACAGAAAATTTGCTGCCATATGGAATTGCTTTGTTGCTTGGGCCTCACATCTGTTTCCTTGTCCCTTCACTAACCCGGCGTTGAAGTGGGTGTTCAGGTTCCTGTACTCTTTGGCCTTTGACCATTTCCCAAAGTCTTGCCACTGTGTTTTGGAAGTCTTTCCTCTGCCTGTGTGACTTATCTCCGCTGCCTTTGGTCTCTGAATGACCGGGATCTATGTGTTGTCACTTCTGCTTGTCACTCCCAGCTTGCTGGTCTCATCAAGGACTTGTTTGTGTACCTGGCTCTTCTCTGTCTAACGCTGACCTGTGCTGGAGGTGTTTCCAACCATAGAATAGTGTGGTCCTAGCCGTCTGCTCACCTGCTTCTTCTAGCACAACAACTAGCTTGCTGGTTGGAGAAGATGCATTTGTGAGAATCCTGAGAAATATTTATGAAAATACTAAAAAGAAAAGGAAATAGAGTAAAGCTGAATTGTGAAAACACTTTAGAGATAGGATTTAAGCTTATATTTTATTCATTAGATTAGTGGTCCTGAAAATGAGGGAATCAGGCATAAAAATAAGTGGGGGGATTCATGGAGATATGGAAAGAAATTGTTATCATCAGTTTGATATGTTCATTGTTTTCAGAATAATAAATATGCTGACTTAAAATATAAGGAAGTGAAAATGAATTAGAAATACAAAGTGAATTCAAAGTACAAATATATAAATGTGAGTTGATCTGACTTACTCTATATTCCAATGATCATATGTAAAATTTTGTCATAGGTTTTTTTTTTTTAGAACGAAAGATACAAAATCTACTTCCTGGAAGGTTTGGCAGTGTAGAACTTATTTGTTTATTTCCAACATTTTTGAATTATTGCCATTCATCTGTGCTTAATTTACAGGCTATGTTTCTAAATTTAACCACTCCCTCACCAAAAAAAAAAAAAGGTCAGCAGCTAGCAGCATAGCTCAGTGGAGTGGACGTAATAATGCCTGTGTGCACACCTGGCAACCTGAGCTCAATCCCCAGCCCCACGTGGTGGAAGGAGAGAACTGAGTTCCGAAGAATCTTCTTCGCGTGCACACTGTGGTGCATACACCTGTCCTTTCCTCTCTCCTCCTCCCTTTTCCTTCTTTCACTCTCTGTCCTCTCTCATAAATAATAAAATGTTCATGTGTTCATGTGCTTTAAAATGATTTTCACCAGAAACCTGGGAATAGAAGCTGCCACCACTGCATGTGGATCTGCTGGAGCTAGGACTTGTACACCTCAGATAAATTTGTCCCTTAGCAAGCTTGGGGCAAAAGCCAGTGGTACAAAATTTATAAAAATACTGTTGGAAATGTAAATATATTCAAACATCTTATCAGGGAATCTCGCCATGAGTATATATTGTACTTTAAGATAATAAGCACCATGTGTATTCTCAGATTAGCCGCCGTCATTGAAACACTGTTTATTTCAGTTCTATATCCAATCTTCAAAATTCTGCTTTTGCCATATTTATTTATGTATATGTAAATGTATTTTAATATTTTATTTATTTATTTTATGCATGAGAGAAAGAGAGAGAGAGAGAGAGAGAGAGAGAGAGAGAGAGAGAGAGAGAGAGAGAGGACGGACACTGTGTGTCCTTGTAGAGGTTCAAGGGTGATTTCAGGAATCATCCTGGATTGCTTCTACCTCCTTTTTGCTTTGCTCGGAATTTCCCAGGCTTTGCCACCAGGACTGGAAGTGTAGGCCACCACCATTTCTGACTGGCATTTTTACATAGTACCTGCAATCTGAACTCAGGACCTTCTATTTACAAGACAGAGTCTTAACCCCTGAGCCCATTGTATATATTTTATACAAAAATAATATTCACATTTGGGTTATTATGTCATCATTTGAGTCCAAATCCTTCACCGATGATTGGTTTGAATCCATAAACAGCAAGATAAATTTAGAATTTTCGGAAGTGTATTTTGAAGTTGACTAGAGAATACCATTTATTTAGTGCTTAGACACTCTCTTGAAGACATAACCTTCCACAGGTTTTATGACAGATCTTAGATCTGGGTATGAGTCCAGCTGAAGAAATCAAATGTTGAGTAATTGAGGAAAAGGGACCAGTGCATACCTTTCATGGTTTTACTTTTGTCTCTACGAAATTAACAGTATTTTTTACTCTAAGAAATTTACAGTTCTCTGTTTTAAGAACTTTTAGGAATCTTACTACTCATCAAAGTGGTGCATGTACCTCAATCTCCTTTAACACTGATGAGAGCACATTCTTTCATTAGAGTTTCTGTCTACTTCCACTACCATTTTATTTATATACTTCAACTTGGTAACTCAAAAGATAAAGGAGAATAACATTAACTTTGACTGAGATACTTAAAATTTATTCATAGAGCTTTTAGTGAATGCATCTTCTTTTCATTCCTCAAATAAATGTAGTAAGGAAGTGTTGACAGAGAACTGTAACATCTTCCATGCATGGAGTATATTTATCTAGAAAAGTCGTTATGGCTATAAAGCCAGTTGGGCCCTATTTTTAAGTGAAGTTCTTCAGGAAATGGGGATAGACAACATGAAAATTCTATTTTTAACTTAACTCTGTTCTTTCATGTATTGACAATGCTGTGACCCTTGCAAACGGACAGCTGGGCATCTAGCTTTTGAACTATTTCACATTTTGTAAACATTAGGAGGCAACTCTATGCCCCTTGACCCAAACTCAGCCAGACAGCACGGGCTGAGCCCATGATCATTCACATTTGCTTATGTAAAGTTCCTTAAAGTGTCATCTGTATTATTCTAGTCATATTTCCCTGAAAACTGGTATACTTGGAATGAGAAACCTTTTTTTGGTAATTTTAACATAAATTTTATTAATAATAATATAATATAAACTAAAATGTTATTAATACATGAAATATATCATTTAATTAATATTAATATATTCTGTAACATGAGTCACACAGATGATGACCTTGAAACTTCTCATTCCCTTATTTCTAAAGTAAGGGATTTAGAATTTTAGTTTTTAATACAGTTTTTAATACACCCTTCCCCATTTATGAATTTACTTTGGCTTCCTCTGTCTTATCTTCCTGCATCACCAAGTGTTTATGAGTTTCTGGGTCAGAAACAATGTGGTGGACTTATTTTTCCTTGTCCTCCCAGGAAGTTGATTAAAACGGGAGTATTTCTGCTCCCACAGCTTCTTCCTGTAGCTCAGATGGAGACAGATTTGATGGGCTCAGAGGACCTTAGGGAACAGCTGTAAGGTCTGCTGCTACTCGGTAACATAATCATCATAATGTCGGGCTACAGTCAGCTTCCAGAGTCCAGATACTGGCTCTGTGAGTGCTAAGCTTCGTGATGTGGGCATCTAATCTAATGGGTCCATCTCATTATATACACTTAGCAAGTCATTAAATACATGGTGCAAGATGCACAGGGAGAAGTGTGCAAGTAAAAGCTGTTATCATATGTCTTGTGGCAGAGAACATGGATAATGGAGGTGTTTGAGATGACAGTGGTGGATAGTCAGCGGTGAAAGCAGAATGGCAGTTGCAGTGTGGGTACCACATTCCTTACAGTAAATAAAGTTAGAGTAAGGAAGACAAAAAGTAGCTAATAGGAGAATTTCATGGCACGTGGAACTTCAACCTTCTCAATTATGTATTATCCTCATTTGTTTCTCTGTCATAGAAATTTACATTTTTAATGTTGGGAATTGAAACATATTTTTACCGTCCAGGTCTAGACTATATAGAATGCAAAGCTAAACAAAGCTAAACAGATAGATCTCAAAAAACTATTTCTTAGGTTGAATTGTATGACAAAAATATTCTAAAACAAGCTGAAATATGGAGGGAGGGAATACTTACATTAGCTGGAAAGGACTTTGCACAAATACGGTATTAGAGATGTATAACGATAACTTACATAGAAGGCACTGTTATACACAAAAGTTTATTTCATTATCAAACTGTACTGAGTAGGTATGCATTCTTTTTACACAAAGACATTGAGACAGAAGAGTTCTGCGTTCTTGAAGCCAAATGTCTAACCAGCCATTTAGCAATAGTTCTGCCCCTGAATCCATTCTGGATTTTCGTCACTTACTAACCTCTCTCAACCTCTGTTGAATGTTAATAAAATAAACTTGGGTCTGATGAATTATGTAAATGATGTCTCCTGCTTGGCCAGAGGTTTGGGGATAGTGTTTTCTGCAGATAATTTGGATCCCAGAAAAACTATGTAAATTACAGTTGGAAAAAATAAAGCCAGTGCCTTTCTAGTGGTCAGGAACCACTGTGGGCAGGTGGAAGCAGCGCTCTGCATTCATCAGACTTCAAAATAGATACACCAGTGCAACTGCACTAGGAGTAATTACACTGAGAAAGACAGCCAACACTTCTGTCCAGTTCTATGTTTTTACTACAATTGTTTGCTCTCTTACTTACATTATTTTTATGGTGAGAATTATATTTTCCAGAATTTTAGTAGAAATTGCATAGCTAATTAGTCTTAATAAAAATTCTACCTTTAAAAGTGGTAGTGCTAAAAGTTTTAAATTTTACAATTAATGCATGTGAAATTATAGAATGCCAACTGGCATTTCTTCTAGGATTATAAAATAAAAAGTAGACACCATAGCAAAATTTAAGGCTGTGACTTTGAGTTCCAGTTATTCTCCACTGCAGGAAATCTGAATTTGATGCAGAAACCTAGGTATGCTTCATTTAGAGTTATGAGCCCATTTACCACAACTCTTGTATCTTTCCCTATTGTTGAGTTATTTTCTAAATATAGTCACAAAGGATTATGATGAACTTCCTTTTCATGAAACCTCACCCTGAAATGAGTTCTGTTGAGAACGTCCATGGGGAAACCAAGCCAACCCAAATACACTCTCTAAGTGCAGGTTACCATACTTGAAAGCCCAATTCATTGCTCATTATTTCGGGAGACTTGGCCCTGCCTCAATATCATGAATTGTTACATATAGATGTGATAATCACATTATAAAATGTTGTCACCTTGGATTTCTAGACCATTAAATGATACCTTAACTTGGTGAAGTCCACTGAAAAAATTTAATCCTTGGTTGGGTGCTGTGGCAGAAGGTAGAACTATGCCAGTGTGCCCAGGTTTACCTGAATAAACACCTTTCTTTTTTTATTTTAATACATTATTATTATTATTTCAGTTCATGCAAACTTAATAGGCACACCAGTTCCCTCCCTCCCTCCTCCTCCCCCCGAACCCCCTGCTCCCTCTCCCCTCACCCCTCCCTCCCCATCCCCCAGTGCTTCCCGCCCCAATTCCCAGAGAGTCCTTTCTTGTGCATGTCTGACTCTCCTCTGGGCCCTCCTCTCCAGTGACGTACAAGGACCCAGTGGCATTTCCCTGAACCCTTTTCTTAAGAGAGACTATATCTTGTGCCAGCCACTTGGTTAAATCATTCATGGAGAGTGTCCCATTAAATCTCATGTAAAAGTTAAAGCATATCTTTCAGTGATATATCCTTGTGCTTATTTTTTAAATAGAGAAAATCTAGTTTATATAACAAATCTGGGAACTTTTTAACTTATCTAAAATCACAGGGCTCTTAAATAAACTGCTTAGGCCTTGACTCCAAATCACGAGTTTAAATATTATGTAGAATGAAACATAACTATAAAGACAGTTGTAGTGGTACATGACTGTAACTGAGTCAAGAGGCTGAGACAGAAGAACCAATAATGGCATGGTGAATTGGAGGCAACCTTGGCTACTTAACAAGATGCTGTCTCAAGCAAACAGACATACAAACAAACATTTAGCTATATAAAAATTGAAAGCTATATAATAAATTTATTAGTAGGCAAAAATAGGCTAACATTTTCTAGCTATTCTCTTCAGCAGTTAATGTTTACCTCAAGCTATTTCTTGATATTTTTACTTCATGGTGGCTGCTAAGTCCTCTTCATTATACTTACATGCCAAGTGGTAAATAAACGTTAGAAAGAGTATACCAGCTAAAGTTAGTATTAACTCAAACAAAATCAACTCATTTTTCAGGAGTAATTTTCTAATTAACAGTTGTCCTATGATCACAATGGAATATATTTTAATTACCTTCAAGGTCTCTTAAGAAACTAATTCTCTAAGCAACTGGAATGATTTATGAACAAAGTGATTTTACAGTCTCTGCCCAGGTGTTGTCTTCAAGTCAGGAAAACTTATGATGTTTTTGATTTCTTCCCCTTGTTTTTTCATTTCTAACTTTGAGAAATTTAGTTGTCATAGACAATATCAATAATATAACAAATATCTCCAGAAGAAATTATTTAATTACTATTATGTTTTCTTACAATTGTTTTGAGAAGAAAATGCTAAAAATAAAACTTTCATTCAATATTTATTGTCATTAACACATGCCAATGATTACCTAGTAAATTTGTTCTTAAATATGTGTAAGAAACTCATTGTAATTCCTTTGTTATATGAAATTGTTTTTCATTATAAAATGGCAAATAAATTGAAATAGTATTTTGGCTGAGAAGAACCTGATGTTAAAATAGTTATTTTAAGGTTTGTTTGGGGGAGTGACTGTGGATTTTGGCTTATAATGCCAGTGGGTGTTTAATCTTTCTGACTTTAGTATTACTTATTAATCCCTGTGCCCTTTGGTCAGAATTCTGGGGAAGAGCCACATGAGTCTGACATGATGAGAGAGGTCTATGACCTTGTTTGTTTTTCCATTGTGTCTGAGGCTAACCTCTTTTAGACACTCAAAACCATTCTTCAAAATTAACACTGGTGGTGAGATTGGTGGGAAAGGGGACGGGAAGAAAGTAAAAATTACACAGTGAGTTCTAAACTTAACCACTGATCGATGTGCTACAAGTGGGGGCTGCTGGCAGCCTGGATGCTGTCCAGAAGTTCTCACCACCACGGGGATGCGTTGAGGGGGAGGACCTCAACCTTTGCCCTTGGATAGCAGAATCTGTGGGCCTGCTTCATTTTCAAAGCACCTTCAGGAAAGCAAGGTGGACTGATTGATTTTCGCTCATGGTTTCATAGTTCATACAGACCATCATTTAGCATTGAATGTTAATGTTTCTTGCAATGATTACCAGAACTGTTTGTTAATGCACGGCAGTCCTTAAATGTTTTTTTGATCCTCTTACACTTCATGGAGACGAGGTGGCAGTTTGGTTGAGTTAACATGATGGGCATAGAACCTTGGCCTCTCTGTAGTGCGTGTAGTTGGGGGAGAACAGGGGACAATAAGACAGTAGATGCAAGATGCCATTGGCTTTCCAGTGACAATTCAATGTCTTGCAATCTATTCTTTATTGTATTTCCACAGAATTTCTTTCTAGAAACAAAGTTCAGTGAGTTAACTGCGAAGAAGCATTTTATTTTTTAAATAAAGCAATGAAAAGTTTAATTTTTTTCTTCTTGCCAGCCTGGCAATGGCTGACAGAGATTTAAAGATTTACAGTAATTTTTACTTCATCAGAATTAATGCTTTAACAGTCCTGTGCTTGCATCACGTTTAAATATTCAAAGACACTTTAAAATTGGTAGCATCGTATGAACTAAATAAAAAAGAAATTTACATTTTCTAGTAAAATGCTAAAAGCAGGCAGGCACTCCAAATCCACTGCTTAGGTCCTTTTGTTGGTGAGCCTTGGGACTTAGATAACCCCATAAGCCCACCCTAGGTGAGAAAACAGTATTTTACATTCCATTTATCTTTTTTAACTTCTCGAACTTTGTGACAGACATCTCCCGTGCTTTCATCTAGCCCACAAACTTTTCATAAGACTGTATCATCATTTATTGAGACATTCGAGCAGATTGACTATTTCATTTCTAAATGGTGGTGCTATATCATTTGACTTCCGTTGAGTCATTCTCTAGTGAAATCGAAGAGGATCAAGTAGCCTTGCTGCTCCTTGTTGTCACGTCGCTTCCATGGATGTAGCAATCGGTGCTATCAGCGGCCAATGTGGGTTTCATAACAACTTTCCTGGAATTGGGTATTATCCTTTGCCTTTGTATTTTAAAATCTCCCGTATTTCTAGGGCTCTTAAAAAAGGAGTGGGAATGGTGCCGATAGCTATACTCATCATAAGAGCCAGAACAATCCCCGGAAGCAAAGGGTGCTCACAGCATTATGTCTGTAACTAGCACAAGGAGGTTAAACTTAGTAAATCATCATAAACAAAGTGTAAAAATGTAAATTAACTCCAACAGATTAGAATAGACAAAAATTAACTACCGTGGCTATGTCATCAAGATCAAGTACTGATACTAAGCAAAGAAAACTGGAGGGGATCAAAGCAAAATTAACACATGTAGCCCACTTCACCTCCTTTTTCCCCACTTCCCCTTCTTTTTTTATTAAAAATGTAATTACACATTTTAAAATTTTTTACCAGTTTCCTCCCTCCCCCCTCCTCCCCCCGAACCCCCTCCTCCCCCTCCTCTCCCTCCCCATCCCCTAGTGCCTCCCCCCCAATTCCCAGAGAGTCCTTTATTGTGTACGCCTGACTCTCCACTGGGTCCTCCTCTCCGATGACATATAAGGACCCAGTGGCATTTCCATAAGCCCTTTCTCTTGTTCCCCTTAAGCATAGGAGCACTACTATGGCTGTCAATCCCTTGCCTCCAGGGATCTCGGTGCCCTTAACAGATGCTAGACTTTATGAGGGCAACAGTGCACTGGACATTGCGCAGGGCATGCAAAGTCCCATTATGATTGCTTTGGCCCCAACTATTGTTGAGAATCTTGCAAATCGTTGTTCCTCCCATCCTTTTGCTCTTACAATCTTACCACAAATGTCCCTGAGCTCCAGGATAGGGAGAGATTAGGCTGGCCTAGTTCTATGTGATTGATTTAGAGTCTCTGAAGTTCTGGATTGTGGTTTGTTGATTTTCTTTTGCAGTTTTGCTGCTCCTGCAATGCTCTTCACTCCATCCTACTGGGCACTGTATGCCACCCCCTGGCCAGAGACAAAAAGCTGTTAAACTGGAGTCTTGTTATAATAGCACATTCAAGGGTAGATGTAATAAAAGTAGGAAACCTCAGTGAGGGAGGGGTCTATCACCCATTTGCAAAATGATTACTTTTTATCTGCTAGACTATATGCCCTCCCCTTCTGGTGAGATCAGGAAAGAACGTCTGTGAACTTAACCAGGTTTCTCATTACTTACTTGCAGACCTTGATGGAGGCCTATTTTCTCTGCTGTAACATGGTCCCCTCTCTCCTTGTTTCTGGTGTGGCCTTCCTACTCCATCTCTCTTGTTCATAATCCTTGCAATTACTGTGTTACATAGGTTTACTTTTGAGTGTCTGAATGTGGGCTGGGTGAGCTTGGTACTAGGAGCCACCTATTACGGAGTACATACGACGCTTAATTTTCTGCACTTCCCCTTCTTAAAGACTGTATTTCCTCTGTTATCAAGAGAATCAACCTCTTTGCTTATTAACCTTTGACTACAGACACCGTTGGCCAATGCAAAACAGGATTTTAGCTAATAAATACCAAAAAAAAAAAAAATTCCAGTTGATGAAAAGATCTCTTGCAGTTTTTGAATTAGACTGTCCTTTTTCCTTCTCCACCTTTCTTGCCTGAAAGGAAATAAATACCTAATGGAAGTTTACACTGTCAGGAAGAGCAGAGTTGCTATTTGATCAAAGTCCATCCGACCCCTGGGTCTGTACTTGAACCCTTGAGTACATTGGCCTGTTTTGCTTGCACAGTTCTAATCAGATCAAAGCACTGAGTCAGTCATGGCGGGTGGTACGTGCTAATTCTTGGTGGAAGTTGTCCAGAATGTGGATAGCTCTGGTTTTTAGGATCCCACAGGAAGCTTTTCTTGACTTTCAGGAAGCCTGCTGTGGTTTTATGCCAGGCCACAGCTGTCAGATTGAAAGAAAACCTAGATTGAAAGAGAAATTTATGTAAACTTTTTTGTTATTAATCACATCACCAGGTTTTAGTCTTTAATCTGTTTTCTATAATTTATCTCTTGAATCTTTTACATGCTCAAGTCAACTAAGTTCAAAATGAATGAAGATGAATGGGAAAATTATAGATTTTACATGGAGATACATCTAAATTTGAAATCTGGACTAGTTTTGTAACTTTGGACACTGAGCACTTAGTATGGGACATGCCCTTGATTTTTCTTGTCTTCGGATGTTTCATAATTAGTTTATAGGGCTGTGTGGGAAATTAAATAATACATCTCCATATAAAAATTCTTTGCAGTGTCTGATAATCTCATTGCTGATATAAACCCATTCTTTTATATTTCTTCCTCAGTGGTTCCAATACTCATTTCATTCATATGTGTTCCACGTGTGTGCCAGACACAGGAATGGTTCTCAAATGCGTCTTTGATTGAGTCTGGTCTCATTTAGTAAAATACAGTGTTCAAACCCTGGACCTCAATGACGTCGCTCCAGACCAGCTTCCTGAAGTGTCTTCCTTTCCTTGCTTGTCTTTGACAGACTGTCAGAATATGTATCGTGACTAATCCTACTGTCCCTAAGATATTTTGTCAGTTTTAACTAAACAAGATGAACATCCTCACAGAGTCACCACTTCTAGTTGCTTTACCCCATTATTTTTTTAATTTATTATTTCAGCTCATACAAACTTAATAGGTACACCAGTTCCCTCCCTCCCTCCCTCCTCCTCCCAAACCCCCTGCTCCCCCTCCCCTCCCTCCTCCCTCCTTATCCCCCAGTGCCTCCCGCCCAATTCCCAGAGAGTCCTTTCTTGTGCATGCCTGATTTTCCTCTGGGCCCTCCTCTCCGATGATGTACAGGGACCCAGTGGCCTTTCCCTGAACCCTTTCCCGTGTTCCCCCTTAGGTATAGGAACACTGCTGTGGCTGCCAATCCCTTGCCTCCAGGGATCTTGGTGCCTTTAGCAGATGCTAGATTTCGTGAGGTCAATAGTGTGTTGGACATTGCGCAGAGCATGTAAAGTCCAATTATGATTGCTTCAGCCCTAACTTGTATGGAGTATCTTACATATCATTGCTCCTCCCATCCTTTTGCTCTTACACTCTTACCGCCCCCTCTTCCGCAAATGTCCCTGAGCTTCAGGATGGGGAGAGATTAAGCTGGCCTAGTTCTAGGTGGTTGATATAGAGTCTCTGAAGTTCTGGATTGTGGTTTATTGATTTTCTTTTGCAGTTTTGCTGCTCCTGCAATGCCCTTCACTCCATCCTGATGGGCAATGTATGTCACCCCCTGGCCAGAGACAAAAAGCTGTTAAACTAGAGTCTTGTTATAAGAGCCCATTCAAAGGTAGATGTAATAAAAGTGGGAAACCTCAGTGAGGGAGGGGTCTATCACCCATTTGCAAAATGGTTACTTTTTATCTGCCAGACTATATGCCCTCCTCTTCTGGTAAGATCATACCCCCTCAGTAGTAAATGATCAGGAACGAAAGTCTGTGTACTTAATCAGATGTCTCATTACTTATTTGAGTCCTTGATGGAGGCCTATTTTCTCTGCTGTAACATGGTCCCCTCTCTCCTTGTTTCTGGTGTGGCCCTCCTACCCCATCCCTCCTGTTCATAATCCTTGCAATTATTGTAGGTATTACACAGATTTATCTTTGAGTGTCTCTAAGTGGGCTGGATGGGTTTGGTACAAGGAGCCACCTATTAGGGAGTACATATGGTGCTTAATTTTCTGGGTTTGGGATACTTCGCTTAATATAATTGTTTCTAATGACATCCATTTCCCGGCAAATTCCAGTAATTCATCATTTTTGATGGATGAGTAGTACTCCATTGTATAGATGTACCACAGTTTCTTTATCCACTCGTCAACTGTTGGACATTTGGGTTGATTCCATGACTTTGCTATTGTAAACAGTGCTGCTATGAACATGGTCGTGCTTGTGCTATCGAGGTGAACCTCTGCTGCATGGGGGGTTATTCACAAAAGTGGGATAGCAGGGTCATATGGCATTTCAATCTTTAGTTTCTTTAAGAATCTCCAGACGACTCGCCAGAGTGGCTGTATGAGCCTGCATTCCCACCAGCAATATAGGAGAGTTCCCTTCTCTCCACATCCTCTCCAGCATTTGTTGTTGTTTGTACTGTGGATTTTTGCCATCCTGACCGGGGTGAGATGATATCTCAGGGAAGTTTTGATTTGCATTTCCTGATAACTAAAGAAGTGGAGCATTTTTTAAGATATTTGTTAGACATTTTAATTTCATCCCTGGTAAAATTTCTTTTGAGTTCCAGGGCCCATTTTTTAATTGGGCCATTGGTTTCCTTGGTGTTTAGTTTTCTAAGTTCTTTGTGCACTCTAGACAGCAGAGCTCTATCAGATGTGTGGTTAGTGAAGATTTTCTCCCATTCTGTGGGTTGCCTTTGAGCTCATGTGACAATCTCTTTATCTGAACAGAAGCTCTTTAATTTCACAAGATCCCAACTGTTGAGAGTTGGTAGCAGTGACTGTGCCATTGGATGTCTGTTTAGGAAATGTTGGCCTAGCCCAATCAGCTCGAGGGAGTTCCCTATCCTTTCAACTATGGTTTTTATAGTCTCTGGCCTGATATCAAGGTCCTTAATCCATTTGGAATTAAGTCTTGTACATGGTGACAAGTATGGGTCCAGCTTTAATCTTCTGCATGTGGAGATCCAATTTTGCCAGCACCATTTGTTGAAGATGCTGTTCTTTTTCCATTGGATTTTTTGGGCCCCTTTGTCAAAGACCAAATGGCTGTAATTTTGTGGGCTTATATCTGGGTCTTCAATCCTTATCCATTGATCTGTGTGTCTATTTTGGAGCCAGTACCAGGCTGTCTTTATGGATTTGTAGTATAGACTTAGGTTTGGTATGGTAATACCTCCAGCAGAATCAACATCATAAAAATGACCATCCTACCAAAGGCAATATACAAATTCAATGCTATACCAATTAAAATCCCAAAGCAATTCTTCAAAGAAGTTGACCAAACAATCTCAAAGTTCATATGGAGGCACAAAAGACCCAGGATAGCAAAGACACCCCATTATTTTTTGTAGGATTGTTTTCATCATTTCTGAACTATATGATATAAGCGTCTCAGAAAGTTCATCATCTTTTATTTTTTAAATCATTTTAGCTAAGTATGGCCCCCCACCCCTGGGATCTCAGTATTCTGAAAGCCGAGGCAGGAGAATTGCTCCAAATTGAAGGGCAGCCTGGACTAGAATAGTTATTTCCAGGCCAGTATAAGCCACAGAGCGGGCCACTATCTTGAAAACCAACAACAAAACAAAACACAGAAAAACCTATTTTGAAGTATGTTCTTCAAACTTTACAGATGTGCCTCAACCTGCAGCTCCTGTTTGTATGCATCATGTCTGCACTTGTTACTTTACCCTTGAATCCCAAGCCTAATGTTACCCACAGTGACATCACCTCTTCCTATGCCTGAGCTGTACCATTTCTTCCTAGGCATTATCACATGCTGACTTGGGACAAGCAAAAGAATGTTTTTCTCCTTGGAGTACCCTGGGGCACAGAGCTTTGCCTAGGTTTTTGGTTTGACAACTCATGGCTTTGGGGGACCACTGAGAAGGACCACAAAATTGCAAATTCACCTTTGTTGTTTCATGCTTAAAAGTTTTGTTGTATTTTTCCAAAAGCTTTTTTTTTTTTTTTTTTTACTTTGCTCATTTAAGTTCATGTCTTGGATTTCTTGTCATACATAAAACATTGCAAATCCTTTCAGACATCATTTCCAGAGTTCTTTTTCTGGTGTTTAATATTTCCAGCATCTTTTCTTCCACCTGTACTGAGCACCAGGGATCATAAAGGGCACAAGGGAGATCTGAGCATCATTTCCACCCACCCACTTCTGAGGCTTCTTCCTGTTTTCTTACCGTTCAGCATCGCCTTCGTGTTCCTAAACACTGAATGGATAAGAAAGCTGTGGGATTTGAGGTTTCAATTGAAATTCATAAGACAAAAGAACATTAGCAAGTATAATAAGCAAGTTTAAGAGTGTTACCATGATTCCATATTAGTTCTTACTTGTTTGTTTGGGTTTTGAGACACCACACTGTGTAGCTTTAGCTGGCTGAGAATTTGAGGTCTTCCTGTGTTGGCCTCCTGGGTTCCCGATCATAGTCACATCCTCACTCCAGGCACTTGTGGTCTTTTAAAGCAGAGGAAAAAAAATAAGTGAGGCTTGAAAACTCAAAATTCTTCCTCCACGTCATGCCTTTTCTCGCTAAAATAATTCACCATACTTATGCAATGCAGATGAGGCTTAGGTTAAGCTTTTAGTTTCACTGAAATACAGACAAGGGCTTGTGCACTTGCACTGGGGAATAGGAAGATGTTCTGCAAGTGGAAGACTGTGTAACTTGGCTTGGGCTGAAAATGTTGCTGCACAAAATATAGATATGTGGTATTTATTTATTGTGTCTGTGGGGGGGGAGGTATGTCTTTTGAAAGTTCACTTGAGTGTGTGTGCCTGTGGCGACCCCAGGAAAACATTAGGGATTATCCTGGATTGCTGCACCTCCTTACTGCTTTGCTCTGGGGTTTCTCAGACTCTGACTTCCAAGGTGCAGAGTAACAGATGACTGCCATAGCCACCCAGCACGTTTATGTGGGATGTGGGGATCTGAACCCAGGGCCTTTTGCTTGTGAACCAAAGGCTTTAGCCACTGAGCTATCTCCCCAATCTGGATGTATGGTTTTCAAATAGTATTCATCTCTCAAGTTTCTGCAAGCTCTGGGTCAGAACAACTGTGAGAGCTTGCTGGGGATTTTCTTCATGTTTTAATAAGCTAAAGTAAGGACGCTCCCTCAGACTTTGAAGAAGGTACTGATACTGTCTATGAGAAAGGAGCCCTGGGGACCCAAGCAGTTTGCAAATACTCTACCTCTTAGCACCCTTACCCATGTCAGACTTTCAGCATGTAAATGGAGAAAGGCATTCAGGCAATATCTGAAATAATATTTTTTGAAAATGCTTTGTTGACTTGTTAAGTAAAAACTGTTTTTAACCTTCTAAGTGAGTTTATATATTTCATTGTTCTAAATCCATTTAAATTTATATGTATTTATCAGACTTTAAAGTAATTTTTAATGTGGTAGTAGGAAATGATCTACACTTTTAGTTTATTTCTATAGTGGATTAAACCTATCAAAGCATATCTATTAGGTGAACTAGAGCAGTTCCACAAGTACCTTTTGCTCTAATTACCATAGAATAAAGAATTTATTCTTCCTCATTATAAAAACAGTTACATAATTTCTTAGAAAATGAACAGCTCAGTAAAAGTGGTGCTATGTTCAAAGCATAAATATACCTTTGGTTATTTAAAAAAAAACATGAGTTCTCTACTTCTGAATTTTCTCTTATAGAAACCATCAGTAAATAAGTAAGTAACCTGACAAATTTAATCATAACTTTCTGTTTCTCATCTGTTTTGATATTGTTACACATTCTGCCTTGAGGAGCTATCCATCCATTATCTATCTATGTTATCTATGTATCTATCTGTCCATCTATGTATCTACCTATTAATCTATCATCTATCTGTTGATATATTATCTAATCTCTTTATTTTCTATCTATCCTCTATCTTCTCTCATCTAACTTTTAACATTTTACTTATTTTCAAATTTTCAGAACTCAAGTAACTATTTAAAGCAAGCACTCTTATGCACCCTCCTGTTTCATAAATGAAATCCTGTCAGTCCTATGTATCCCTTCCTGCTCAAACAGAAGTAGCCACCCTTACTCAAATTGGGCATTTATAAAAGCTGTGCATCTTTAATGCACTCTTCGTGTATGTACCCATGCTTCTTGGGAGAATATTATCTCAAGTTTCTCTAGTGTGTGTGCCTCTTTCTCTGTGTGTGCATGTGTGTGTGTTATGGTTCGCTGTATTCTGTAACACCTGGTTTTGCTTTTTCTGTTTGACATAGCTCTGCGAGTTGGCTTTGTGGGGCCCCATCATCATCCGCAGCTTTCCCTTGCTGCTTTGTCTATTAGCTCCATGTGTGTTCTGCCTCATGCGGCCTCCACATAGCTTTCAACATCACCACCATTCCACACTTAAAACCTTCCAAATACCCGCCACAGGATATCCTCAGGGGTCATAAACTTTAGCCATCGGAATACGAGTTTATTACATTTTCCCCAGGCCTGCAACTTCTGCTTTTTCAACTTGCATCATGACCTCCAGTTGGGCCTGTGGCCTGCTGTTTTGTTATCCCTGGTGTCAGTCCCTCGTAGCTCCTCCAGGCACGGAAGCTTCCAGAGGTCAGAAGTGAAACACTAGGCTGTTGAGCAAAAAAAAAAAAGCAATGAATCTGCACCATGAGTTCTGAAGTGTTGATTGGGTGGTTTGATTTGAGTCCGAGCTGAGTGCTTCTGCTCAGAGAACAGTGGTACTCCATGCAGCACTTAGTGACTTAGAGCACTAAGTCCTCCATTGCCAACATGTGACCTCCACCTCGTCCTGCCCTCCCCATAGGTCATTCTGCAGCCAGTAGAAAGGAAACTCTGCTAGTCCAGAGACAATAATGGACTGCTGAGCAAGGGTTCATTGTTTGCATCACTCCTGTACACATTTTGCTAGATGCAGAGGGTTCAGTAAGCATGTGCTGTAAGGGGGCAGTTGCCTCTTATCCATAACCCTCTCTATACTAGGAAGGAACTGGGACTCTCTGATGTCTCAGTCACATATGGTGATTTGCTTTAATTGTCCAAGTGCTTCTCTGTAGGCTGAGGTGGTCCCCTCTTTTCTTCAATTTACTTCAAAAGCCCTATGCCTGGTTTCATTCACTTCTTCAAGTATATGTGCTTTATTAGTATCTGAATTAAATATCTGAAATACTATCATCTTTTTTTATTTTCAGGAAAATAAAATAGTCTAGTATCCTGAAAGGGTCACTGAAATTCTTAGGATAACCTCCATGACACATGACAGACACATAGATCAGCTGTAGAATGGTCTTTGGCCATGTCTTCAGTCATCATTCCACGCAGTCTAGATTTCAAACCCATTATTTTGTTATCATATTATATATTTTTTATAATTCCATGTCTTTATTTTTTATTGTATTTTTGCATAATTATACAACTCAATAGGTGTTCCCCCTTTTTTTCCCTCTCCCCTCCTTTTCTCCATTTTCCCCATTGCATTTTCTTCCTCTCCCACTCCTTCTCCCCCTTCTCCTTCCCTCCTCCTCTCTTGGTGCTTCCTGCTTTCTCCCTCCCATCCTCCAGAGCATCTGTTTATGTGGGTGCTGAATTTCTCTCACAGTTATTGGCACTAGTGAGGGTTCAGGACTCAGTGACATAGCTTGGACCCCTTCTTGGGCTGTCCGTTAGTATAGGAACTCTATTAGGACTGTTTAGCTTCTTGCCTCTAAGGGAGTATCTTAGTTTCATATCTTTATTTTTGTATATTTTTCAAATTTTTCCTGTTTATAAGGAACTCTTTAACTCCCTCCCCTATTTATTTGCTTGCTTGTTTGTTTGTTAATTTAAGACACCATATCTCTCTGTGTAGTCCAGGTGAGCCTGGATCTCCTTGAAATCTTCTTTCTTCAGTTGCCTACGTGCTGGGATCTCAGGCATGAGCCACCACACTTGGTTCATGAGTCCTTTCTCCTTATCCTGTGTCATAGTTCGGCACAGGTGTCAACTTGAATGTTGAGGGTTTGTACTCTGAACACATTTGTAGAGAATTAGTGATTGAGTTGAGCCCAGAGCAAACTTGCAGGAGATTGTCAGCTGATGGGGAAGGCCCAAGTGGTTGGATTAGGCCCTGGAATAAAATACAGAGAGCTGGTTGAGAGAGTCAGCATCCTTGTGTACACTTGGCCAGACATGCTGGTCTGGCAAGTGCAGATGGTCCTTCTCTCAGCTGTTGTGTAGAGATGGTGTGGCCAGTTCCCTCAGCCCTGATGTTGGTACATGCTCTCCCATCAAGCTGAACTACGAAATGTAACCAGACTATCATAGGAAAATAAACTCCTTGTTCCCTTAAGCCATTTGATGGTGATTTATCAGCAACATAAAGGAAAACTGCAACATCCTGTATAACTGTCTCATTCTTACAGTGACTCTCCTGGTAAGCAAGCTCTCAAGCAACAATAGGTCCCTCAGAAGCCTACTAGAAATACAGAATATGGGGTCCAGCCTGACTCACTGAGCTGGCATCTGATTGTTTAACTACTTCCTGTCAATTCTGACACTGCTGATATTGGAACATTTGTCACATTAGCGATAGGTGCATGATATGATATGCTCATGCAGGCCTTGAGTTCTTCATGCATGACTGTGTCTTGTACTGCTTGGCACCCTCCACGCCTTCCATACAGAATGTGTTTCATGCTCTTTATGTGCAAAGCAAGTGACCTAACTTGTAGTTTTGCATTGTCTTAATTAGGCATATGTGATCTTTTACAAAATAGTATTTGTAATTTCTGTGTTTTTAACACTAAAAAAGTTAACTGGCTCATTTCCATTAAGAATAAATTAAGTCCCAGGGGGTCATAAAAGATATAAAGGTGGTTTTTTCACCAAGATTGTGTCCTTTTAAGCTTATAAGCATTACATACATATTCCATATAAATTTGATTGAATTATTTATAATTTATGATCAGAAATTTTATTATGTATAAAGGATGCTTCCTTACGCTCTAAGGAGATCTGTTAGAATCTTTGTAAAATGATTTAAGCATATGCTGTAAAATTCTACCGCAAGTTAGAAATTTCTCATTTTTAAACTTTATTTATTTTGCCTGTGTGTGTGTGTGAAGAGAGAGAAAGAGAGAGAGAAAGAGAATCATGTGTTCCTCTGGAGGACCAAGGGTGACTTCAGGAATCATCCTGGATTGTTTCTATCTCCTTTTTGTTTTGCTCTAGGATTTCTTGGCTCTGCCCACCAGGGCCAGAAGTTCAGGCCGCCACCTTTTCCATCTAAGCATTTTTATGTGGGATCCAAACTCAGGACTTCTGATTCCAAGCAAAGTCTTACTTAACCCCTGAGCCATTTCTCTGGCTCAAAATTTCTCATTTTAAAAGCATTTTTTAAAAGAGTAAAACTAGATTCAAATATATTCTGAAATATAAATATTAGTAAATATAAATATTAATAAAAATTAGTAAAATTGTAAATCTAAATTTTGATTATATTTATTTAAAAGAGAGAGAGTAGGTATATGTGTACTATTGTGTATATAGAAAGAGGTCAGAGGGCAACATCAGAAGTTGCTGGTCATTTTTCTTCTTCCAGTGTGTGGTCTCTCAGATCCCCAGGTTTATGTGCAGACTGCTTTACCTCCTGAGCCATTTTGCCAGCCCAAAAGATTGTTTCTTTTCCCTTTGTTTCCCCTCCTAGCGACACTGGGGACTGAACACAGGGTCTCTTGCATGCTCCCCCATTGAACTATTACCCCAAGCTTTAAATCTTTGATATATACCAAAATGTATACAGAAATATGTTGGAGGTTAATTTACATGGTTAATACTGTCACTTTTACTTTAGTTAAGATGACGCAAACTTTCCTAAATAGCTAGCCATCATGAGTTTGTTCAATATGGATTATATATCATGCATGTATTTGTTAACTAATATATCAGTATATGTGGATTTTTTCCCTATAAAATGTTAAGCAGTAGGTTGGTAGCCATGGGATACAGAAAGTTTCAAAAGTCACTTTTAGGGGAAGTTTATGTTTTGTGATATTTGTTCATCCATATTCTGTTAAAAGGGTTGGCTTTACAGAAGCCTCTCTACGTGTTCACATGCGTTTGTTTCCACCATAAATGTTGGTTTGATATTTGAGAGACCTGCCCTGTTAAGACCTTGTATTGTTTCTTTTCAAAAGTCTTTGTTTAAAAAAAAGAAAGTTGAATTTCGTAGTTGTTGTGTTTTGAGGACAGAGGACGGACAGTGAGTGTCTGCAAGAATCTTCTGATCAGATGTTCAACTTTCTCATTAGAAGCACTGATGCCAATATTTATTTTGATAACTGGACTGACAAAATGAGTATGTTCACAGAGGCATGTGAGGGGTCCCTTAGCATACTCTGAATGAGGAACCAACAGTTTCAGTGAAGAGGAGGGCAAATTTTTCTTTCATTTATCATAGACCTAATTGACCAAGATCATGCTTTCCCAGTATTCTAAAAATACAGAATGGGACTGCGCTTTCATTGAGTGGTGATTCTGCAAATGCATGTTCATGACTCAGTGTTTAAGGTAAAATTCTTGCCAATAAATTATCGATGGTTTTGCATCTGTGTCTTGTAAATGTATGTGCCTGTGGAAACCCAAGTTGACATTAGGACTCATCCTACATTACTCTACCTCCTTGTGGTTTTGATCTGAGATTTCCCTGGGCTCTGAATTCTAGGGCCAAAAGTGCAGGCCACCACCATTTGCCACCCAGCATTTTTAAGTGGATAGTTTTTTTTAACCCTTTTAACCCCTGAGCCATCTCCCTATCTGCACAATAATTTTCATTGCTGAAAACAATTTGGTCTTGCACTGGTATAAATGGCAGTGTATAATGGGCTACGTTATGGTTTCAAGTCCAGCAAGAAACATTTTACCTGAGTGTTCTGTATTTCTTTGCAGCTTACTTTTTTCATGTGAATGTGTGTGGAAGGCTCATTCCTGTGTGTTTGTTCACATGGGGGTGGTTACATGTGTGTGTAGATGCATGTGTACGTCAGTGCGCATACAAGTGGGGTCCTGAGATGATCGGGAATCATCCTTAATGATTCTTCCACCTTACTGTTTTGAAGCTGGGTCTCTAAACCTAAAGCCTACCCATAGGGTTAGGTTGACTAGTCATCTCGTTTTATGGATTCCTAGTTTCTGTCTTCCAGGGTTGGGAGCCACAGATATCCAACATTTCACATTGGATCTGAGGATCTGAATGCCAGTTTTTAGCTTGAAAAACTTCAGCCATTGATTCTTGGATTCTTAAACCTTTTTTTTATTCAATTGTGCATGTGTGCATGTATGTGTGCGTGCA
This sequence comes from Typhlomys cinereus, assembly GCA_023101885.1. NCBI lineage: Eukaryota > Metazoa > Chordata > Mammalia > Rodentia > Platacanthomyidae > Typhlomys > Typhlomys cinereus. The sequence goes on along the minus strand of JALPQD010000353.1, from coordinate 2,412,201 downwards.
TGTAAGCGCGTGTGTAGAACCACGGGTGAATTCGGGAATCACCATGGACGCCTCCACCTCCTCCTTGTTCACTCTGCCCCGAGATTCACAGGCTCTGCCCTATCAGGACCAGAAATGCAGGCTGCCCCTGCTTCCGCCCAGCGTCTTTATATGGGGTCTAGGATCCGAACTCAGGACCGTCCACCTGCAAGGCAGAGGATTAATCCCTGAGCCACCTCTCCAGCCCCATCCTCCCTGGGTTCTTAATGAAACCTTTCTTAAAATGTAAGCACTTATATAAGGATTGACTATTGAGCTGAGTAAGCCTTGCAGAGGAGCCATTTACTGTGTTGGGATCAAGGAATGAATGGTGCCTGATTGTGGGGACACATTAACACAGACTATTTAATATACTTTGTCGATTTTAGGGTAAATCTTATGAACTACTACAGTGAGAACTCAGAGAAGAGACTACCTCCCGCACCCCAAAGTGGTAGGGAAGGGATGATTCTGAGATGAATTTTGGGGGACTCGGACCCTGAATACATGAAGAGAGGTTTGGGAGAGGAAGTACTTGCTAAGGAAAAGGCACTGGGGAAGGATGGCTGAGGGTCCCATGGAGTGCAAAGCGAAATCGGTAGATGAGGCAAAAGCTAAGTCTGCAAGGACTGGTTGGCAAGAAGCTTCTGGCTTTGTGACTGACGGGAGGACAGTACCACCCTAGAACATGAGTGAAGTGTAGAAGAGATGGATCTACTATCTAAGTAGTCCACAGCCAAGAGTGTCCCTAGTTCCCTTAATAGAGCTAGTTCGTTCGATTTTGTAACCAGCTTTCATTTCCTAGTGCAGTTCTACAGATCCTCCCATGGACACATTTCTCCAGGTAAAACATTTGCTTTCCTCAAGGTTATTTAACTGCTGAAAAATCAGGTAATCATGTATAATTCTGAAGTGTAAAAAAAAAAGAAAAGATCCTTTTCATTAGTGTACCAAATTTTATGATGAAACTGAAGGACAGAGTAGGCTGGGGCAATGCATTTAATGATTTGATGGTCAACACAACCCTTTTGGTCCCCTGCTGAGCCTGTGTCCTTGCTGGCCAGCCACCGAGAAAAAAAACCACACTCCACAGATGAGTATGTGCTTGGAAGTCTTCTGCTATGTATTGACCCAGAGACTCAACTTATTCCCTGTGTATTTGGGCACCTGAAGTTTCAAACTTCTTTAATTACAGAGGGCATGAAATAGCTAGTGTCAGTCAGAAGCAGGAAGACGCAGCAGCTAGCAGGATCCATGCAGGATGCCATTTCTAGAGTATAAAATTCTTATAAATTTTCCCCTTGCTAAGAGGGACTTCGCAAGCATTTCAGTGAAGTTAAGCTTATTTTCCTTGTAGTTAAAATCCATACGTAATTATTTTAGCAGGTGTGAGAACTCAAGGAAATGGTGTGTTGCTAGGAAATGAGTTTGCAAAGCTGTGAATTTTTTTTTTTTTTTTTGATTGTTGTTGTTGCTTGTTTTGTTAGTGCTGTGATTTCCCAAGTTTTGCTTTCATGGTGAGTGTACTTTTCCATCTCTTGGAGTTAGTATCAATCTAACCACTAGGCGGCACTCTTCCCAAGTACTCTAGCAGAGCACCTAGATATTCATGTTTTTGTTTCCAGGCTAAATATTTTTGTATCCAGATTCTATTTGCTGGCAGAGATGGGATTTTTATGTTGTGAATAGACAGGCCAAAATAAAGTTTTTGAAATATTTCTATTGGTACCTATTTCTCTCCAGGAAGTTTTGTAAAAAGATGCTTATTTTTTTTTATCAAAAATTATATCAAATGTTAGCTTAAAATCCAGATCATCCCTTTATAGTAATTCTTTCCCTAGCATTTGTATTATTATGTATTCATATGTATATTAGTTGCAAACAGCAGAGGATATAAGTGCCAATAAAATTCAGCGTTACAAAAGCAAACAATGATCTTTATCAGGAAAAGTTTTTAGATTAAAATATCATCAGACACTGTGCTTTGTGCATGAGTGCATGTGTGTATGTGCATGTTGCACATGCATGTGGATATGTATTTGTATGTGTATAGCAAGGGAAAGATTATGAAGAGATTATTTTCTTAGTAATCTATGAAAATCAGTTTCATCACTGCTGATAACCTACTAGAATATACTCCAATATATTGATGCTTCAGTCATTCCTGCCATTAAGAAAAATACACTTAAAATTGAAATTAGTTGTTTTTCTTAAAAAGCATGATTCTTCAAATTTGTTGTGGGAGTTAGAGATCTGCTATCATCCATTCATTGGGTGGCTACATTTATCAAGCCCCACTTGACATTCTGCTTCTAAGAAGGAACAATATGGACAAAACCTATCATCTTTGGTGGTGGAGCCAAGTAAGAGTGGACACCAGGTTGAGATTAAGTGCTGTGGGCTAGGGAGATGGCTCAGAGGTTAAAACCCTTGGCGGCCCAAGCAAAATGACTAGCACTCCAAACCCCAGATCCCTCACAGAATGCCACTGAGGCGTAGCTGCCCACCTTTAATTTCATCTCAGAAAGCAAACCCTGAGAATCTCCCAAGCAAGCTGACTAGCTAGACTAAGCTTATCAGTGAACTCTGCATATAATTAGAGATCTCATCTCAAAAGAATAAGATGGAGGATGATTCCTATAACAAGCCTGTGCCTCCACATGCACAAGCACACACCCACACACACATTTGCACTCATACACATACAAAGACAGATACACCCCACACACACACACACACATGAAACTAGAAAAAGGAAAATGAGTATTCAGGTGCTGCGAAAAGGGGTAATATTGTTATGAATGTTGTTGCGAAGAGACTAGACATAGAGCTACCTCATATCAGGAGGCTAAAGGAAATCTGTCTGAGAAAGTATTGTTGAGCAGAGATCTGAAGGAAGCAAGAAAGAGAACCCTGTGCCCGCTGTGTGGGTGGGGATGGAGGGTATTCCAGACAAAGGGAAAAACAAGTACAGGCCTGGGGCTGATTCTTAGAAGGGCCAAATGCTGTAGTTCAGGCCGTGAGCGAGAAAGCCAGCCGTGAAGTCAGTGAGATGCAAGAGACCCTGACAGCAGTCTCCTCTTAAGTGACACGAGATGTGGGCAGATTATTAGTTTCTAGGGAATCGCTACCTCTGAGTTGAACCTGCCCGGCCTGCGTGAGGCTGGGACGAAAGGAGGAAGACTAATTTAAGCAGTCTTACAATTTAAGCAATCTTACAATTGTCCAGACAAGAAACGATAGTTCAGCATGAAGTGGATGACCTTGTGAAATTGAATGAGGTCATTTTCTTTGTAGCAAGGGGGCGGAGGATTGAGTGTGCTCTTGTCTAGAGGACCATGTGACAGAATGTGGTTTGTGCATGTGGGTAATACTCTGTAAAGATGATTCATTCAGTTAACACACACTCACTGTCACACGCATGTAAAGTGTTTTCCCCTTAAACCTGTGACTCAGATTATTGTGAATGTTGATACATTTACTAGTCTCTTATTTACTATGCCTTACCAACACAATTCTACATGTGTAGGTTTTGTTTTTCCCTCTCTGCCTGCACATCTGACCTCAATTCTCAAGCCTCTGTTGACTCTCTATAACTTTGTCTATAAACTCAGTATTGAAAAGCCCTTGCTTTTTTAATCCTTGCTTGCTACTTTCTGCAAATGCCCTTTCTCCTAGTCCTCTTGTGTCTTGTCAAGATGTCTTCCACCTGGAGTGCCCCGAACTTGCAGAGGTGTGAATCACAGTCCATACACAGATCCGTGAGCACCATAGATCTCTGAACATAGGTGAAATGAGTAAGCCCCTTTCTTCTGGTGGGTGGGAGCAGTCTCAATCCCGGCCCTCTTCCACCTTTTCCTATGGCTGCCCTGAGGTATGGAGGACCCTATTATCATAGTAAGCCACTTGAGAGAGGCAGAGTCTTGTCTCAGACAGAACCCTGAATAGATACTGTAGCCAGTTCTAGCTTAAAAATCATTCTCAGACAAGTAGCTAGGTGTTCGATGGCCAAACCTGTTGAGGTTTGGTCTACTCTCCATTGAGCTGGCTATCTTTCTTTACTTTCTTCTTATCTCCTCTCTCCTTACCCTGAAGTTCAGTGGATCTCGCTGGTCTAAGAGGTGTGAGGTTGGGGTGGGGAGGAGGGTAAGCTAACTCAATTTCTTCCAGAACTTTGATGTCTCAGTTATATCCATTGGGCCTCGTGATTGATGTCTTCTTGGACAATTAATCTTAATCTACTTGTTGCTTGAATGGGTGGGAGTGAATAGAGAGGACAAGGAAATTCAGAAGGGGAAAAACCTTAGCTACTTCAAAAACATTGTACCACCATGTGACCTTTTCAGTCTGATAAACCCTGCTTGTCTTTGCAGGCCCATCTTGCTTATCACTCTAACAACCCGATGCCAGCTCTTGATCCTTCACGTCAAGGAGATAAGAGTTTCTCTCCTGCACCCCCTGGCATTTCGTGTGTCCTCCCTTCTGACTCTTATCATAACTCACTTCCTGAGTTGTTGGTGGTGGCATCCTTGAGATCACAAAGACCATAACTTCTATGGTTTTGTAGTTATTTTGTGTCTTTGCTTTGCTTTTGGTGGTATTATTATTGTATTTGTTGGGGATATTTTTTGTTGTTGTTTTCTTAATTAGCTATGGTAATCATGAGAAAAATCACAAAACAGAGTACATTAATAACTGAGATTTATTTTTCCCGGCTCTGGAGGCTGGGAGGTCCAAGTTCAGAGCACAAGCAAGAAAGATTTTTGTCATGAAACAGTCCCCATCTCCCTGTGTTCCGCATGTCCTCTTTGCCACATGCATGTGAAGAGGAGACAGTCCCTGGTGTGTCTCCTCCAGGACAGCAGTCCTGCAAGAGGACCTCACTCTCCGATCTTGTGTAATCCTGTTTACCTCTTAAGACCCCATCTCTTGATACTATCACAGTGATACTTAGTGCTAGGCCACGTGAATTTTCCAAACAAACATCTAATTGGTAGGTTTGGTTTTTGTGTTTTCTGGTGGTTCTAGTACCCTCCACCACAGTGAGTGCTGGATTCATAAGTGTGTCTGCTTGGACAAGAAGTCTTTACCAGTCTTCTATTCTTTTCAATAATAGTGTTCAAGGCCTTCACACTAGGAGATTAGATTCTTCGGCTTAAAATTTATCAATTGAAAAATTAATAATTGCACACTCTCCATGGTTTTCCTTTGTCTTTTATATGTGGTGAAAACACAGGAAATGATACCAGTCTCCACAGCAAAGCTGTCCATGGCCAGCAATGAGAGGTCTGAGTGCAGTATCTCCTTACTGCCCCCCACTTATGCACCCCTGCACTGTGACTAAATAGCAGCTGACTGAAAGGGAGTAGGCCTAGCCAATTCAGGCAAAATTTCCCTGTAACACAGAGAATGATTTATTATGCTTTCAAGCTTAAGACAATGAACAATATATACATATATTCATATATGCACATATAATATGAGAAAAGAGTTTGAAAAGGTGGACTTGTGGCTTTCTAGCAGTAGGTGGGTTGCTATTATTGAGATAAAGGTGTGTCCAAGCAGGATGTACACTTTGACCCCTGTATATGCAGAGATGCTCAGTGCTCACCACAGCTGGGAGGATGTGCTGAACCTCTACAGGTGCACATCTGGAAGTGACATTCTCAGAATGTGTTTATATGTCCCCTTCTTCCAGAATGACCTAGAATGCTTACTAAATATGACATTTTTTCAGAACATTCGAATTAGAACCTTCCATGATGAAACCTGACAACTTGAATTTATAGTTTATTTGCACCTTCTTTTCCTGGAGAGATTGTTTTAAAAGTTTTGTCTGTTTATTATTATTGATATTTTCAAAGATCAGGCTTATAATTTTATTAATTATATTTTTCCAGTAATTTTCTTATTTTTCTTCATATTTGTTTTTTTCTATCTAATATGTTTCTTTATATTTACTTAGCAAATTGCACTCTTATCTCTTTTACTTTTGGTTTTGTTTACTATCTACAATCAGATGGACCAATTTACTGTCAGTCACTACTGCTGCTATTTTTGTTTCTTTTTACCTTTTGGAAAGCAGAGATTTTTTAATTTATCTTTATTTTATTTTCCATGTGTATGATATGTGTGTACATGTGAGAGATTTGGCTGTATATGTTTGTTTTTTATTTTAATTTAATTTGATACTTTTAGGGCTTCATATAAAAAATACACTGAATTTATGATATTTTACACCTCAGTCCCCCAAACCTATTATCCCCTACTTTTCCCATTACCACCCTTCTTCCCTTCCAGTCTCCATTCTACTTTCATGTCTTTTTGCACATGTGGCCCATTGAGTTTCATCTGATTTGCCTTATTGGCATATGCCTAAACATTTACTGGAGCATGAACGAATCGTATCTGAGTGGGGAGTGCATCAAGAACTTTTTTCATTGAATACTTTCATTGTTGTGTAGTTCTAAATATGTATTTCCCATTTTTAACATTCTGAATTAATTTAGAAGTGCATTTAAAGTTTTGTCATTTGGGGCTAAGGAAGTTATCCAGTGAACAAAGAAGTTGCTAGACAAGCATGAGGAAACTGAGTTCATGGGTTCCCAGAAAGCCACATAATGCCAGGTGTACTCATGTGCTTCTGTATTCCCAATGCTCCTCAGAGATGACAGAGACAAGAGAATCCCTGGTAACTCGCAGGCCAGCTAGCCATGGTACACACAGCACAGTGGCAAGCAACAAAGAAGCCTTAAACTGGTGGATGGTGCAGAAGATCTGAGGCTATCCTCTGACGTCGTTTACATTCCATGGATGTTATCAGCCACTGACCAACCCACATGCACACATACACACCCATCATCACATCACCTCTTTTATACATATTAATATTTTGACTATTTTTAATTATTTGTTTCTAATCTAGTGTATTACCAAAAAATGGAGTATTTCTAGTAATTTTAAAAAATTTTCTCCTGAAATTCTAAAAAATTATACTGGTTGATTTTTTTAAAAAATGTATTTCCTATTAATGATTTTCTAATAGTTGCTTGTTCAGATCATTTATATCATTGTGAATGTATTTCATCTTCTTAAGCTCTCGGTATCTGATACTTTAAATCTATTTTATCTGTTATTATCACCTTAAATGGCACAAAATTTTGCCAAATGCATTTAAGCTTATATTGCTGTATTTCACATATGCCTGGTTTCCTTCTTTATGTTCTGTTGAATTTATTTTTTCCTTATGTCTCTTATTTTTCTATTATGGCATTGAAACTGTGAATTATAATAAACACACTTACTCATAAATCTTAGCATGTACATTTAGTTGTTAAAAAACTACCATGCCTGTAGTTCTCAATTATTTTTACTCTCCTCCATCAGAACCATAATAAGGATCTTGCTAGGTTTTGTCCTTATTATTGCTTTTAGAGTTGTTTTAACAACAAGTTACTATCATTGTGCAATGTATTTTCTGTGTTTACCAGAGTTTTGCATATGGTTCCTTGCTGGTTTTAATTTTCTTTTCCTGGAAAGACTACTTTAATAAGACTTCTAAGAAGGATGGTGTGGCTATTTGAGTGTCTGTGTATATAAAAATCTTAATTTTACCCTAATGGTTTGATATAGAAACTTAAGTTAATAGTTGTATTTCCTTAGTACCATGAAACTGTCTCTATACTGTTTCTCGCAAACTGTTTTAGCAAGAACTTTCTCCTCTAAGTTGAAGATTCATTCGCCTCTTTTCTGCTGAAGAGAGAAAGATGTCCCTGGCAGCCTAGGAGGCCCAGTGACTAGTGACATCAGAAAATCCTACCCCGTCTGGCTCCTGGAGGATGATGGTCCCTGTGAACACGTGGCATAATGCTGAGAACTGATTCTCTCAAATTTTTTCCATATGCGGCTCTTCTATTCTTACACCAAACCCCTTGAGTAACTTCAGCCATACGTGCATCTCACAAGCTCTGTTCTGTGAGCTCTGAAAACACATTCTACTTTCCTTAGCTGTCAGAGCGCATGTATGGGCATGTACAGCTGCCTGGTCCAGGTGGCTGCCACGGCCCATATGCTTCATGTTGCTGCCTTTCTTCCATCCCCTTCCTGATTCACTCTCATGAGCCACATTATTGCAGGAGGCCTAGAACTCCTTCACCAAGGTGACCACCTGCTGCTGCCGCCACAACAACCAGTACCTTCTTCACTGCCCCCGCCACTGCTGCTGCCACCCCTTGCTCGTGTCCAGACCTCATTTCTATCTCCTATATCCCCTAGGCCGTAACTGTTGGATCGTTGCTGGTACTGAAGTATAATGAGTTGAATTGTGCAGAAGCCACATGGCTCCACGAAGACTCCATTGAGTAGCCTTTCTGTTATGCAGTATCATTGCAATGTATCCAGGTCCAGGTTTATCCTTACATGATCTTCCAACCTAATGATACACAGTTTTCTTTTTTTCTCTATTTTTTCATGTGCATGTGTATATGCATGTTCTCATGCGATTGGGCACATGAATATATGTGGTACTCAGGAGTGTATGTATAGGCCTGAGGTTAAAATCAGAAATCATCCTTGATTGCTCCTCCAACTTTTTCTTTTTGAGATTGCTCCTCCAACTTTTTCTTTTTGAGATTGGTTATAATCAAACCCAAAGCTCACTGATGGTGCTAATCTGCTTAGCCAGCTTGCTCTGAAGATTCCGTCTCCACCTTCCAAGGATGGAATTGCAGGCCAGCTGCCCACACCCATCTGGCATATGTGGGATCTGAGGATCTGAACTCTGGTATATTTGCTTGTGTGACGATCACTTTTTAACCACTAAGCATCTTCCCGGGCCCATGATCTTTAATTCTGGAACATTCTTGGCAGTCATTCTCTTTTACTCCTGTCATTTCCTCACTCCATTTGTTGAGATGACTTCTTGGAATAATTTCCCTCACCATCAATATATTCTCTCATAATTTTAGCCTTAATCTTTCTGTGTTGATTTCCAGTCAAGTCCTTCAGTCTACCCTATATTTTCATTAATTCACTTTTGTTCAAAACTAAAATTATTCTATTTATTGTACTTTTTAATTTGAAAACTTTATTTTAACCTTTTGAATTTCTGTTTTCGTACTTACTTATTCTTGTTTCATTTCCGTTTATATTTTAAATTACATCAGTCTTTTTTAAATTTATTATTATTATTATTTATTCAACTATGCGCATGTGCGTGTGTTCCCGTGCACTTGTGTGTGTGTGTGTGTGTGTGTGTGTGTGTGTGTGTGTGTAGAACCACGGACGAATTCGCGAACCACCATGGACACCTCCACCTCCTTCTGCCCCGGGATTCACAGGCTCCGCCCTACCAGGACCAGAAGCGCAGGCCGCCCCTGCTTCCACCCGGCGTCTATACGTGGGATCTGGGATCCGAACTCAGGACCTTCCGCCTGCAAGGCGGCGGCTTAACCCCTGAGCCACCTCTCCAGCCCTACATCAGTCTTTTTATTGATCAGCCTCTCCTCATTAATAACTGACCATTGTTAGCATGCTGTGGAGTTCTTTGTCGTAGTGTTTCATAACATTAGCTTCAGCAGAATGTGGTAGTTCTTGTCTATAAGCCTGACTAATTAGAAGACCGAGGAAAGAGGATTCTGAGTTTGAGATCACTCTAGAGAATCTGGAAAACACTTTCCTCCCCCCAAAAAAGAAAAAAAGGAAAGAAATTAATGAAGCATATTTATATTCATATTGTAATTTATACTAGTTTTTTTTTATTGTTCTAATTCTGGTTCACTAAATATTTTATTGTATTTGGACACGCCGTAATTACTCAACAATTTTTAATGTTTTTCAATTAATTAAATTTGCTCATTGAAAATTTCATGAGTGTGTACAGTGTATTCTGACCATGCTTCCCTCCAACCATACCTGTTTATCCTCTACTTCTGCCCTTTAAATCTCCTTTTCACATTCATGTCTTTTGTTGTGTTGTGCTTTAGTTTGTTTCGTGATCCTTTGAGTTTAAGTAGTGCCATCTATGTGGCTCGTAGTTGTAGTTACTAGTTTGAGCCCAGCAGTGGGTATATACATCAATGACTGTCCCTCACCCGTCATTGGAAAATGAATCTCTCAGTAGACAGTTGGTAAATAGTAGGAGAAGAGACCTCTGATTGGTTCCTCCATTCATGACTGATTGGCCAATCATGTGCAGATCCAGTGGAGATAATCACTACTGTGCAAGTTCGTGGCTGAACAATTTATAGTAATTTTTTCATTTTTTCCTATTTTTATAAGCATATTGAGTACTTATCCCTTTTCCTCTTCTTTACGTCCCCCTTCTTTCCCCTCCCTTCATCAATCCATTCCACTCTCTCTTGCCCTCTTGCTTATCAGCTTCTAGAGAATTTACTTTTAGATCCATTATTGATGTGTATTTAGAGTGGGGTCCCTTATGTGGTCCTGCTGCACTTCTAGAACTTGATGTTGCAAAATGACTGGGAAGAGATGAAAGTAAAAATAAATTTATTGGAGTTTTCATTCACTGCTTTCAGTTAGGGCAAAGTCAGCTTTTTTCTTCCCTTGTTTCCCTTCTAGTTATGGTGTTGAACGCCCTGGAAAAGTTCACTTTAGATGACTTCTGCCTGCAAATCGACCTTCAGTTGCATTAGTTATGGAACCATTTGGCTGTGGCTTTTAGTTTATCTCCTGTACTAGTTACTCTTTGTGTTGCTGTGAGAGAATATCCAAAGTTAAAGCAACACAAGGGAGAAAAGGAGATTTATTCAGCTTATGGTTCCAGGGAGGAGATACAGTCTTTCATGACTGGAGGCAGAAGCTACAGACCGGCCAAGTCACATCCACCTGGGAGACTAAGAGCTGCAAGACTGCAAAGCTAGAGCACACCTCTCCAGGAAGTAGAGTGGGAAGAATCCACCTCAAAGCCCACCCCCTGTGATTACCTTCGTCCAGCAAGGCGCACCTCCTAAAGGTGCCATAACCTCCCCAAACATTTCAAACCATGATATCTCCTGATTTGGCACTACCATGAGCACTGAGGACTGTACTGAGAGGGGAGATGGCAGTGAGCTGTACTTCTCGGAGGGGAGCACAAGGGTGAGACCCGTGACGTCATTGTCAGAAGAAATGTTAGCTTGCCCAAGCTTCCCCCGGACAGACATGTCAACGTTTTCTGTTCTCAGCTCTGCAATGTCCCTCTCTCCCTCAGTCACAATTCCTGCTTAATTCTCAACTCCCTTTTACTCAAATACTTATTGAGTATTATTACTCAGGCATTATTCTGTGTGCTAAACATGTGGCAGTAACAAACTCTACTCTGCCCTCTTGGGGACCTCATTGCAGCTTATCATGTTATTACATCAATAATAACTTGTATCAAAGAGTGTTTTCAGTCATTGCCCACAAAGAAAGTAAAATTCTGGGCTTATTGCACACAGTAAAGGTAGGAGGGTAACAGTGGTGATTCTAGTACCCACTTTCCTTAGCTTTCAACTAAAGAACCATCTCCAGACAAACTCATTTTATTTTTATGAGCTGCTTGATTAAACTACTCGCCACACATGTATCTCTTCTCACTCCATTCTCTTCAGTAAATTGACATTGGCAGACTGTCAGTTATTCTCATGTTATAGCTATGAACTTACAATAAATCCAGGAGAAATTTGATGATACCTTTTCCTTATCTGTAATCAGAGGTGCTAGTTTTAGATAATGTATTCGAATTTTCCAGCTTAGAAAACAAAGTCACACTGAAGACTTTCCTGAGCGTGGCAGGAGAGTGTTCATACCAACATTAGGAGCCCAGGGAACGTGCCATAACATAATCCACACAAATTGCTTGCTAATATGCCTGTATGCCAAAGTACTGAGCCAACATGCTCCATTTTATCTACCTACCTAACGGATGGTCCCGCCCACTGTGACCCGTGTCTTCTCACATCAAGAAGCGCACAGGATGCCCAATGGCTCAGTCCAGCTAGCAGAGACCCTCCTGCTTCTGCCCTGACTGCATTGGGATTAATGGCCTGGCTACATTCAACTTTTTACATGGATGCTGAGGTCTAAATTTAGCTCACCTACCAGACGTGGGAGAATAGATGAGGTCTATACACATACACGACATTAAACCAAACCCAACGTATATTTATTTGCTTTAGACGAATGTATTTCAGATGGCCAGGTTACTGACAGGTATTAGATGGTGTGCTGTAATGTTTTCAGTTTGGAGAAATGAACAGAGGCTGAAAACCATGTTGTATTCTTACTAAAATAAAAGCCAGGGATCTGGTGGGGTGGGTGGGGCAATTAAGGAGAGACACAGAATAAGTGAATGGAGCCTGCCAGCTTGAGCCAGCAACAATAAGGACAGGGAGAAAAGAGGTGGAGGAGTTGGCAGGAGGTAGGAGGAGCTGGCAGGAGAGTGGGAGGAGCTACAGAAGGGAGTCGCTCCCAGAAGAGGGATTGCTTTCTGCCAGAGGGAGCCCTTCCAAGTGGTCATAAAAACCATTTTAGAGATGCTCATTTGGATGTGTGGTTATGGGCTTTTAATGTTCTCACAAACTTCTTGCCTTTCTATGTAATAGGCACAGACATAGCTGTGCTTGCTGCAGCCAAGCCTTCCACATTTTACCTCTGGGATTTGCTTCCCCCCCCCTTTCCCTTGTAGTATAGAGGTGGATAATACAAAGATAGCATCCTCCGTTTTTGTCTTAGTTTCTTGAGAGCAGGGGAAATAAATAATATGATCCAGTAGAATTCCTAATAAGATCGTGCTAAGGAAAAGTATTTCTTTTAAAGACTCTAAGCAGACATTACTACCAAGCATCAGCAAAGTTGAACTTGAGACTGATGTCTAATTGTTAAAATGTACAATGTGCATCCAGGAACTAACTCCCTTTGCTCTAAGTTAGCAAAGGGACAGAAATTACTTTAACCCTCTGTTGAGTTTAAACTCACAAAAGGTTGACTTATAGCTCTCTGAAAGAAATGGCATTGATTGATATTGTATCATCAGCCTTATGAAAATTTATAATACAAATAACCATTTTAAAAACATAAATGTCCGTCAAGAATGAGTTAAATTAAGTGAGCATGAGGGTGTTATATGGTTTCTGGTATGTTCCAAACCCATCATTCTCCAATCAGTTCTGTCTCATTAATTTTGGGTTTTACTACTACCGGGAAGCAATCCAAGACTGTTTCAAACCTGCTAGATGGTTTCTCTGCTAGGAGACATTGCCAGCCCTGTCCCTAGGATGAAAATATAAGGATTGGAGACACATGGAGAAATGTCTCACCATGCAGATGTCCTTGGGAACTTAAGATTTAACAACTCTACGGTGGACTGTCCGTGGCAGTCTCCATTTAGTTGCATGTGAAATGAATTATCCAAGTTATTATTACATTATGACATTTCATGTGATAGAAACCATAAGGTTTAACTTGCAACATACAATAACTTTACAAGTCAAAATATGATGATGTATTTTTATGGTAATTATGTTCATAGATGGTCTGGATAAATTCATAATCACATTTTAGCCATTATCTTCAACTTCCCATCTCCTGAAGCTTATGTACATTAAAAGAACTCTCATGAAAACTACGCTTTTCTTTATTATCTCAATTCTTTGTTTTTTAGGTTTTATCTATTCTATTTTTTATTCTTTTAGAGTTTCCTACATGAATACAGTAAATTTATGGGATTTTCATATCTTAGTTCCTAATGCTATCCCCCCTCCATTTTGTATTACAACCTTCTTTCTCCCTTCTGGTCTTCTTCTATTTTCATGACTTTTGCATATGTGACTCCCTGGGTTTTAACTGTATAGCATGTGCTTGGGCATTTTCTGGGGCATGACTCAGACATCTGAGGGTGTACTATTGAGGAAAGCATCCCCTCCCTCATCAGCTGTAATCTTCCCTGGTGTCTCAGGCAAGCAGGAAGGCCTTGTTCACCTTCATGGTGAAATGTCATGGGCCAAATCCTGTGCAGGGTCTTATGGAAGTATGCATAGCTCTCTTGAAGATAGTATCTGATGACTACCCCTCTCTTCCTTCAGACTCTTACTGTCCCCTCTTCTCTGAGATTCCTGAGTGAGGAATCCTGGAGTGAGGATGTGAGGTTTAGATGTCCTCGTCAAGGCTGAGAAGTTCACGGTCACTTATTTTCTGCACCTTTGCCAGTTGTGATTTTCTGTAATAAAATTGTAAAGGGAATCCTTTAGGTTGAGTGCTCCTCCAATATATGGGTATAAAGACAAATATTTAAAAATGTACAATCTCCCCTTTTATTAGTTGGTTTACAATACCAGCAATGTGTTCCCTACTAAAAAGTAGATCTTATAGATCTTAAAGTTAATCAGATAGCTGTTTTGTTAAAGTTAATCAGATAGCCCTTAACATTCAATATTCGTGCCACTATTGAACTCATGGTTACCTCCTGCAGGGTGACTGTCATTGTAGCTCACAGCTTTCACAGATTGATTGATGAGACTGTCGATTGCTTTTCTCCTACAGCAACTTGCATAGTACTTTCTGGTACAATGAAAGCTATCCAGCAAGGAAGAAACTTCCAGACCAAACCAAGCTTTGTGTGTATGTGTGTGTGTGTGTGTGTGTGTGTGTGTGTGTATCTTGGGACACAGTGTAGTGTGTAGTGTCTTTTGCAATAGAAGTTTCTGGAGAGCAATCAAGAACAGTGGGAAAAACTCATTTGAGGGTCTTGGAGACCTTTCTTTTTTATTTATTTTATTTTTCTAGTTTTACAAGCATATTGAATACTCATCCCAACTTCCCTCCACCCCCTCCCACCCATCTCCTTTCCCTTCCTTTCTTCAATCCATCCCAGCCTCCTGGCTGTCCTCCTCAGGGACACAAAGGCTTCCACTAGCATGTCTGCTCTTTTTAAAAAAAAATTCTACTTTTTCAAGCATATTGAGTATTTATCCCTGCTTCTCTCCATTGTCTCTCCCTCCCATCCCTCCATCAATCCTACCCTCCTGCCTGTCTGCTTCTATGGATCCCAGGGTTGCCCCTGGCCTGTCTTTGAGACCTTCCTGACCAGCAGCTTAGGAGGAATCATACCTGGTACTGGGAATGTTGTTTAATTGCTTATGACTTCTGGTAGGAACATCATAGAGCATTTTCCACTTGCCCTGTTTTTCTCTCTGTGTTCCCCAGAGAGTCTATGTGGATGTCTGTCTACTCACACTATTTTTTCAAAAAAAATTCTTCTTATATAATAGGGGAGATTTCTGTCTGGTTATATCTCACAACTTTAGGGTTATTTGTTACTCCCTCTGCCCTTTCTGTTCCCTATCCCCTCATCTTCCTCTTCCTTTAAACATCTCCTCCCCTCCTCTTCCTCCACCTCCATTCTTCTTTTCATGTTTCTGCCTATGGTCTTTTACATCTCCTCTTTTATGGCATTCACCTTCTCTGTACCCTACCCCCATTTAATGGTCATCTTTCAAGTTTTCTGAAAGAGGTTAAAACAGAAAACCCTAATCTAATCCAACAAAGAAGAGAATGGTTTAATTTTCTTTGATGACCAGTGACGGTTGGCCTCACCTGAATATATTAAAAGACTTAAGCATGTTTACTGATGTCTTGGTGCTAAAATGGTAGCAAAGGCATCTGAGGATCATACTCTGGATGAACATGAGCAGTATTCAGGAGAACTCCTCAGCAGCAGACCCCATAAAAAGTTATTTCTTGAAAAATAGTGCGCCCAGTGTATTTGATTCAAAGCTGTCTGGAATAAGATAGAACTAGATTGAAAGTTCTGTGAAATGTGAACAGGAGATTGAAGAGTTCGTCTCAAGGTAAGCAGTGGCTTCTCTGTTTGAGACATTGTAAATGAGGTCAGGTTGAGGACTATAGAGTTAATCCTTGCCAATCAGCTCAAATCCCCAAATGTCCGAAGAGTTGGAGCAAACTATCTGGAACAGGTTCGAGATGGGCATCATGGTGGAAGCTGGCAAAGGGGTGCCCTTTGGAGCAGAAGTCACTGTTGAACTTCTGCTTGTCCTTCCCCATGTCTAGGATTTCTGGTTTTCTAGGGAAATGGAGTAACCAATTGCTATGTGAAAAATCTAGGATTCTCAACCAAAACCTGGTGGGAGCTGACTTAGTAACAGTGATGCTGCAGCCATAATTGGATAAGAAAATAAAGAATTCATCTTTTCTTTGGGCCAGAGACATGATGAAGGTTATCATTATGGTTACCAGAGACGGTTCCCAACAGGAAAGACTAGACCTGCAGACCCAAGGAAGCTGCTCTGTCTCTTTCTTCAATGACTCTGGCTCTTTCTTGAGTTTCTTTAGAGTACTTTGGCAGAGGGCCTGGCTCAAGTCTTCACACTATGTGCTCTGAATACACAGTAATTTTAACTGATCAGTGGTTGGTCAGTTGTTTCCTAAGGATTTTCTCAGAATCAGGACATACAAAAAGAACCTCAAATACAATAAAGTTCAAATTCTGCTGCTTTCTAGCCTTGTGGCCTTGGACACAATTGACAAACACTTCCTTTTGGGGTCCAGGCATATATTATTGTCACTTTCTTTTCCTTGAAATTGCAGTTAGAGTGTCACTTCCTCACAAGTGCTTTCCACGACCTTCAGGTCAAAGTAGACCGTCTATCAGTTTCCTAAGGCCATGGTTAAAAAAAAAATGAAGACTGGCATGACAGACCGCTGCGATCTGGATGCCAGCTATCTCCATCCCAAGTGGTATCCCTGTCACCCTCCCTGGAAGAGCTTACAAAGGTTTCTTCCTTCCTTGTCATTCCTGCTGCTGGCAGTTGCCAAAATCATCAGCATTGCTTAGATCTCTTAGGCCGCAGCTGCAACCTTCCAGTCTCTGCCTGTTCTCACACTGCCGAGAATCACTGGGCTCCAGGCCACTCCCAATCCAGATGTCTTCATTTGACTAATGGCATCAGATTATTTCCAAATAAAGTCACATTCTGGGGTTTTGAGTATACATGGACTTTGGAGGGACAGAGTTCAGCCTATTGTCTCTTCTGGAGGTGGAGATGTAATCCTCTCCTTCTGTTGTATGTATGTATTTGCAACTATGTGTTTATTTGTTAAATTGCCTTCATAACCTGGTGATCCCAAAGGGACAAGCTTCAAGTCTGCTTTATTCATTCCTCTGTACTCCATGTCTAGGTAATTTTTGATATCTGGAAGATAATTAAGAAGCATGAATTTAGACATGTCCATAGGTTTGTCATCTAGGTGATGTTGGATCCTTTTCAATAAACCCACCCCTTACCAATGTGAGGCCCAAACATATTTAAGTGTAGTCTTCCATATCTTGTCTCTCTATAGACTCATTTGCACTATATAATGCTAAATGCATCTATCAAACTTCAACTGTCCCCTAGTCTTTAACAGTTCCAGCATTATTTAAAACTGTGAGTGCCAAGTCTCTGAGGCTCCTGTATCACCAAAACAGGCGTTATAGACATCAAACATACACTAACAGAGTAAACATTTCCATTCTGAAAGTGACTGAAATGCATCAGGGCAAATACCAAATCCTGCATTCCATGTCGGGAACTCAGGCCTTGTGTTAGGTTTACCTAGGCTCCAATGGACTGGACTAGCCCTGCCCTTGCCGCACGCCACAGCCTCTCTTGAGCTAGATCTACTTTGTTCATGCAGCTCTCCTTGGCAGATGCCTCATAATCCTGACATCTTCAACACCCTGGGGCTTCCATTACAGAGCAGGTTTCATTTTCTCAACTTCGCAGAGTGGCCTCTCAGAGCCTCCTTTTAGGGAAGCCCGTCATTGCTTGGCCTCAGAGGCCTTCTGGAACTTCGATGAAAGATTCTATGACCTGCTGTCTTGCACCTTTCATACTGTAAAACAAATAGCATATGACTAACACTGCCAACTGCTGATGGCCTGGATTGCATTGGCCTCTCTGTGTTTCCAGGCTAACCCTTCTGAAACACTTCCCTCTGCAGAAATTTTCAAACAAAAATCCCTTTAATGGTTGTGTCAGTTTCATCTTCCCATTGCAAAATTAACAAACAGGATCCAAATAAGGAATTTATTAAGATTCTCAAGTACATTATTGTTTTTATGATATTAGGAGCCACAATATTCAGTGCATATTTATTGATATTGAAATATCTTCTTGGTGAATTATTTCCTTTATTAGTCTGTAGTGGACAATTTTGTCTTTTCAGACTATTTTTGAGGTGCTAGGGATTGAAAGCCCAGCACTTGCTAGGCAAATGTTATACCAGGGAGCTATAGCCCCAATTCTCTTCTAATTTTGTTTGAAGTCTACTTTATAAGATGTAAGAATAACTATGCCAGCTTCTTTAGCTCACGTTTGCTTGATCCATTGGCTTCCAGTCCTTTGAATCGCAGTCTACAGGTGTCTACCATTGTATGTTTCTTGGAGACAGGAAGCAATTATAGCTTATTTTTTAATATAGTTAACTAATCTGTTGAGGTCATTCATATATGTAAGGTTATTAAGGAGAGATGCTAATTCCTGTAACTTTGTGACTTGCCTTTTTGTCTGATTGGGTTATTGCTTGTTCTTCTCCTTTTCTCTATGTTAGGGAAATGCTAATTTGCTATGTTGGATAAAAGGCATTTCTTCCCAGAGCATCTTTCTTCATCCGTTCCTCTTAGGAAGTTCATTCTTTGCAGTTTTCATGACTAAGATTGGCCTTTATCTTGGCATATAGTATTCCCTTAAGTATTTTCTACAGTGTTAGTTAGTGGTCATGATTTACCTTGTCTGGAACTGTTCTTATTGCTCCATTTCAGAAGACAGCTTTGTGAACACAGTCATCTTGGTTGTCAGTTATTTATTTTCAAGAATTGAAATATGTCTGTCCATGCTTTCCTAGCTTTTCAGGTTGCTGGTGAGAGATCTGGTCTTACTCTGATGTGTATGCTTTTGCGAGTTGCTGTGTTTAGCTTACAGCTGTTTTGACATTGTGTTTTTGATATCTTGGGTCTCTGGTCATGTAGATTTTTCGGAGTTCCTAGGTGCTGTTCTCTATCCATGATGTACCTTCTGTTCTGTTCATTCTTCTGGTGGGTCTTCTCAGTGTTTAATGTGTGGCTCAATGAATTTTCTATTTGTAGCATTTCCAGCTGTTTCCTCATTGACTTTGTGTCCTGAATTGCTGGTTTTCTCTTCCATTTGACTGACTTTTTTCTACCTTGCTGCTACCTCTCCAAATCTTATGCAATCCCTCAACTTACTCGCACCCTCTTTAATGCTTCTGTTTATTTTTACTCAGAAACTTTTGAAACATCCATTTGGCATTTTCCCATCTCACTATTTCTGTGTTCCATAGTATATGTTGGACACATTGGACAGAACTACTTTTGTTTTTGTTGCTTCACATTTGTTCATACAAGCCACACCTGACGTTGCATTCCACTGCTGGGCAGAGTTTTCTGCCCTCCAGGACTCCCCCATCATATACCTTGGAGTAGCTAATGTTCCGGTAGGGATATCCAAGTGCAATGGAAGTGAGAGGGAGGAGCAACACAGCACTGGGCTCCATGTAAGTAGAATCCTGCCTTTGAGTTTCAGAATTCCTTAGGTACTAATCACCTGATTCAGGGATACAGCTGCAAGTGCTAAGTAGTCCATTGACACCTCAGAGTTCTTGGAGTCTGCAGTAGTGAGTGGCAGACAGGAGGCTCCAGATGTTCCCAGGTATGAAACGCTAAAGTTATGCTCAGTTGAAGTCTGCTGGTCACTGAGGGTTTCTGTCTTTCCCTACACACATCAAGCCTCTTACCATCTTCATCTTTTGGCTTGACAGCATCTGTCTTTCCTTGTCTCTTACCAGGCAGCTATGACAGCTTAATGCCAGCTCACTGACATGCGACTAGCTCCCCTGTTCTCAGACCCGCAGAGTACTTTAAAACAATACAATACTTTTCAAGATGGTGCTAGACCTTGCCCCTCAGTCATGTGGAGTTGTAATAAACTGAGATTCCTCTAACTGATGAGTCATTTGCTGTATAAATCATCAAAACCTGCAGCGGGATGTCAGGGTGTGGAAGCTGTGGACAGAACTGCTGGTATTTTTTTCCCAGGGATTCCAGACTTCTGTTTCTCAAGTCACATACACCAGAGAGCCTGGGCCTGGCCGCGTGTGGCTTGCTAGTTTCTTTACACTGTCTCACTTTCTTTTGCTCTGCACTTTGTAAAAGAGTCTGATGCTGGTAGCTAGATTCTTTGCTTGACAGAGTCACATAGAGCCACTTTCTAGACTACCAATCTTGCCTAGAATTCTATAGATACTGTGTATTTAGGTTCAACTTGAAGGAAAAGGAAACAAACCCACATGGCTTTCAAATACTAATTACTTTTCCTGTTGTTGAAGGGAGAGTTGTAGAAAAGACCACACCATTCTGAAATTCTAATCATTGAAGGTGTGGTAAGTGCTCATTCTAGTTATATCATAGCTGACGCCATCAAAATTAGGACCTAAGTATAGGTTGTTTTCATTTTTATGTTCAGAGCGAATGATGTCCAAAAGAGTTTTACTACATGCAAACAGTATTTTCTCATAGGATTGTAACTCATTTGTGTTTAATATGTAGAACAATGATTTCTTTTAGAAGCTAACAGATCAGTTTGAATTATCGAGCTGACAACTAAGAGGAAATCTGTCATTGGTCCTGACACTTGTACAGTGCAGTGCCGCAGAACCATCCTCTTTGGGACCTTCAAACCCTGCCAAGGAAAAGAGAATCTACATTATTCTATCACAGAGAAAATGGCTAGTCCTATTGATTAAAAATTACTTTATTTATATCAAATCAAATAATAAAATTTTAAAAATTCCAAAGTGCATATGATTAAAAAGAAAAAAATGTGCAATCAAAATGGGAAAAACTGAATACATTAATATTTGGAGGGCTATTCCTGTCGGTGAGCATAAAAACAGCTTATGGGGATTAGGGTTATAGCTCAGCTGACTACCCCCCAAAAAGAACCTGGGATCAATCAATAGCACTATATAAACCCAAGTGGTACACACTTGAAATCCCAGCACGCTGGAGCTAGAGAGGATGATTGGAAGTTTGAGGTCATTGTCATCCACATAGCAAGTTCGGGGCCAGCCTGGGCTTCATGAGACCTTCATGTACTTTCATCTTACTAGAATCATCTTTCTAGAAATATTACCAACACCGTCACAGTTAGGGCATTGCTTGAAACTCAGATCCCCTGGCATGGGGGAGATAGCTCAGCTGATAAAGTGTTTGTGTTGCACAAAGAACCAAGTTTCATCCCCAGAACACACGGACAATTCCTGTACATGGTGGCACTCACTTGTAATCCCAGTGCTGCAGAGGCCAGGCAGGCGGATCCCTGGGACTTGTTAAGCTAACGTACCTATTTTGGGTCAGTTTCAAGCCAGTGGGAATCCCTGTCTGGAACAGAGGTGGACAGTACTTGCAGAATGACAGGTTGTTCGCTGGCCTAGACATGCACACACACACACACATACACACACACACACACACACACACACACATACACATATATATAATGTTGGTATAATCCAAACTTCTCTATCCAAGCAACTATTTGGGATAAGACAATGAATGTTTCTTCTAGAGAAATCTAGAGTTGTACCCTTGCCGAAGACATGCTTTATAGCTTTGTAGGTATGTGGCATAGTGAATCCTTAAAAAATTCATGTGAATTATATATATATATTTCTGGCAGCAGGAATGGAGAGGCAGAGTTTGTTAGAAGTGAAAATGATGAATTTGAAATCTAACTATAATAACTTCTTTTTCATTATCTGTGGTTATTAGTCATTAAGTAGACTATTAAGTATTGGTGATTCTCAAGAGAGAAAATGAAGATATGCTAAAGATTTATGAAACATCAGAGTATTGTTCGTTGATGAAAATGGGGTTATGAAAGACATATGGAGGGAGACTTGGAGCATTGTACTTCAGAGAAGTAGCAGGAAGGGAAGGCATGTCGCAGGGTCAGAAAGGAGGGTTAGAACAGACACTCTGCCTCCAATCAGAAGCGTTCATTCCCCAGGCAGAGGACCATGATCCAGGGTGAATGAGATTGCACATGTTCTGTCTTCTTTCATATCTAAACATTGATGTTATTTTATAGCACCATAAAATTAATATCTGGTTTAATTTAAATGAACATGGTGATATTGAATAACACATAAAATACACATGAATTTTTAAGGATTCATTATGTCACATACCTACAAAGTATGTCTTTGGCAAGGGTACAACTCCAGACTTCTCTAGAAGAAACATTCATTGTCTTATCCCAAATAGCTGCTTGGATAGAAAGGTTTGGATTATACCAGATATGTTCAAACATTTTTCACAATTGCCTCATCAGATAGTTATTATTAGCTTTGGGCTTACTCTATAATACTGAAGCTTGGAAGCTTGAGCAATTTCCATGATACTGTTATGTTTACTACTGGTGATACTAGAGTCCATGATTCTTTGGTTTTTAAAACTTGAGATCTTTATGTTATAAAGGAAATGAGCTTATAGTGTGAAGAAGCAAGACATGCTGAATAACATAAAATATAAAAAAGTATAAATATGTTGAGGACTAAATGTCAGCTTGGTATTTAGTCTTAGGTGTCCATTGGATCCCAGTTGAAAATATTGAGAGCTGGGTATGATTGTGCACATCTGTAATCTCAGCACTCAGTAAGCTAGGCAAGAATTCATAGTCAACCTAGTCCACAAAACATGTTCAAGACCCCCCTGAGCTGTATGGTAAGACCCCAACTTAGAAAAACAAAGGCATCCTGGAGCTCAGTAATAGAACACTGGTCTACCATGTGAAAGACCCTGGATTTGATCATAGCACTGCAAAAAAAAGCAAACAAACTGTGTGTGTGTGTGTGTGTGTGTGTGTGTGTGTGTGTGTGTGTGCGCGCGCGCCACAGTGATATATGAATATATGTTTATGAAACACAATTTTGCATGACTGTTGTTTATTAAGTGGAATGACTAAATTTAAAAGAAATAATAGATTTTCCTAAGTATTCCTTGCAGGAATATCTGTTAAACATAAAAGGTTTCTTCATTGAGAAAGGTTCTTGTCAGTCAGTCCCGCAGCTTGCTGATTCATCAAGTCTTCTTAAGCCAATTTCCTCTAAGGATTCCCTATCTCTGCCTTGCAGGGATAAAATTACAAGTGAGACCCCGCCATTCTCACTAGGCATTTGCATTAGTTCTGTGAACCAAACTTCAGGTTCTTCTGCTTATACTGCAAGGACTTCAACAACTGAGCCATCTCCCCAGCCCAAGCAAACAACACTTAATGATGCTATCAATAAAATGAACGGATTTCTAATTGAAACTTAAAGCGGAAGTCATGAATCTGTAAATCTGTTTAAATGAACTGGTTTTTATACATAAGAAATGTTTCCTCAACAATTACTTGTTAAATTCTCACCAAACTCAGCCAATGTGCTAATAAGGGAGTATCGATAAATGAAACTAGAAAGCTAAATTGCCAGTATCCAAGGTTGTAATGTGATCAAACAACAGGAGAGTTTCTTTTCCTCTGAATGGTGATTTAAGACTTAGGAAAGCACCTT
The DNA here is from genome assembly GCA_023101885.1 of Typhlomys cinereus. Classification (NCBI taxonomy): domain Eukaryota; kingdom Metazoa; phylum Chordata; class Mammalia; order Rodentia; family Platacanthomyidae; genus Typhlomys; species Typhlomys cinereus. Next base: position 2,388,573 of record JALPQD010000353.1, on the reverse strand, counting down.
GGTTCTTTTGAGTCTGATGTCAGCTGTTCTCCACACTGGTGCCAATGGACAGTTTCCAGATCTACGAAACAGCTGCCTTTTAAGCTCAGTGTGAAGACTATGTGTAAAATTAGTGTAGACCTTGACTGGTTTGTGTTTGATGGCATGTTTTCTTGCAAACAGTTCCTTTACACTTAGTTGCTGGGTTACCTGTAGTAGAAATTTTTCATTATTTTCTTAGAGGAAGCCACTATCAATTTTACTGGTCATGTAAAATGTACTGAAAGGCAGTTTCATAAAGCATATTTACTGCAAAAACTCAGTTGTTATGGCTAGCGAATGCTAACCAACAACTTTAATCAAGTACATTGGGACACTTATTTGAACAGAAATGTCCTTGTAATGTAAGTGCACATCTCAGTTTTGCTCAAAAAAAAAAAAAAATCTAAGCAAGCAAGGAAGCAAACAAAAATAGCGGAGAGCCGGAAAAAGGTGATCAAATTGGAGTCAGGAAAATCCAATTGGCTTAGGTATTGGTTACCCCTGAGGCCTAGTTATTTAGCAATCACAACTCCTTTAGCTTTGTGGGATTATGTGAATTGATGTGTTATAACCTGTCTGCCAAATCCACATTGTAAGAACCTACTAAGTCCTGAATACTTCCTTGCTCATTTTTTTGAGCCAAAACTTTGCCAAAATTTGCAACACTACTCTAAAGTTCATGAAAATTCTGCAATTCATATGCCTATTTTTGCAATTTTAGAAAAACTGAGTGTTCTTATAGGATGTAACTGTTTTCTAGTACATTAATTCTTTAAAAAAAAACTGAGCTACTTGTAAGTGTCCTGATATTTCTTACCCAAGAAGTAACAAAATTAAAAATAATTCAAATTTAACCAAAATTGAGAAATTGACAGGAAGTTGTGATTTCTTTTGATAATGTAGAATCATCTTTTTATTTTTTAATATTTTAATTATTCTTCAACAAGTTCATGCATGTATACAATGTACCTCAGTCATACAAACCCCATTCCCTGTTTCCCTACTTGGTACTTGCCAGATGGATTCTTCTTGCTTTAATATCCTCTCCATTTTTTTTTCTTTAAGTCCATTGAGTCTAGTTAGTGCTATTCCCATGCACATGGGTGGGTGGTTATTCATTGATGCGTGGGCAGTCCACCAGTACACACTCCCCAACAAGAATAATGACTTTCCCAAAAGCTACGAACTTTCCATAGCTCCTCAGCAAAGGATGGAGTCTCTTGAGCCCTTACCCCTATTATACTAAAATGTTGACTGACTTGACCATCTGCACCTCTTGCACATGTAATCATAGCTGCCGAAAGTTCATGAGTGCAAGGCCAAGTCACATCCAGCAGAAGACAGCATTTCACAGCATAACTCTCCACACTCTGGCTCTTAGCATTCTTCCCACCCCTCCCTATGCTCCCTGGATCTTGTAGGGATAAATACAGATGCATCACTTAGGGATAAACACAACATTCACTCATTGTCCCAGTCTCTTATCTACATTGCTGTGGTAAATGTTGACCCACACCAGTCAAGGGAACAAAGGGTTCACTTTTGCCTATGATTTTCTAGGCTACAGTCCTTTATGATGGCAGGGACATTGATGGAAGCATCAAGAACTAATGGAAGCTCGCCTGCTTAGAAAATTTAATTTAGACCTCTATCTTATTCACCTGTCCAGGAACAGACCCGTTCCCTATGGGCTGACCCCCCTACATCAATTAGATAATTCTTAGAGGCTTGCTTAGAAGAAGTGATTCTTTATAGGTATGCCTAAAGGCTTATCTCTTTTGTAAGAGATGTCAAGTTGACATCTGTAACTAACTTCCACACTTATCTTTATGGTTTTGGCCAGTTATGGTCTCTGCAATTAATTGCTGTCAACTGCAAAATAAAATCTTCTCTGGCCAAATTTAAAACAATACTAATCTATGTGCACAAATGTAAATATTTAGGGGTCAGTTTTACAACACATCTATTTAGCAAAACAAAAATAGTAGTTTGGACCCTGGGGCCTACCAGTCATAGACATTTGACCAGGTTTACAGTAGTAGGTATGAGTCTTCCCTAACACTGAAATCTAAAATTCAAACAGAATTTTGGCTATCCTTGTAGCAGTCATGCCTTTATGTCACCAGTGAGCATATCTTACCTGGTGAATCAGTCTTGTAGACAATCACATCCTTGATGTCAAGGTTAAAGAGAAGTATTTTATTTATGGAAACATATGTCAGCCTATTTAGCATGCTACTACACATGTTGCTGAGCAAGGAAGTAAAATCTTTGGGGATTTATACAGTAAGGCTAGTTTCAGTTTCTTTATTTCATGTTTCTTTCCAACAAATTCCATGAGAAGTTGAACTAAAATATCTTCTACTTATCACTCACAAAATGATGTTTCCTCACTCTAAATTTAAAATAATATTTCACATAATTTAGAAGTATTTTAGCAGTCTTGATCATATTGATGATTGTGTTATATAACATTCAGAAATATGTATATATTTCCATATATGTTGAAAATGAGTTTGATTTATTTCAAGTCAGTTATAACAACAAAATTGCCTGTGCTATGGGTTTTTGAATAATAGTTCAGTCCCAGCCTGAGCATATTAGATTATAGGCCTCAATTTGTCCTGTCTATATGAAAAATTACATAGAGAAACTTCTTGTTTCCACAGATAATCTAAACTCAAATAATAAAGAAACATAACTTGGAATATTTAAGACTATGGGTAACCCTTTTGCTTATTCACATAATCTTGGTATTTTAGCTTCATATTTCATCCGACCTTTGCACTGCCTTTCTCTTTCATTTTAAGTGGATATTTTAAGTGTGGTAAGTGGTTAAGGAGCACAGGCTATTGAAACAACAAACTTGGCTCAAGTCTGGGTTCATCATATGTTATGTCAGTGATCCAGGCAAACTTTTTTACTTTTTATTAAACCTCAGTTTCCTCCACCTGAAATGAAAGCAGTGGCCTGTAATTGCATACATTGTTGAAGTGTAAGATAGAATATTATCCGTAGTGCATTTAGCTTATCATCCATACGATCATTGTTCACTAAATTCTTATTGCTGTGGATAAAGATAAGTTAGCACTTCTTTGTCTGTATACCAAAATGGAAAATGCTAACCTTAACATCAATAGATGGCTCATAAAGATCCTCACAAAGACTTATTAAAGAAAAAAGAAGAAATAAAGCAATAATAAAATATTTCCATAGAAGTTCTAAAAAAGAGACATTTTATTCAGTTGTTATCCTTTAAAAATCCCTGTAAATGCACCATTTGTGAATGTCAGACACTGCAAGCACTCTACCAAGAATGAGCTGTGAAGAAAAATTAAATATGTGAGAATTTGTATTGTTTTGTTTTTAGTAATTAGTGTAGGTTTTGATTGGCTGACTCAAGCCATACACAAAACCATACACATAGACCATTGAAGGGAATTCTCACCATCTCTGCTTGCCTCATCTGTAGTTATGGATTGACTTATTGATGTATGATTATATGTTCAGTTGTGTGTGGTTAGAAAGCTAGTAATATGCTTAATGTCCTCATAGTAACACTCAGCATAAATAGAAGATGTTTCCCTTTTTTATTCACAGCAGTAGGGACAAGAAGATGCTACGAATAGGATATACAGAATGTGCCATTAGAATACTGTAACCGTGTTGATTTTCCTTGTACTGTATTTTCACCATGGCAACTATAAGCAAATAACAATTATCAAAATCTGTTTGTACAAGTTTCTATCAGCTAGTAGTTGCCAAAAACTATTGCTTTGCATAAAAGAACTCCTTGACACACCCAAGGCCTTCAGAAACATTGAATGTGTAACATTGAACAGTCTCTCCCTCTGATACTACTATGCATTTTAAGGAGCAGCTGAAATTTAAAATACAAGAAGGCAGGATTTGTTTTAGGAAGGAAGGAAAGGGGGGAGGGAAGGAGGGAGGAAGGAAAGAAGGAAGGGGGAGGAGGAAAGGGGAGGGGGAGGGAGGGAGGGAGAGAGGGAGGGAAGAGGGAGGGAAGACAGATGGAAGAAAAGATGAACCACAAAGTAAATATTATTGATGTTACTTTTCCGACATGAAGGCCATAGGAGAAGTAATCACGAACATCTGAAGTTTTCTGGCCATGGTGGGAAAACAGTGAATGGCAATATGAAGTCAATGGAAACAGCTATACTGTTAATGTAGATGTTCTCCACAATTGTATTCCTGCCATTGAAACATTCTCTTGAGGTTAGAGTAGACAAAGAAAGAAGGGTGGGCAGGAGTAGTAGCTGCGCTATGTGATCACAATGTAATAAAAAAGATACAAGAAATCAAGTGAGATGTTATTCCAAGTACTTTGTTTACAAGAACATGCCCCAGGCACTATCTGAGCAGCTGGGTAAGGAAAAGGAACATAGAAGCTTGGGAACCTTTACTTCCAGCGTTGTTCCTACTTCTGGCTTCTCCCCAGGGTACAGAGGATTAAGATTATCCTTCGGTTCTATTGTCGTTTTATGTTTAATATTTTGTTAAGAGCCTTCAGACAGTTCTAATGTTTATTCCTGCAGTTTAAACATTGCAAACCTTAAGAAGTTACACAAAAGTGCATCTGCTAATGCGGAGTTAAAGTCATTAGTGTCAGGGCAGCATCATTAGGCTGGTAAATACCATCACCACTGGCAACACCACACTGACCATGACAACAGCAGCCTCCACGGCCCCTTTCTGTTTAGCATCTCACTGACGCTGCTCAGTCCACCCCCGAGAGGGACGTTTGCAGATTTAAGTGACTTATGGCAAGTAATGAAGTGGACTTCAGAAGTCAGCATTTTGTGTTTTATTTTTAACTTAACTATTTTGGGTCTGTCATAGAAACTAATATTCAAATACCTTGCTTGTCAGGGGAAAAAAAGGAATACAAAAATGTTGTAGTAAAGGAAAACTGAGTGCTTTAGAAAACGAAATCTATGGAAATTCACAAATAAGTGTGTAAATAATTTAGATTTAACTGCTTTTTAAAAAAACAAGGGGTAAATATACTATTTTAGCTAAAATATAAAATAACAAGACCCAAAATGCATTAAAACGTGATGGATTTTTGTTTTTAGTTTACATGGAAGTAAAGGACTGACTTTACTTAACAAATTGAAACAAGCAAAGAAAGTTGGGGGGGGGGCGGATCTCAGACAGGTGGCATCTGTTAGTCAGGAGAGTGATTTCTCCTGTGTGGGAAACAACCAAGACAAAACAACAATGTACCTGGAAAAGTACCTTATAAGGTTTCCCAGACATTGGCATTAGAACAAAGGATCCTGAAAAGATAACTGGCAGACTCAAAAACCTAGGAGGTGAGATCAGAGTCTGGGGAAAACCAGGTGGTCAGACAGACTGAATGAGATCAGCAGAATCCAAACCCCTAACTCAGCTGAGTAGTACTCATCATGTTAGATGGTCCGAGAGGCAGAGAGACTAAACCAGAAGTTGAATGAGTAGTACAGGTGCTTGCATGGGGCCGAGCATAGAGTATTCACACAGGTTAAACAAGACATTCTGGAGATTTATTTGCAAGCAGTTGGGTAGAGTTCAGAGATTTGTCGCGCCTCAGTCATGTAGAATAATAGCTTTAGCCTGAGCACTGTGGTTCTGACTAGCAAATTTGAGCAGCTAGAGTTGAAAATATTAAACTGTCTCCAAGCACATCTATGACAAAGCTCAAGAATATTTACAGGACCACAAGTATCCTGAATACAAAGAGGTAAAATCACAATATCTTACTTTTAGTGTAAAGGTTTAAGAAATCTCAAAAAACAAGAAAATATGATCCGTGATTGTGACCTAAGTCAGTAAATTAATTGATAGTAAGATTATACATGCTGTAATGGGCATATAAAGAGAAGTTCAAAATAATAATAGCTGAATTCTTATGCTTAAAAAGCTAAGTAGAAACATGGATGATATTAGAAAAGAATCAAAGTTTTATAAATGAAAACCACAAAACCTGATATAAAAATACACTAAGAAGATTAACAGCAGATTAGAAATAATGGAAGTTTAGTGAATATGAAACACAACAATGTCAGTATCCAAAACTAAAATCAGTCAGAATAGAGGAGCAAAATAAATCAACAAAATGTCAGCAAAACTTTGGGAAACATAAGGATTTAATACAGGTACAATTGAGGTCCTAGAAACCCAGTTAAGATGGAGTATGGATTGAAAAATACATTTGAAAATAATGATTTTAAAATCCTCAGGTTTGCTGAGACTATAAACGCACAGATCTAAGAAGATGGACCGTAAACAGAAGCATGAAGAAATAATGTGAGATGCAAAACCAATGATAAAGAGAAAACTTTTCAAGAAACCTAAAAAGCACTGCTACAACATTGGTCCAGGTGTATGAAGATAGAATTACAGCAGATTGCTTGTCAGGAAAAGTGAAAATGAGTTGTTACTGTAGTAACACATCTGAACACTAAAAACAATTGGTCAACTAAAATAGCTTTCAAGTGAAAGTTAAATTCAGATGCTTTCAAATGTTAAGTTAAGAAGAGTCCTTACAGCAGATCATCACTTCAGGACATGTTAGGAGAGCCTTTCGAGTGGAGGGGAAATGGTAGAAGATGGGAGTATTTAGCTGTAGGAAGGAACTGGAAAAGATGAGTCAGAGGGAAACTGCAGAGGGAAATTTAGGACCTAAGAATATTTTAAAGATAATTAACTCGAAGATGAAGATGGTAGCGCCATAATGTGAGGCTTATAAAATAACATAATGGTTCAACATCTGCCAATGATAGCAGAGATCAGAAGGAAAATTCAATTAGATGACTTCGGGTCTGTAGGCCCCGGGTGAAGTACTGTGCTGTAAACCTGTTCCCCTCGCAAACAGATGGGAACATCCAAAATTCACTGCAATCTACCATGTTAACAAACATAAATTGAAAAGAAAAGTGATAGCCATTTTGAGAAGTAGCATTTGACAAAATGCTGTATCTATTTTCAGTAAAAATTCCCCCCAAAATAGAAATAGAAGGTAGTGTTATAATTGAATCAAAGGCATCAATTAGACTAACAACGTGTAGTAAGTAGCATCATTTGTATTCATTTGCTTGGGTTGCCACACAAAATGTCAGCTATGGAATAGCTTAAAATGCACTTGTATTTTCTTTTTTTTAAAATTATTATTTGTGTGTGTGTGTGTGTGTGTGTGAAGATATTATGTACCTAGGGAGGCCCAAGGGTGACTATGGGATTCACTCTGGATTGCTTCTACCTCCTATTTGCTTTGTTCTGAAGTTTCCCAGGCTCTGCCTTTTAGGACTAGAAGTACAGGCCGCCACTATTTCTACTTGACATTTTTACATGGGATCTGAGTTCCAAACTCAGGACTTTCTGCTTGCAAGGCAGAGACTTAACCCCTGAGCCATCTCTCCGGCCCATATTTTCTAACCATTCTGGTTAGTTGAAGGTGTCTGCTGCTGGCTTTGACATATCCCAAGGCCTCACTTTGCACTTTGGCTAGTTATCATCTCCCCATATCTTTACATGCATTTTTGAAATTTTTCATCTAATTTTAAAAATTGATATTTTACAAGGTTTTCTCTTTGACAATTTCATGTGAGTATATGGTTATTCAAACTTTTCCCTCTTCTACGTTCTCTTAACTTTCTCCATATCAACCTCCTCCTACCTCCAGTCTCTTTCCCGGGCTGGAGGCAATGTCTTCCCCTTTCCCTGAGACTATCATTAGCAAATGGTCAGCCGTGGGGACTTCTGAGCCACACGGTCATTTTTCTTTTGTGTGTCTGTGTCCTAAAATTTCCTCTTTCATTATAAAGAGTTTTCTGAGTCACTGGCAGTGATTTTGTCTAAAAATTGACACAGATAAACCAGACCTTTCACTAATGTAACATCTATGTTAAAAATTCACAGGACTGGTATTTGTAGCTTGGTGGCAGAACATTTACGTAGCATTCATGGGACCCTCAGTTTATTGTACAGGAAAGGGTGGAAAGACTTGTTTAATTGAAATATCTTTGTATTTTTTTATCTTTGACTAAGCTGACAATTCTGCTATGCCTAGGAAAATGAGGACAAGATTCTATCTGAAATGAGGAAAAAGAAAGGAAAAAATTGAGATACAATGAAACATACATGGAAAATAACAAACAAAGAGAGGATTTTGTTGTACAAGGAAATATAAATTTATAAGGAAAATGGAAAGGACAGTAGAAATGACTTGGGTTTCTTGTTATAAACGACTTTGAGACTTGCAAATAGAACTAACTAATGACTTTCCCCCTGTTTCTCCATGTCTTATTCTGTTCCATTATTAACATTTGCACATGCATGTTTCTGGTCTTAACCTTAGTCACCCTGCTATTAGAACTATATTTAGCTCAGAATATACGCTATCTTCATATGGAATTAAGAATAGCATTATGCTATTGACACTGTGTTCTCTTGCCACTGGGATCCAGGATAAGACTGGGGTTAACAAGAATTGAAGACAATAAACTAGAATTCTCACCGTTTACACCAAGACTTATATCTGATTTAAGCTTTGTAGGCAACATTTTCCTGTTCTAGAAAGAATGTTGGCTTTAAAATTTAAGGCATTAGGTTTGACATTCACACTAAAGGATGCTCCAGGGAGAGGGAAGGGGACACTCCACAGAGAGGGGAAGGAGAAAAGGGGGGAGGGAGCAAGTGGGACCAGGGAGGGGTGGAGGGAGGGAGGGGACCAGGGTACCTATTAAGTTTGTATTAGTGGAAAAAATAAATTAATTAATTAAAAACATTAGATGTAGGATTCCAATTTAACTGTTAATCATGTTAAACAACCTATAAGCTTGTCAATGATCTCATAAGACCCTTCTTTGTAATTTACTGAATTGGGAAAAAAGCAATCATCACTTTAACATCATTCACACATGAATTTTGCTTGCAGATGAGGCATGATGCTGATGCGTAGCAATTTCTGGATTTGCACTATTCATCTTTTCTAGCATAGTTTTTATAGGAAATGAGTGCACAGATACAAAAAGAACTAATGTGTGAGGGGCTGGTGGGACAGCTCAGTGGGTTGCCTGTGAGAAATCTGCATTCTCATGGTGGAAGACAGAGTTAGCTTCTGCAAGTTGCCTCTGACCTCCACACGTTTTCTTTCTTTTTTTTCATTTTTTATTATTATTTCTGCTCATACAAACTTAATATGTACACCGGTTCCCTCCCTCCATCTTCCCCCCACCCCCTTTCCCCTCCCCTCATCCCTCCCTCCCCATCCCCCAGTGCCTCCCCCCCAGTCCCCGGAGAATGTGCATGCCAGACTCTCCTCTGGGCCCTCCTCTCTGATGACCTACAAGGACCCAGTGGCTTTTCCCTGAACCCTTTCCTGTGTTCCCCTTAAGCATAGGAGCACTACTATGGCTGTCAATTTCTTGCCTCCAAGGATCTTGGTGCCTTTAGCAAATGCTAGACTTTATGGGGTCAATAGTGTGGGGACATTGCGCAGGGCATGCAAAGACCTATTATGATTGCTTCGGCCCTAACTTGTCTTATCTCCCTCTCCCTCTCCCTCTCTTTCTCTCTCTGTCTCCTCAAATGAATAAATAAAAAGAAAAAGGAAAAAGAAAGAATCAATGTGGGAATGACTGAAAATATTTGGAGCATCCCTTCTTTTCTGTTATGGTTGTGGTTTCAAAGAGCAACTGTGAAAATAATCTTTATAAATACTCTTTATCTTGGTCATTTCTTCATGTCTGATTGGAAGAACAATGGTAAAACAATCTTCGCCAATGTAGCCTTACAGTTTTATGAGCTCAACAAAATTGGAGATAGATTTTGTTTATATAATTTAATTTCAATTTAAATATAAATTAATCATTTGAGGTAGTTTAATGATTAATCATTTGAGGTACTGCTGATCACAGGAAACACAATTTTCTCCAAGCATTCTTAGCTCATGTCTGTTGCAGACTGAGTTGGCTCAGTGATGTCCAGCTGGCTGCTATGTTCTTCCATGCCTCCAGAAGTGATTCTTATCATTCAAAGAACAGACTAAAAGAGTTTTCCTAGTTTGTAAAACTACAATGATATTCTTACAATAAATTGTGCAAGGGGGAGGACTGATGTTCGGAATTCCAGGGCCCATGTAAATGGATGGTGGATGTACGTAGCATCCCACCTGTAATTCTATACTTCAAAGATAGGGACAGGGAATTCCCTCAGAATAGGCTAGCTAGCAATGCTAGCAAGATGTGCTTTGATTAAAATACCATCATCATCGCTTTGGGATTTTACACATACACACACATTCACCTACATACACATATGCATTTGCACACACATGTTGACAAAGATATGTCCATGCATATGTTCACAAATGTACACCATACACATGCACACAAAAATGGAAAAAAATCTATGGACTGAAGATATGGTTCAGAAGTTAAAACTTTGCCTCACAAGCAGAAGGTCTTGAGTTCGGGTGCCATGTAAAAATGCCAAGCAGAAATAGAGTCCTGTGCTTCCAGCTGTGGTGAGCGGAACCTGGGGAATTTCAGAGCAAAGCACAAAGAAGGTAGATGCAATTAAGATTATTCCTGAAGTGCCTCTTGGTCCTCCATAGGGAGACACAGTATCCTCTGATATACACACCCACACAAACACACTCACACTCTCTCTCTCTCTCTCTCTCTCTCTCACGCACCACATACAAACTAATTTTAATTAATTTTAAAAAAATGGAAAAATCTAAAGCAAGAGCAGTTAAACTGGTGGTGTTAAACCTTTATTCTGGAAGAAAAGATAGTTTTAAATAATAATCTGTGGTGAATTGATTGCTTTTTCAGAATATTGGAAAACAGCAAATAATTTAAATTAACATGTTATATACAGGTTCAAAGAAATGGTTAAAACTAAACATATCCAATTACACTTTACATTGTACTGCTATCTTCCTAAAACAAACTGTTGTTGATTGATTGCAACAGAACTAACAATAAATTTCCACAGAATTCATGCCTGGGTTTGTTGTAGGGACATTAAAAAGACTATGGAGTTGTATCTCACTTTGTAAACAGAAAGAACATAGTATGTGGTTCTTTCCTTGTGTAAGGTCAAGTCACACAGTTTGGTCTCTCAGGTTTTTTTAGACAAAATTTTGGCACTTAGTATATGAAAGGTATTTACTAAATGCAAAATGCTAAATTTATGGCCTATGATATTTTATAATTCAAAAGTTAAACAGAAGCTAAAATCTAGGAAAAAAAATCTGAGCACATTTCAAATATATATGAGAACAATTCCAAAATCGTCTTTGCAGTGCGTTTTAGAAAGTAATTTATACTTATTAGTACCAGACTATTAGGAAACAATGAACTGTAGGTCTCTAGTTTCTACTTTAATGCTGACACACACTGGCTTCAGCTGTGAATATTGCAAGTGATCCCAATCCAGGACTAAATAAACAGAGATCAATTGGAATTTCTTTTTATTTTAAAAGTTATTCTAGAATCTTAGAGTAGGAAAGAACTTCAAAGTTTCCCTTTCCCAATGTACCACTATTGCCGGTGAGAGTATTCAGCCCAGGTGGGGAAACTGACTTGTCCCAGTCCGTGAACAGAAGGCCTCCTTTGTTAGTGGTATGCACCTTATGCAGTTAACCAGCTTCAGGTGAGACCAAAGAAGCACCAGATCCTGGCAAGCCTCACCATGCTCCCAACAGGTTTGCCAGAGCACTGCCCCTGTCAACGTGTTTGGGCAGAACTTTTCAAGAACTGATGAGCACACTCTCAGGACAAAAGGATTGGGAAAGGGCAGATTTCATTTGATAACCGAAATAACACTTTGTTCCATTGCTCTTACTTGCTTAGAGAACATTATTCATAGGTAAAGGAAATTCACACAGTATTGCAGGCGCTGTGTTTCCTCTGCAGAAGCTAAAACGTTTTGAGATATATGCTGGCTCGTTCTCTGCTTGAGTGGACATGCTCCTCTGTCGTTTTGGAATCCATTGTTCATTCTTTCCACAAGATTGGCCATCTCCCAATTCTTGGCACAGTAGTAGTATCAAAATATATAGATGCAAAATCTTGATCTTATTTTTCATAGGAAACATAGTTTATTTGTTAAGATGTTGTGGTATCACATTTATTGCTCCAAACAGTCATTTCATTACAAATCTGTCATAGTAGTTACTGACTGGAAAAAAATAGAAGTCAGAAAGAGGTTTCTTATGATTCCATCATTTATTTATAAGCATTTATTCACTTGCTCATAGGTTGTTGAAATATAGCATGAGTAAAAAAGTCTGAAGATCTTCATTCTTGGCCAGATTGAATTCTTGCGAGTGAAACTATCAAAAGCAGTGATAATTAATAACAGTAGTAGTAACAAGAGTAATAATAAGGAATTTCATAGTCAGGAGTCACTTACCTGGGAAGGAGGAAAGAGAAGGTGTTCCGAAAGTATGATCACAAGAGTTCATTGTGAGGGTGACTTCTGAAGGAAGGCTTAACCCCACAATCTAGGTAATCTTCAGATTTGACGTTTTGACATAAAGTCCATTTTGTTATGCACGTTACTTCCTGGCAGGAGATAGCAGAGCCTGGGAAAGTCAAGGATCCCGCCATCCTTTTCCTCTTTTCCACTAGCTTGGACTTAAGGAACAGCGTCCCCAATCTTCTTCCTCTTTTCTACTGAGCTAAAAATCGATGTATTTGCAGGAATTCATTTTGGCCTCACAATGGTGGGAATATGGCTTACATTGAGAATTTCCTCTTGAAAGCCTCATGACAACAATGAAAATGATTTCTTCATTGTTTTTTAGAAATGCAAAATTCATGAAGGGCCATTTGAAGATGGCTCTCAGTCATGGGAGTTGGGCAACCGGTCAATGTATTTTCCCTTTGGCTCATTAAAACGTGGATTCAGGTGACAATCCCGGGTCACAGTCCATCGGGGCAGCTGTAGGCACTTGAGGGAGCTGGTTTTGAAATTCTTCCTCAACTAGCCTGACTTACACTTGTCTGCTTTTTTTTTCTCCTTAGATTTTGTTCCTGGCGTCTGCTTACATAAGTCCTCAACTCAGCGAGGTGAGCTGTTCCGCCATAGCTGCTGTGGCACATTACCTGTACCTTTGCCAATTCAGCTGGATGCTCATTCAGGTAACCCATTCTCCCTCCCCCCACCTCCCACACACCCACACCCCATGCTGCCCTCTGAAGATCTGGAACACAATGGTCTTAGTACCATTCTTGACATAGAGGTGGAAATGAGTCAACACAGCCAGCACTGCATTTCGGGAATGAAGGTGCGAATGATCTAGGTCAACAACACAACATCCCAAGGCATGGTTTATCCAAAGGAGGGAACTCAGGGATGGAACAAGAAGTGGTGTAGGTGATGAGACTTGAAGGGAAGTCCTTACTGCCCAGTAAGAAACTGGATTCTTCCTTGGGGCATAATAGAATGAATGTTTACCTGAGGAAATGACAGATTACATTTAGATTTTAGAAAGACGTATCTTGTTCTTAATTGGAGATAGAAAAGAATGGATAGGGGAAGCCAAATAAATAGCCTTAACTCCATCTGAGAAAAAAAAAAAACTGTGAGGTAGAGAAATGTCGCTAGAGACAAATTAAAAAGCTTTGGATATTTCTTTTGCATTAGTGTAGAACTTTAGGAGATATTGTTCATCGGAAATGCAGAAGTTGGAAATGAGTTTGTCACTACTTCTGGCATGATTGCTTGATAGATAATAGTGTCCTGTTTGGTGTTAGGATAGTGTTGCAGTTCACCTGCATGGGTGCTGATAAATGACCATCACATAGCTTTAGGAAACAAAGGTTTATTCTCTTACGATTCCTGGTTACAGTTCTCAGTCCAGCTTGACAGGAGAGCATGCACCAACACCAGGGTCGAGGGAACTGGCCTCACCATCACTGCATAACAGCTGAGAGATGGACAATCCTTACTTGCCAGACCAGCATGTCTGGCCAAGTGAACAGAAGGATGCCAACTCTCTCAACCAGCTCTCTGTGATTTATCCAGGGCCTAATCCCATCAAGGGCTGGGTCTTCCCCAGCAGCTAGACAATCTCCTACAGGTTTGCTCTGGCTTAACTCTCTACAACTGTGCCCAGAGTTCAAACCCTCAACAGTCAAGTTGACACCTATGCTTAACTATGACAGATAGCTAGAGTATAAGCAAAGGGAAACAGCGTGGGGCACACCAGGGGTGTAGTGCCTGTAAAATCTTAAAGGAGGAAGACTCTTTCCCCCACAATCCCAGGTCACAGTCCATCATAGCAGGGAGATCGCAGCAGTAGGAACTTGAGGGAGCTGGTCACATGACATCCAAGTCAAGAACAGAGGGCCATGAATTCAACACGCTAGCTAGGACTCACCTTGCTTTTCTGGATTCCTACCTACAATTAAGATGACTTTTCCCACATCAACCCAGGTAATCCTCCACAGGCATGTTGTTTCAGTTTTCCTGAATTGTTGCCAATAAATTGATGAACCAACAGCTTAAGGGAACAAGAAGTGTTATTCTGGTTTATGATTCTTGGGTATAGTTCCTTGTCCAGCTTGGCAGGAGAGTTCATACCTATGCCAAGGGCCAAGGGAACTGGCCACATCATGTCTGTATAACCAAAGGACTGCCAAGAAAGGGAAAGTCCTTGCTTACCAATCATGTCTGGCCAAGTATACAGAAGGATGCCAACTTCACTAACCAGTCCTTGCATATTATTCACCTGCCCAGCAAGTAGCCATACCATGTGCTAGATCTTCCCACCACTCTGGCTATCTCCTGCATCCTGCAGGCTTGCTCTGGACCTAATTCAACCACTGGTTCTTCACAAATGTACCCAGAACTCAATCCCTCAGCTGTCAAGTTGAAACCTGTATCTAATTATGACACATGACAAGAAGCCTTTCTCATAGGTGACTCTAGATTGCACAGAGTTGACAATTAAGATTAACCATCACACACACACACACACACACACACACACACACACACACACGTGCACACATGCATACACAGAGAGAGAGAGAGAGATTGAGTGTATAACAATACTGAAATGGTAAGAGCAGAAAGAAAGAATAACCCCAAGACCAAGGAAGACATATTTTCCAGCAGTGATAATTGCAGGGATTACAAGAGAAAGTTTGGAAATCCATTCTTCAGTTAAAAGATCTAGATAGAAGAATGGAGTCCAAGGTCTTGTTTGAATGCTGATGTTGTTGCGTCCTGTGCAAGCTTAATCAGAATGTTAACTCTCTCTGTTGCAATTCACCAAACAGCTTTAAGGGAACAAGGAGTTTATTTCCTTATGACAGTCTGGTTACAGTTCTCAGTACAGCTTGAAGGGAGAGCACGCACCAACACCAGGGCCAAGGGAACTGGCCACACCATCATCACATAATGGCTGAGAGATGGACAATCCTTACTTGCCAGACCAGCATGTCTGGCCAAGTGAACAGAAGGATGCTGATTTCCTCAACCTGTATTTCCTCTCTGTATTTTATTCACCTGTTCAGAGCTTAGTCCCACCCACCATTGGCTGGATCTGCTCCATCAACTAGACTATCCCTTGCAGGTTTGCTCTGGGCTTAATTCAACCATGAATTCTCTACAAATATGCCCAGAGCTCAAACTCTCAACAATTGACACCTGAGCTTAACTATGACACTCTCCAAGCTTTGTTTCTGAATCTGCATATAAGTATAAAGATTTCAGACCTCTACAATTAGTGCTTCATAGGCCTTTGACCATCACTAGCATAGAATATATGGCGTTCTTGAACATCACCAGCAAAAAGATTTTAAAAATGCAACTGGTGAGATGGCAGAGCAGGTAAAGGCACTTGCTGCCTGTGGCAGTTAGTTGCATTATTCAACTGGGCACTTGAGACATAGGCCTCTTAGCACACCTGTGAATAATTGGTTAGTTAAGCAGCTCTCTGGCAAGTCTGTGAAAGACTGTCTAATTGCATTATCGAAGACCCAGTCCATTGTAGTTCAGAACATTCCTCCAGCAGATGGATCAAATGGAGAGAAATTTGGTTTAGTAAAGGACACACTAGCAGACTTTAGAAGCCCATTCTGTTCTTCAGCTATGCGGGCTTCAAACTCAAGTTGCCAGGATTGAAAGATACTTTATCCACTGAACTATCTTTAAAGCTAGTACACTTTAAAGCCACACTGCTCCTTGCCCTGATGCCCTGGGTGTTAGATATATCGTGGCCTTTTTCCTTGACCTCAGCCATTAACTCTCCTGCCATCGCAAACCACTGTAACTGTGAGCCTGAATAAACATCTCCTTTGTTCCACTAAATTATTTAAGCTGAATATTTTATCTCAGTAACTGAAGAATAACTAGGACATTACACAAGCTTGGTGACCCGTTTGACTCCTGAAACCCATGTAAAGGTGGTAGGAGAGTTGCAGGAGTTTTTAGGAGTTTATCTAAGCTGAACTTTTTATTATATGGCTATGCAGATTGTTTCCTATTTGCTTGAACTGTGATCTCCAGTAGTGTGCTGAAGGTCTTTGGTTATGTCCCTGACCTATTCTATTTGAAGTTTCCAATTAATGAGTAAGATGAAAACACAGGAAAATGCTTGTCAGATTTAAAGATCAGATATAAAGAGCAGAAAGTACAAGCTGTTTTAGATCACAGGAAGAATCAGCACAGAATTCGTATGATAGATTGAATATGAGAGTGAAAAAAATGGCATCCATGACAGTTAGCAACAGTAACTCATGAATTCAGTAGCCACCCAGTGTGTGACCAGAATACTCCCCCACTTGGGGGTATTCAAGGACATCGTGTAGGCTACTATGGTGGCATTATAATCTACCATGCATTGTCAACCTGGCAACAGAGTAACTACTTTCACAGATCCTGTTTCAGTGTGGAAAAATCAGAGGACAGCTAGGCTGGAGAGGACTGAGGGAGAGGCAACACTGCCTCACAATTACAAACAGCTTCTGCAGGACAGGGAGGGTTGACCAGATGCCTCCAGCTGGCAGAACAAGATCATGTGGGTCAAATATTAGGAAATGAAATTTTTATTCAAACTAAGAGCTCTCATAGCCGATAAAATGATCAAAGGTGAAGAGACTGTTTCTAGAAGCAGAGTACTTCAAACTACTAAAATGTATGTAAGATATTGTAAATGGATATCTTGCCTTGGAGGAGTGGCAAATAAGATAGGATGTAAGATTTTGTCCAGTTTCGTGAGATTGGCTTATTCTGTTTGCTCTTCTAGTCTCAAGTAAATATGGTCGTGGCTAATGCATATTTAGTATATTAATTACACTTCTGAATAGCTGCTGGTTTAGAAAAACAATTTAAAGTGCCAGTGGTATGTAAGGTATTTCCAATGGTACACCACACATTTTTCATGGTTTGTGGTATGACCACAGGGGGAAAAAAGTCAATAGCTTGTGACTTTCAGGTATATAACTTTTAATACTCTCTTTAGTGGTCAGATGGTCTCACTTTACCAACTACATTTCCCATTATAAAATGTGTATGTACTATAAAATCATTGTTATGAACCAAAAATCTATTTTTTAAAAAAACATCTTGTAGTAGGATAGGCTGAGTCAAATTTGGTTGAAAAAAAATCAAAAGAATGCTAATATTCATGATTCTGTTATACTTCATATCTACTGAGAGCAATATAGGCAGGAATCTGGTATTATATATGAGTGTGTAATATAATGATCATGAGTTAATCATTACTTTTAGTCATTGGGCTAAGCATATGAGTTATTAATGTTTAGTGTATTTGCATTGCATCTTAAATCTTAGTATAAATGTATTTAAATGTCAGCATTTTATTTTTATCACCAGTATTTATTTTTAGTACCAGTATAGAAGAAAAGTTGAATCATGCATTAGGCTAGTGAAAAAAACTCTTTTATTAATAAGTAAATTCTGCCGTGTCGCTGAGCCTAGATTTTCTTATCTAACTAGTCAGTCTATACAATTACACTTTCTCTCTCTGAGAATGAGGCAAAGGTGAATTGATACATGGGAAAATCTTGGTATGGCACCTGGCCCCAGTCGCACCCTTTATTTCCTTCATTCATATTAGCTAAGGAGTATAAGTGGCTAAATTAACAGATTTTGAAGTATATTGACTCTTCTGTCTTTCCAGTGTAATTTATATATTTTTTCAAAAAGAATATGTTTGATATGTTAAAAGGAGGGCTAGTTTCAAACAAGATAGACTGTATCCACAAAAACCTTTAAAAAACTGGATAATCTCTAACCTCTTCATTAGATAGATCACAGGTCTGATTCATCACAGGCTCCAGAATAAATAGCCTTGCTTGTCTCTTCAGGTTTCCCCTTTCTTTCCAAGAGAAATAGACCCAATGGTGGGAATATAATGACAAAATGTTTTACCCATTTCATTTTGAAATGAACAACACACAAATCCCCTATTTGACCAAAGATGCTTGACCTGCCCTTGGATTTATGCTTCATGAATCATTCAGTTTGACTATGGAGATCTCCCTATTCTTTGAGATATCAGGATCATGTTTACTCTACAGTTGGGTTGACAATGACGATTTAAAATCTTGAAGTGTCTTTACTCTGTTTTGCTAGCTAGTTGTTTTATTTTCATTTCTGTTTTAATTTGCTTTGATTTCAGAGACAGCATATGTAATATGCTAATATTACAACATATATAATACACTAAATTAAAAAATGTAAGCACTTAAGAGAGATCCCAGGTAAAAAGCATTTCTTTCTTGTTATTTTTCATCTTTTCCTTTTTTTCCCTCTACCCCTAATGCCATATTCAAAGTTAAACACTACTAATGGCTTCCTGTGTATGCCTCCACAAATAACTCCATGAATAGACAAATATTTATATATCTATAAACATGCATACATGTGTGTCCTTGTTTGTATAAGCTTTTGTATATACAGATATGTATATAAGTTTACAATATACAGCTATACCATTTTCTATGCTATAATATGGTGATTCTATAATTTATTTTTGCAGTCACTTATAAAATTATGGTTAATGATTGTCTGTTTTTGTTATTGTAAACAGTATTTGTTTCTTTAGGGAGTTTCCATGCAATAAATTTTCAAAATTATGCCTTTTTTATAAATGTTTACACAAGACATGCATCTTTCTGGGTTGTCAGGTCATAAGCTGTTTGAAAAAAGAGAATAAATTGCAAGTAAATTATTTGAGATATTTGTATACAATACAGTAAACAGGAATGTATTTCAGCATGCATAGTCACTGTTTTACAATCACTGTAGTCAGTGATTGTAAACAATCTATTTCAGTGATGGAAGGTATAAGACCCTGCATTGTATTCATGGGGCATTCATCTCATTCATACAGACACAGCTTTGATTCAGGATACAGTGTTTTACCTTGAAGTTTCTTTGAAAACAAGACCTTTCAAAATGGTTAGGAATGAGGCTAGAAATTATTTTTACTATTGAGACTTGGGCATTTGTCATGTGACTTAATTCCTGCATGTAATTAGGTGGGGAAGAAACAAATGTTCAGGTTCTTCATTCCTTGATGGAAATACTGTGTCCTGCCAGAACGTCACAACAGGAAGCAGGTTTCTAAAATTGACCATGTTTTTCTTTTGTCATTGATTTAATTTGAGGGCACATCAAAGGTATTGAGGATAGCAGACTAGGTAACTAAGATAAAAATGGCATACCTAGGAAATACTGAATTCGCCAACCTTCAGAAAGCCTTGTGGTTCATTTCATGTGGTAAAGATAAAGGAAGAGGAAGGATAACTGGGGCAAGGATGTGTGGACACATTCCTTAGACTCGCATCTGAAGTGGATGATAAAGGACACATAGTAATGAATAGAAGTAGCAGCATCTGTGACTGCTAATGAAATGTGATTCCAATGGAACCTTTTGTAACCCATGCCATAGCAGTGACCTGGATACCAGTCTTCACTCTGTGACCCATGTAAATCTGTGGAATTCCAATAGACTCTTTCTCCTATGTAAATAGTGACATTACTTTTTTATATGTAGCTGTCATACTGACATTCATTATGCAAAGATTCATGAATAAACTATTGAAATTTATGTTTATAGAACTTATGAAGGCATGATTACTACCTATAATAATTAGTTAAAATATTTAGTAAGACATCTTTGATCTTATTATATAGATACTTGGAAATTAGCAGTCACCCAAAGTGTTAATGTGAAAGTACTGATGTGTCTGTGAAGGAATGCTAGTAAATGTGCTTATAGACACCATCTTTAGTTTATTCTTATAATATGTATTTAGCTTAAGTTGTATCTGGACATTTTAAGAAGTTCTTTGTACCTTAAATGGAATCAGCCGTAGTTATTAATATTGCTTCTATCTTATTCACGGAAATTGTTTTGATTAGATGAGATATACATTAGCTTGAGGCCTATATTTATTATCCAATTAATAAACATTAGCTCCATTTAATGGTTTTACATTTGATATGTTCGAGTTTTCCCAATTACTTATGTCCCTCTTTATTAGGGGTTTTATAAATTAAAATTATCAAGTCTTCTAAACTTTTTCTGAAATAAGGTTTTATGTATATACATGTGTGTATACATAAGTATGCATGTATACACATATATTTAGAAGAACATCAAACTATCAAATAATTGTTGAAGACACAGAATATGACTCAAAAGTGCAGACAGTATCACTCTTTGGTATTTTTCAATAAGTATGAGATGCAAAGCCTTTTTTACCAGACACTTATTTACTGTAATATTTAAGTTTGTACACTAGAAACACAGAAATTAAACTACCATGGCTAATGAGTAAGTTTCAGCTATTTGTTTTTCAGTATCTTTTTATGTTTTTTTATGAAATGTAGTATAAATTAATGGAGGGAGAAAAGAAGTTGTTATTTCTGTACACATGTTGTTGCAGTTAACCTGTATGGTTGCTGATAAAATCACCAGTCAAACGGCTTAAGGGAACAAGGTTTTTAATTTTCTCTTACAATTTCCCAGTTACAGTTCTGAGTCCAGCTGAGCAGGAGAGTCCACACCAATAGCAAGGGCCGAGGTAACTGGCCACATCATATCCTCAAGCATCTGAGAGAGGCACAATTCTCACTTGCCAGAATAGCATGTCTGACCAAGTACACAGAGAATGCCTATTTTCTCAAACAGTTTCCTCCATTTTATTTACCTGTCTAGGACTGGTTCTATCCACCATAGGCTGGGCCTTCCCCATTAACCAGTAATCTCCTTCAGGTTTGCTCTGGGCTTAACTAACTACTAATTCTTTACAAATATATCCAGAGCTCAAACATTCGACCATCAAGTTGACACCTGTATCTAACTATGAAACATGTCTATTAGGAGCAGCCATCTCCATTCTCATGTAAAATATTTGTGGATTGGAAACATGCAAGAAAAAATAAGTTATCATATACAAGACATGAATGACAGTACTTACATGAATTTGTATGAAAATATATCTTAAATTATATCAGTACTAGATGATTTATTTACTTAAGAGGTCTCACGCTAGCCCAGGCTAGTCCTCAAGTTGCTATGTATCCAGTTCTGGTCTTTAACTGCTGTCTACCTCCCAAGTGCTGGAATTATAGATATGTGAATTTTTGTATGTTAGATTATAAGGGAGGAACATAATTTCAGTAACAGGAAGAGCACAGTCAAATGCTTTATCATTTTCATTTATTTTAAAGAATGTACACACACACACACACACACACACACACACACACCCTTGTCCAGTTGCTTGGAATAAGAAAGAAAACCTAAATTGAACTATTTTGTGCAAACATTGAGATGATGGAAAGAATCAATGCATAGAATAGCTCAGCCCAAGTTCTATTAGGATAATGTTGTGCCCAGTCTTCTCTACAATCACAATTTCTGTTATAGTACTTCGGAAATCTGGAAATCTACCTAAGGGCTGTGACTGTGCTTGTGGCTACCCTAAATAGGGTGGTTCATGTGTCCTCTCCACTGAGTTGAAGCTTAGTTTATCATGGTTCATGCTTCCAATCCTAATGAAACTAACTATGGTCAGCTGAACAGAGCCATGGAGTGCATGAAGCTACTGAGTCTATTCTGGCTATGACCAGAGAATATGAGAGACAAGGCTTCAAAAGGGAGTTCAAGAGGCACTCATGTATCTCAGAACACACTTACCTAATATCATATAAAGTAAAATCAAAGCATGTACAATGAAATGCAACGTAACCTCTGTACTTGGAGGAAGAGACGAAAAGATCAAAAAAGTTCAGGGTCATCCTTGACTACATACCAAGCTTGAGGCCAGCGTAGATTACAGGAAATCCTTCTCAAAAACAAGCAGACAAAGTTATACATACATATATACAAACAAACAAGCAAAATCCATGGAAAACTTCAATGATTTAGTCAAAGAAAATCTTAAGCATGGTTCACTTGGTGTTTCTAGAATGTTTGCATATTATGGCTTTTTTTTTAACATAGTATTTCCATTCTATAGCTTTAAAAAAATGCTACATGAGAAATGGTTCCTTTTGAGCAAACTTTGGTGATTAGATTCTGTTGAGGATTTTTTTAAATTGTGTGTGTGTGTGTGTGTGTGTGTGTGTGTGTGTAGAGAGAGAGAGAGAGAGAGAGAGAGAGGGCACTGTGTGTCCCTGTGGAGGGCTGAAAGTGCAGGCCACCGCTGTTTCTCCTGGTATTTTTACATGGGACCTAGGATCCGAACTCAAGACTTTGCTGCAAGACAGTCTTAGCCGCTGAACCATCTTTCTAGCCTGAAGATTTTTTTTAATTTTATTTATTTTATTTTTATTTTTAGTGTTGCATACATGAATATACTAAACTTTCTTTGCTAGTAACTTTTTTTTATTTACTTAACTAGGCAAAATGTAACAAAAATAAATAAATAAAAGGATTTTATTTTTTTAAACTGACGAAAATGTATACTATTTGTAGCTTGTTTTGCTTAATCAAATAGTTGAGAATTCAGCCATTCTGCAGCAGCATTGCATGCATAAGCCTATAAAACAATTACCTTTACTTAGTTTAATGCGTATCTATGGCCAGAAGTCTGACAGTTGCTGAAGTGTTATTGAAGGTTCAGTCATCTTAAATGATGGAATCCGGGTCTATATAAAGGCAGGTGTTTTTCAAAAAAATCTCAGACTTTACCATGATGAATTTCTAAGCTGTAGTTTACCAAGCTACAGCATTATAAAATCACCACGTTATGCATATGCACACATATTCATATTAAGCTGCTTGCTCTATTGAGGTTCAGATCCCCAGATCCTACATAAAATGCAGGGGTGAGTACAGCAGGTTGCCTATCATTTCAACCCAGAAGGCAGAACAAGCTGACTATTCAAACTAACCCTACCTGTCAACTCTAGCTTTGATTAGAGATTCTGTCTCAAAAGAAAATATGAGGTGGGAAAGTAGAAGAGTGTGATCAAGGATAATTCTCGGTGTCATCCTCAGGCCTCCATATGCACACACACACACACACACACACACACGCACACACACGCACGCACGCACACACACACACATTCACACATACACACGTATTCATACACACATTCACACACGTGCGTGCACACACGTACACACACACACTCTCACACATACATATTCATACACACATACACTTGCAAAACACGTACATATACACATGAAAATTGGAAAGACACAAAATAAAAATAAGTTCAAAAGAATGCACGCAAGTACATACTTATATGGACACTTACTACTTATGTTTGCATGTAGATTAAACAGTAGTCCTTAGGTGATATGGTTTTTTGCCCTCTAATAGCCAATATTAATTACAGCCTTCTAATTCTAAACCTAAAGAGAGGACAAAAAAAGAAAAAAAAAATGCTTTTGGATCTGATCATTTTCAAAGAGGAGTTAGAACAAATTTGCATGAGCAACAATTCAAAACATGCTTTGTAATTATAGATTTATGCAGATATGTATAAAGATAAGAAATAAAATTCAGAGGCAGAAATATCCAAGTAACCAAACATTTATATGTTTCCTGAGTTAAGCACAGTATAATCCCTCCATGCTAATGACAAAAAAAAGATAAGAATCTTGCACAGAAGCCCAATAAAACATATTTAAAACATATCTAAATCCATCAACATTGGCCCTGCTTATTTCTCACTTAAGGTTTTCATCAAATCATTGCTAGTTTGAGGTTTATGCTGTTCATCTTTTGTTACAACCGACTAGGAGATTTAAAAGATATTATTTCATTTCCCAGTGGTGACTACCATGTGTGTACACATGCTATATGCAATGCTGCATTTCATCTTTCCAATAATCTTACATGCATCAGGAAACCAAAGCTTTGCAACTTTCATGACTATCTTTACAATATAATATGTGTGTAAAGTTCATTTTCATTCACATGCTATCCAATCAAATTGAGAAGAAGAGTCTTTTTGAGAGAATAGGCATTCTTGTATAACTGTGATATTGAGTGATATTACTATACTAAATAACAACTAAGTACAGTGTTCCTCATGGAAAGAAACACTTGAAGACAGAATATAGAGGTTCTAGAGCTGGCTCTGATACAAGGTTAGCATGGGATTTGGGACGAGTAATGATGCTTACAGGTCTTATTCTATTTATCTAATTTGTCCCAACATTCTTTTCACACTCTGGGATTTATATCCTTTTTAATTTATTTATTTATATATTATTTATACTCTATATTAAAAGAGAGAGAGAGAGAGAGAGAGAGAATCAGAGTTCACTGCGTATCCCTATTGAGGACCAAGAGTGACTTCCAGAATCATACTACATTACTTCTACCTTCTTTTGGTTTGCTCTGGAATTTCCCAGGATCCACCCACCAGGACTGGAAATTCAGGCCACCCCTATTTCCACCTGGAGTTTTCATGTGGACCTGGGATCTGAACCTGGGATCTTTTGCTTGCAAGGCAGAGTCTTAATCCCTGAGCCATCTCTCCACCCATATATATATTTACAAAATAACACATGTGTTGTTACAAAATAAATATTTTCTTAATTATTTGCTTCTCCCTTTGTTTGAAATCTAAGCGCCAGTAAAATATAGTCCTCTGTTTTAGTTACTTGTCTTGCTGCTGTGACAAAATGCCTTACAAATGCAACTTAAGAAGGAAATGATTATTTTAGAGTCTCACCGGTTGGAAGGTACAGTCCATGTGATGTCACGGAACAGGGGGCTGAGGCAGCCAGTCATGGTGTGTCTGCATTCAGGAAACAGCGTGATGAATGCTGGTGGTCAGCTTATTTCTCCTTTTTTGTTAGTCCAGAACCCCAGCCCATAGAATGGTATTGCTCGTATCCTGACTTGCTCCTCCCACCTCATTGAACCTCGTCTAGATAACCTCTCATCAGCATGCCTAGAGATTTATTCCATCAAAGTAATTGAGTCTAAATCCCACCAGGTTGACAATCAAGATTAACTATCTCATGCTTTATTCCTTTCCTTGTTACATCCTCAGTGGCTAAACTGGTAGCTGATATTAACTTGATAAGATTTGTCAAGTGCAGGAATAAGAAACAGGATTGTACATAGATAAAGTAACACATGCCTCAAATCCTACTGGATTTATGATGTTTTTCTCTGTGAATCCTAAATTGATTTCCCACTAAAAATGGAACTGGCCCCTTAGCCTTACTCGATGACCAGTATGTGCCTCTCCCATGTGTCAGCACCCCAATAAATAAAACTGTCAAAAGTTTGACAACTTAGAGCTACTTACTTGACCATAAATCTGTTTATGTAAGAGGTGACTTGAATATCAGTATATATTTCTTCCATGTCAGACATACAGGATATTTGCAAACAACCAGGATTGACATTAAATCAGGATAAAGTAGAGGAAATAAAAAATACAATAGATAAAATAAATCTTCTCCTGTTTCCAAACTTTTGAACTATCTTATAGTTCTTGTGTATATGAAATAAACAAATGTATTAACTCAAAAAAGCAAGTCAAATCAGAATTATGAAGTCAATCCTTGCCCTTGGTTGGTTGGTGACTCTGTCTATACCAAGCGAATGTGCATCTATGTCAATAAATACAACCCTTTCATCTCATTTTCTTTCTAGTCGGTGAATTTTTGGTATGTGCTGGTGATGAATGATGAACACACAGAGAGACGCTATCTGCTCTTCTTCCTTCTGAGCTGGGGGCTTCCATCTTTCGTGGTGGCTCTTCTCATAGTAATTTTGAGAGGAATCTATCATCAGAACATGCCACAAATCTACGGACTCATTCATGGTGACTTGTAAGTACAAACGGGCAATACATTGCCTTCTTAGCTTTTTATATCTTTTTTATCTATTATCTATCTATCTATCTGTTATGTGTTTATGCATGTGAAAGTAAGTACAGTGATTTCCTCAAATGCTAAGTATAGCATTTCCATGTGATCTAACTATCCTATGTGCATACACCAGAAGGAATTGAAGTAACCACCATATACTCTGGAGATACCCACCTGCTCATATTTATTGCAGCAGTATTCATAACAGACAAGCCATAGCACCAGACTAACAATCTTCCAGCAGACGAATGGATAAAGACAACGGGCTATATAGATAGAAAGGAATATTCTTCTTCCATAAAGAAAGGTAAATTCATGGCATTTGCAAGAAAAAGGATAGAATTAGAGATCATCATTTTCAATGATAGAGTCAGAGGCATACAGACAAGTATGATATAGTTTCTCTTATGTGAAAAAAACTAGTTGAGGGAGAGTGATTCCTGAAATTAGAAGGGCAATTATTGGGAAAGGAAGGGATGAGGAGAAGGGGGTAGACAATAAATGGGTCTGGGCTTTGTGATCAATCTATATTATATGTTTGCATGAAAATGTCTTGATGAAACCCTTTATTTTATAGTTAATATGTTCTAGTGAAAATCAGTCCTTAAAAGCTTTGCTTATCATGTTCTAATGATTGGTGATCATCCACCTAAATACAGGCCATGAACTTGAAACTTGAAACTTGAGTTTGTGTCTCTTCTTTTTTCCCCCTACAGTCTACATCTGAACCACATATTCTTTCCCAAGTTAACCTCCCATCCTTCCTGAAACACATTCTCACTTCATCTTCATCTCTTACTTTACTGCCATCACTTCAGTTCTGCCTGTCATCTTTGATGTACTAGGTTTCCTCCTAGCAGGCATTGCTATCTTAACTTTTTCATATTTTGATTATCCACTAAGTTCTGGATGCTTCAGTCCCAACTGTGTTTTCTGTGACCTTCACAGTTACAGTTCACTGGTCTAGCACTGTTTGACATTCTGCTGCCAGTCAGGCAGGTACTTAGATAATGCACCCAAGCCATCCTGCCTTGTATTGTTTGCCCACTGGGGTCTCTTCAGTTTATATCTTCTATGTCTCAAGTGATTTTCTTTCCTTTTTTGTGACTAAAAGTCCCATGTTTGTTCTGACTGTCAACTAAATACCAACTTCAGAAGGTACTATATTCAGAGTGGAAGGATACTTTGTGTAGAGCCTTGGCAAACACATACTTTCTTAAGTCCCATGACTAATTGTGTCGACTACATTAAATCAACAATATTTGCTTGTGTCAGGACTGAAGCTTGAGATTTGACTGGGAGAACAGTGATTAATTTCATATTATATAATGGGAGTAATTACTTTTATGAAAGGTACAGGGCTTAATTCAGCCCTCAATAGAACTACTGGCATTAGAAAAAGCGAAGTATTTAACAGCCCAATGTAAATCTACACAAATGGAAATTTGGGGAAAAGTTTCATGCTTTTTCTATGTAATCTCTTTCTCTCTCTCTTTCTCTCTCTCTCTCTCTCCCTTCTCTCTCTCCTCTCTCCTCTCTCTCTCTCTTTCTCTCTCTCTCTCTGTACATATACATGTATGTATGTGTGTTTTTCTATGTAATTTCTCTTTCCCTTCCTTCACCCTTTTCTCCCTTGTTCTGACACAATAATGATTAGTTAAAAGGTATGTGATATATCTGGAGATCTCAAAATAATGGTAAATTTCTTAACATTTAAGTTGCTGCATGAGACATTCAATTAATTTTCTTCTATATACATAAAAGATCAAAGTCTAATTTGACATGACTAATGAATTTGTGAAGCAAGCTTAAAATTATTAAACCTCATTTGCAAAAACTCAAAGAACCATCACATTTTTTTTCCATGATATGGAAAACCCAGTATACACCTACCTTTGATTCCTTGTCACTGAGTCACATGATCCTATGATTCTACAAGGAATCATACTCTCCTTCAAGTCAATGGAAGGCAGGTCCTACACTTTGTAATGGAATAGGTCTTAATTGAAAATGATAAAAGCAAGTCAACCTTTGACTACCTTTGATGTTGGGCATAGTGTTAATTTCTTTTCTTTTTGCTATGATAAAATACTTCAACAATAATAATTAAAGGAAGAGAGGATTTATATGAACTCATTTAGAAATTATAGTCCATCAAGGTGAGGAAGCCACAGCAAACAGGAGCTTAAGGCAGCTGGCCACATTCCATCCACATAGTCAAGAAAGAAAAAAGCAATGGGTTATGCATAGCTCACGTTTTCCTTTCCATGCAATTCTAAGATCCTAGCCTAGGAAATGGTGACAACCACAGTGGGTAGCTTTTCCTACCTCAAGTTGTGTTAATCCCCATAGGCATGCCCAGAGGTCTGCCTCCCTGGTGATTCGAGAACTCATTAAACTGAAAACCAAGGTTCACTACCATAGGCACTTTTTAAAGGGTAGGATTTTTCACTCCTATATGTAAAGAAAACACAGTGAAGGATTCCTTATCATGCAAACACACTGAAGAGGAATATAACAATGAATCAAAGCCAGAGTAGAAACAAAAGAAATGTGGTTCTGAGCACTGTTCCCCAAATGAGGATATGACAGTCATCTAGGACCCAACTCATGACTAACGTGGAATAGAACAACAGCTTTTCTGATTCATTCCGTTGCAGTTACTCTGCATTGTTGCCAATAAAGTCATGACTAAAGGGAACAAGAGGTTTTATTCTATCTTATGATAGTCAGGCTACAGTTCCTTGTCCATCTTGGGAGTAGAGCCCACATCAACACTAGGGGTCAAGGGACCTGGCCACACCATATCCATGTATCCAAGGACTGCTGAAAGAAGGACAATTCCTACTTGCCAGACCAGCATATCTGGCCAAGCATATAGAAGAATACCTATCTTCTTACCAAGTTCCTTCCATCTTATCCACCTGCCCAGAGCGGACTGCCACACCCACCATGGGCTAAGCCACTCCATCAGTCAATAATCTCTTATAGACTTGCCTGGGGCTTAACTCAATACTAATTGTTCACTAATGTGTCCAGTGTTCCAGGCCTTCAATTGTCAAGTTTATACCTATGTCTATGATTTTTTCTATACATAGACAAAGATAATCTAACATTATTTGCCTTGATTTCAGTATTCCTAAATCCAAGCTGCAGGAGTCCAACATGTTAACATGAGTAATAGTAAACGTGACATATTTGTGGTGAAAGATTATTTGATACTTCCAAAGGACATGTTTCTTTCCTTTGTCACCAATGAATATTAAATAAAACAACAGAAATCAATAAATGTTTGTTGAATAATGTTTATAGGAAAAGATCTTTGTATTTGTGCAAAAAATTGTTTAATCATCATATATCATTTCATGACTTAGATCATAAATTAATTATAGTTTTTTATTTTTCAGTAATTTAGAACATTTAAGTTCAGTTTCATTTTAAATGCTCTTAACAAATCTGTAATGATAACCTATTCTGATGGGCATGCTCCTGAACTGAATTACACATATTGTAAGTTGTTCAGTCCTCAGAAACAATCTAATTTTGCTAGCTTTATTAGGAAAAATTTTATTAATATAGAGCGTACATGTCTGTATTCTAGATTAGAGCTAAGTATAAATCATTGTTCTGTATGATATTATAGGGAAATCTTTATTTTCATTAAATTGATTAAAAAGTAAATCATGAAAAATGTCTATAAACACAGGGAGCCTGCTTTCTAATTGTCTGAGGATTGAAGAAAGCAGTCATTCATCTGTGGAATAGGAATGTTACCAGAATCTCTTGATTTGCTCAGTTGTGGATATACATGCACACCCACATATACAAATACATGCCATATAGACAGGAAACTTGAGCTAGCATTTTACATCTATTCAGATACTAAAATAAAAGATCTTGAAAGCATGCATCCTACAATGTCCTTCAGATTGTTTTCTATAGCAGCCAACCAGTCCATCCAAAAAAAAAAAAAAAAGCCTGGTGATGACATCATAAGAACTCTCTGTATGTCCTAGTCAATGGAGACTAATTCCAGATTCTAGCTAGTGACCAATGGGAACTAGTAACCAATAGTATTTAAGAGTTGGAAAATGTCTAGCTTGTTTTGCTAAAGTTCCAACATATCTCAGAAGCATATCAGTTTGAATCCTTATTCAAAGACATGTCAGCTTCTTGAACCTCTTACTGTAAACACACAGAGTTTATTTGACATTTTATGGCTTTGACTCACTCTGCTAATGTTCACCTTGTTCCTGTAACCAGATTTACAGTCTTAATCTCCCTCATCAACAACTTCAGCTTTACAGACTATCCCTTTATCTCTCTGAGAAAAATTCCAGCTGCTGTTCTGAGTGGCATCCTCTTTGCCTTTCAACAAGATGGAATCTAGACAGCA
The DNA here is from genome assembly GCA_023101885.1 of Typhlomys cinereus. NCBI lineage: Eukaryota > Metazoa > Chordata > Mammalia > Rodentia > Platacanthomyidae > Typhlomys > Typhlomys cinereus. Next base: position 2,357,797 of record JALPQD010000353.1, on the reverse strand, counting down.
GGAAACCTTAGTAGAGCAGTGCTCAAGACTCCATACATCCATTAGTAACCACCACAGAATAACCAACAAGTTCATTCACATTGAACATTTCCATAATGAAAAAGAAATTATTTTGCACTTCTACTTTCTTTTGAGAGTATTCAAAACTTTCTTTTAGAGTCTGACTCAATGCCTGATTTTTAAGTTCATGTCAAAAGCACACAACCAAGAAAAATACTAAATATCCAAACAAAACAATATTTCCATATAAGAAATATTCATTTTATTTTTATTTATTTTTACTTTTTGTACATGTTTGTATATATATATGTGTGTGTGTGTGTGTGTGTGTGTGTGTGTGTGTGTGTGTGTGTCTGTATGTGTATGTGTCACAAAGCACTGTGTATACCTGTGGAGGCCCAAGGAATCATCCTGGATTGTTCTACTTTCTTTTTGCTTTGTTCTCTGTTTCCCAGGCTCTGCCTTCCAGGGCCCAAATATAGGCTGCCCCCATTTTACCAAGCATTTTTTTATGGGTTCTGGGATCCAAATTCAGAACCTTCTGCTTGGGAGGAAGAGCTTTAACCCCTGAGCCATCTTGACGGCCCAAGAACATTAAATTTTTAAGAAAGTTGCAAAATATACAAACATTTCAAACATACCATTTATGCAGGTGCATCCATCCTTATATAATCAATGTACAATGATCGAACCCAGAAAATTAACAATGGTTAAAATACTATCAATCCATAGATCTTTTAACAATTCCATAATTTTCCCATTAATGTTCTTTTTCTGTTCCAAATGTTTCATTCAGAAGCTGGATGTTCTTGATATTCTCTTAAGATTCCTGTTTTGTTGATTTTAGTTTTAATGAATATTGCTTGATTTTTACAAAATGAATTCAACAAAACCGTACGTGTGTGTGTGTGTGTGTGTGTGTGTATGTGTGTGTGTGTGTGTGTGTGTCCCTGTAGAGGACCAAGGATGACTTCGGACACCATCCTTGACTGTTCTACCTCCTCTTTGTATCACTCTGGGATTTCTCAGGCTCTGCCGTCCCAAATCAAAAGCATAAGCCACCACCATTTCTGCTTGGTGTTTTTACATGGGATCCAGGATCCAAACTCATTCCTTCCACTTTCAAGGCAGAGTCTTAACCCCTGAGCCATCTCTCCAGCCCATTATACTAATTTCAAAGCAGAAGAACCACAGGACCAGAGAATCGAAGTAGCTAGGATTCCTGGGAATAAGGCATGCTTAAAGAGCTTGGCAAGTGGGGCTGAAGAGGTGGCTCAGGAGCCCCTTGCAGGCGGAAGGTCCTGAGTTCGGATCCTAGACCCCACGTATAGACACCGGCGGAAGCGGGGGCGGCCTGCGTTTCTGACCCTGGTAGGGCGGAGCCTGTGAATCCTCGGGCAGAGTAAACAAGGAGGAGGTGGAGGCGTCCATTGGGTGGTTCCCGAATAATTCGTCTGTGGTTCTACGCGCGCACACACACATACACAAATGCACACACGCACAATTTAATAAATAATAATAAAAAAGAGCTTGACAAGTGACCATATGGTGACAAAGTTGGTCTTTAGAAAAGAAACAAAAGCCCTGAATATTAGAAGCTTACATTTTAGAAGTTTAGACAGAAGTACAGAAGAGAAGGAGGAATAGGGACAGAGCCCAGGGAGCGTTAGTTTTGTTCAAAACCCAAAGAACATGTAGCTTACATATTAGAAGTTTCAAAGTTCCTGTCTCTTGCCCCATGTCCTGTTGAGAGAGAAGGTGACCGGCAGGGCGGGGAAGGGAGCATTGGCCTTTTGGAGGGTAAGACGGACTCTTCCCATCTCTTTGACAGACCTTCAGGTGGATAAAATTCCCTGGGAGGTATGCATCCTGTTCCAGATGAGACTGAGATCTCAGTATTGAATGAAAATGGGAGATTTTCTCAGACTTGATCATCTTGATTGACAGATTCTGCATTGACTGATTCTTCCCACTGTTAATCTTCTCTTGAGCCCTTTCTGTGAAAATTTTAGTTATTATATGTTTAACTGTAGAATTTCTCCTTGGTTGCATTTTTACAGTTTCTGTTTCTTTATTGGTATTCTTTAGTGGTGGGAAATCATTCTCATGCATTCTTTTAGTTCTTTAGACATTAATTAACTTCAGTTCTTTAGAAAACAATTAAAATAATTGATGTAAAGTCTTTGTCCAGCAATTATAACATCTGGATTTCACCAAGGATAATTTCTATTGATTTCTTTTCTCTTTTGTATGGGTTGTATTTTATTATTTCTTTGAAGACTTTGGGGTGTTTTTGGATGAAAACTGGATTCTAAATAATATAGAAAATCTGGGTCATACTTTTCCTGTGACACGTTTGCTATTGTTTGATTTTTATTGTCATTGTTGATTTTTAAAAAAAATTTTTATTTATTATTTATTCAATTGTGTGTGTGTGTGTGTGTGTGTGTGTGTGTGTGTGTAGAACCATGGACGAATTCAGGAACCACCATGGACCGCCTCCACCTCCTCCTTGTTTACTCTGCCCCGAGATTCACAGGCTCTGCCCTACCAGGACCAGAAATGTAGGCCGCCCCCGCTTCCGCCGGGTGGGGTCTAGGATCCGAACTCAGGACCTTCTGCCTGCAAGGCAGAGGCCTAACCCCTGAGCCACCTCTCCAGCCCTATTGATTTTTTTTAACTTTTTGAAATCTATAAACTTGACTCTCTGTGTATATATTCTTCATTATGCATGGTCACTGAGGTCTCTGTGCTATTTACTTAGTCTTAGTTGGTGACTGGACAGAAATTTCTTCAAATGCTTGAAACCAAGAAATCTCCCTCTCTTTATTAGGTGTTTGTGTGTGTGTCTGTGCGTGCGCGCGCACACATACGCGTGTTAAGGGGGGGGCAATTGAGTATATTTGTCTGTGTCTGTGGAGGCCCAAGGGTGAGTTTGAGAATCATCCAGAATTACTCTACCTCTTTATTGTTTTGCTCTGTTCTTCCCGGGCTCTGCCATATTTCTGCCAAGCATTTTTCCATAGAATCTATGGATCTGAACTCAGGTTCCTTTTGCATGTGTGGCAAGCTTTTAAAACTTGAGTCCATCTCCCCAGCCCCAATTTTCTTAAAATGTGACTCAAATTATATTTTTTCTTTACTTCTCAGAAGTTTTAGTTGTAGGGAACTTTTTATTGCATGAAAGTTTAAAAAACAATCAAGTGTTTTCTCAATCATGTTGGTATGTATTTTTGAAAACCTAATCGTGATTGTATTTGTAATTTATCTTGATTACATTTATAGTTTATTTTTGTCTCTAGTGTGATACATGGACAGCCTATACTTCCTTCAACACCTCCTTGTTGAATCCATTACCATCATTTACTTGTAACATGGACATGCACTGCCTCTTTGCACCACTGAGCTGAGATGTGACTTTCATAATACTCTGCTTTCCCTGTGTACTTGGGTTTATCTCTGGCCTCTCACTTTTGTTCCACTCGTTGAGTGTTTGTTAACAGTCTTAACTATTGAGACTTTTAATATACTTTACTACCATGTGAGTCTTTTGCCTTCTGCCTTCATTTTTAGTGTTTTCCTGATTTGAGCATGGAATTTTTAAGATAAATTTTATGTCTAAGTTGTCTAATGTGGTTTAGTTCTATTTTTATCAAGATAGTACTAAATCTATAATATAACTTAGAGAAAATTGTCCTCTTTGCAATAATCAGTCAGATTATCCAGGGATAAAGCCATATTGTCCTTTTGTTCAAATACTGTTTTGAATTTTTTATGAGTGCCTCATAATTTTCTTTGAACAGAATTTGAACCTTACCTGATAACTGTTTCCTACAGAATTGTCTTTCTTATTATAAGAGAATTTTTTATCATTATGTCCTCTCTTTATTGTGTGTAAAATGAAGCCTATTTATTCTGTATGCAATTTGTTTATGCTCCTTCATAAAGTTGTTTTGCTTAGTATTATTGAAATTCCTGGAGATTTCTATTGATAAAACTGTATCATCTTCAAATAGATATAGACTTTTTCCTGGTCTATTTTTAAGCTTTCAGTTGATTTCTTTTGTATGACTTCATTGATTAATACTTCTAGTTCACATAGTAGAGTCATAGTAGCATCTTCGCCACACTTCTCATTTAGTAGATGTGCCTCTAACAGTTCTAGCCATAAGACACCAACTTTTATAATAATAAATGTATATTTTATTTAATTAAGAAATATATCTTGAGGTTCTATCAGTGTATCAATGTATCGGTAGATAGGCTGCCTTCCAGCACACATGGTGGTCTGAGTGGGATCCCTAAGCACCCACATGATAGAAGGACAGAACTTACTTCCTCAGGTTGCCCTTTGACCTCCACACATATATACCATGTGTTCCCTCTCTCTTTCTCTCCCTCTCTCCCCGTCTCTCTTTTTCCTGTCTCCCCCACCCTCCTCATATATATTTCATATGTATATGAATCTTCAGAAGATTGAGGTACATAATAAAATTGTGTGTCTGATGTAAGTCCAAATGACAGAATTAAAATATATTTCAAATTTTTAAGCATTTCAAAATTCTTAGTATTATGAATCTACTAAGTTCCTTAAAGCACTGTAAAGTAAATAAAAATTTTAAATTAAAAAGAATGCCTTTTAAATTTTTTGTCTTCTTTAGTGTTCTATTGTTAATGGATGTTGAATTTTGCTAAAGTATCTCTATCAGTTTTGAAGACAATCCTGGTTTTTTTCAGATGTATTGATTTGGAGTGTGATGATACTGAATTGATCTAACCTAGCATTCAAGAAGCAAATTCTTTCTTACTAAAATATTTTGTTAAAAACTCAATGTACATTCACAAAAAAGACACCCAGGAACATAGGAATTTAGAACATTTCTCCTTTTCATTCAAGGCTTTTAGCCATTTTCTTTATTTAACTGTAATATAGAACACTTGGTAGATATTTAGACCAGCAGGAATTAGAACATTTGTATTGCCTTTCTAGGCGATTAGTTAACTTCTTCATATGGAATTTGATTACTTACATTTCACTTAGAATTGATTACTGCTGCAATACTCTGGAGCAATATTGCTCTATTGTTTTCTTTCTTCATGATTTTTAAATAATAGTTTTATTAGCCTTATATAAAATCCTAAGAAGTTTTTCTTTCTTTCTGTACAACATGGATAGAATTCACCAGTGAAACTCTATGGGCTTATTACATTTTTAGTCGGGTTATTTCTTTAGCATTTCTGAAAGAATTTGTCTGTTTAAACTTTCTGAACCTTATAGGAATAATTTTGTTAGTCTGTGTTTAGCTAGAAATCTGTCCATTTTGCATAGGTTTTCTCCTTAATGAAATATAGGACTGAAGACATTCACAGTCCTTTATGACATAACAGGAACATGAAGTTTTTTGAGTTGTCATGTATTTTTCTAGCCAAGGATCCACTTTCTGATGGTGCCATAATTTTCACATACAAGATTCAAATACATGAGCCTATGGGACCATAATACATGTACCTTGGCACTGTAGCATGAATGTGTAAGCTCTCTCTCTCTCTCTCTCTCTCTCTCTCTCTCTCTTTCATAATGTAAAGTAAAATAAAGAACAGTAGACATTAAACTTAAAAACAGAAGATACCATTATCTCATAGCATCATTTCCTAAAAAGAAATACTCTTATTTAACCCCTCCTCTGGCTTCTTGACATTTATAAATAAGTTCCCATTGCCAATGTAAGCCTGAATTTCTCCCTGCTTTTTAATATACAAAATTACCAATTCTCAAGTAAAAGGGTATAATAGCTAGTATACCCAGGCACTGAACATAAAACTAAATATGTACTTCAGCATGCTCATTTTACTACATCTGTCTTCAGCGGTGGCAGTTAGATTTCTTTGCTTGAAATACAATGGCTTTCCATTGTTTAGGGGGTATTGGAGGTAGATATACAAGAGTCGAATGTTGTCTCTACAATGTTCTACCTGTGTAATTGAGCAACTTACTTTCTGTAAGTTTGAAGTTCCTCATCTGTAGAATCGTCATAACAAAACCTTCGACTAGGAATTGGGGTGTAGATGGTACCCGAAGGAACCTATTTTCAATGCATGGAGTAGGGAATAATGTCTAAGGATGAGCATGTCTCAGAGGAAACAGTACTTAACTTGTAACCTATCACACAGCCTGGTTAAACACCACTGGCCTCATAAATACCATTGGCCACTTTGCTTCCTCCTGTTACTCTGAAATGTTCTAAAGTGGCTTTTTGTATTACGAGCATCTCTGTCATTTGAATGGCAAATATACACTCTCTCATTTCTTACACTCAGAAGCTTATATCAGCCTGTGTTGGGATTTGTTTGATTGTTATCTTCAATGAGATATATCTTAGTTCTTTTTTTATTTTTTATTTTTTCCCACATTTTATTTTTTCTTAATTATACAAGTTGAATGGGTACCCCCATTCTCTCCCTCCCCCATCCCCTCCCCAGTTGTTCTCCATTGTACTTTCCCCTCTTTCTTTCACACCCTTCCCTCCCCCTCTTGCTGTGCTTCCCCCTCCTCCTTCCCATCCCTGGAGCATCCTTTTATGTATATGCCAAACCTCCCTCTGAGTCCTCCATCCTAGGGAGAGTTCGAGACTAGATGGCATAGCCCAGAGCCCCTTCTTGGGCTCCCTGTTAGTATGGGAACTCTATGACTGTTTAATCCCTTTCCTCTAATGATCCTACTGCCTGGAGCCTTCTCTCCTGTGATCCATGCTAGACTTTGCGGGGTGGGGGGTGGGGGGTGATTGACATGTCAGTCATTGTGCAGGTCAGGCAAAATCCAGTCCTGGCTGCTGCAGCCCTAACTTGTGTGGAGTATCTTCCATGTGTTTGGTCCTCCCCATCTTTAGGCTCTTGCAATCCTGACGCTTCCTCTTCTACAAGGTTCCCTGAGCTTTAGGATGGGGAGAGATTTGACTGGTCTGCTTCCAGGTGATTAATGTAGGGTCTTTGGTGTTCTGAATTATGGTTTGTTGTTGTTTTCGATTTTGCTTTTCCTGCACCGCCTTTGGCTGCATCTTGATTAGGATTGAAGGTTACCTCCTAACCAAAGATAAGAGACTGTTTAAATGAAGATCTTAATATAAGAGAAGACTCAAAGGTATATGGAAGAATAGGAGTAGGACAGTGTGTGGGGGGATGATTAATGCCCCATTTGCTGGATGGTTACCATCTATCTGCCAGTCCCTATATCCTCCCTGATTGGTGAGATCAAACTTGTTCAGTCCCAAGTGACCAGGAAGGGAAGTGAGAGTGAGCTGTACCAGATGTCACACTACTTACATGCAATACTTGACTGTGACCTATTTTCTTTACTGAAGTGTGATCCCTTATCTCCTTTCTTTTGAGGTCCTCCTTCCCCTTCCCTCTTGTTTATAATCTTTTGCAATTACAGTGGGTATTGTAGAGATTTACCTTTGAATATATCATTAAGTGGATTTGGAACTAGGATCCAGTTATTAGGGAGTATATTAATTCATCTTTTTTGATGGCTGAGTAGTATTCCATTGTATAAATGTACCACATTTTCATTATCCTTTCATTAACTCTTGGGCATTTGGGTTGATTCCATGATTTTGCTATTGTAAATAGTGCTGCAATGAACATGGTTGTGCTCATGTCACTGTAGTAAATTTCTGAATAATGGGGTATTATTCCCAGTGGTGGTATAGCAGGGTCATATGAAATTTCAATCTTTAACTGTTTTAGAGTATCATCTTAGTTCTGAGCACTGTTGTGGAGATCCAAAACCTAGCATTTACAAACATTCATTTTTTTCCCCCACATTCTCACAATAAAGTTGACATGCCTATTTTGTACTGTTTTGCAGTTTACTTTGTGTTTGTGTGTGCGTGCGTGTGTGTGTGTGTGTGTGTGTGTGTGTGTGTGTGTGTTTTGTGGGAACTGTGTGTCCCATGGAGAACCAAGGTTGTCTTTGGTAATCATCCTGGATTGCTTCTACCTCCTTTTTGCTTTGCTGTGGGATTTCTCAGGCTCTGCCCACCAGGGCGAGAAGTGTGGGCTGCCACCATTTCTGCCTGATGTTTGTCATTTGAACTCAGGACCTCCTGCTTGTAAGACAAATGCTTAACCCCTGAGCCATCTTCCAGCCCTTAATTTACTTTTTTTGTACTGGATAATTGTCTGGATTATGTATATCCACCACATTTTAACTTACCGTACTCTAATGTACTCCTTAGCCCATTTTCTTCTTCTTGGTAGATTTTGACATTTCCATTTTTTAAATTATGGTAATGAATTTTTATGTTTAATTCTGTTTTTATTATTTATTTTTATGAGGAAATATCCAAGGGTAGACCACCTTTATAAATACCTGAAATTTTAGAGATTCCAGGGACGGAAGTGTCAATAACTCAGCTCTGATGAGAGCTCCCTTGGCTGCCTTACATTTGGCAGGAGCACATATGTATGGAAAAGACGAACTGGATTCTGAAACAGGAAGCCCAAAGCTGGATGTAAGGACATGCATACCTGTAGTCCAGGCTATTTGAGAGGCTGGAGCAGAAGGAATCATGTGAGCTCAGGAATTTAAATTGATCTGATCAGCAAAGTGAGATTCCCATCTTCAAAACAAAACAAACAAAACAAAACAAAAATAACACGGGACCACAGAGAGACTGGAGTCCCACAGTTTACATAAAGACTTCCCATTAGACCCCATCTCTTAAAACTCAATATCTCCTGACGCTTCTAGTCTGGGAACCAAACCACCATTACATGAACCTAATGGAGACAGAGAAGAACTGTATCCAAACAATAGCAATTATAGTTACATATACATATATATGCGTATCTATCTTTCTACATGTCTATATATCTGTATGTTCATACGTGTGTATATTTTGCTTTGCTTTTATAAAGAATGTTATCAAAATGTTTTTCCAAAAGAATGGCCTATTAATACTCAAATCATAAATTTTAAGAAAACCTGTTTCCCCATATTCTTGCCAATTCTGGGCATCATAAGTTTTTTTAATGCTTACTAGTGGAATATAATTTTGAATTATTAATATGACAAATTTCTTAAATTTTAATTGCCTTAGTTACTGCAGTTTTTCTTATGTATACGATACTATACTAAATGCGTCTTTTCAAATATTATCATGTAATCTCATGAATTTGAATCTTTGCATAGATTTATTTAGCATTTTTATTTCTTTTCTGAACTATTAATCTCCATGCATTAACATTTTTAATTTCTTGAGCATATTTTTCCATGATTTTAAAATGTTTTGACTCTGGGGCCCACAGAAGCAGACAGACAGGAGGGTGGGAGGGAGTGGGATGTATTGAAGAAGGAAGGGGAGGGTGGGAGATGAAAGGGGAAAAGAGAGGAGTGTAAGGAGGGGACATGACAATTACTTAGTATGCTTATAAGACTAGAAAAATAAAATTTTAAAAAGGTAGGAAGACAAGGATAATTTAAAAATGATTTAAATGCCCCTTTGTTCTCTTTCCCATTTTTTTGGAGGTAAGTTATATTATATTAGATCTATTAATTTCTGTCAAATTTTTATTTCTCTACTAACATAGCTTTTAAGAAACATTACATCTTATTATTTGAGTTGAGCTTTTGTATGATAAGAAAATGTCTCAGGAATTAGAATAATATTTTATGTTAATTAAAATTTCCAATTATAATAATAGAACACTTACCATGTTAAGAACTTTGAAATTGGTTTACTCCGTGTCAAAATGGTGAAATTATATGTGGCCGTGAGAATCTCCCGTTTGTGTTCTACCTTATTATCTAGAGGTAGAAACAGGAAGACCAATGAGTGCTTTTTAATTCAAGTACTAACTTTGTAGACATTTGAAATATCAAGTACGACACAGCATCAGCAAATGGGTCATTGTACAGCTGCTGGAGATGAGCTGTAGTCAGGCGGGTATTGTGAGCTTGCATTTTATTTACATTTACAATTTCTGCACTACAGCATGTTTTGCAATCTCTCAGAGACTGCAATTTAGAAAACTGAAGAAACTCATGTAACCACAAGCATTCAAGTGTATAACTCAGGAAGTAAATGGGTTATTTATACAGGAAAATCTGCTGTGCACATCTGTGATAAAAAAGGAAATGACCAAAACACAAACAGTTTGTGAAGCAAACTACTTAATCTAATAGAGGAAAACCACTCCTGACACAAAAGGATTTCCTGACTGTTGTTTTGGGGTTGTGCTCTTTACTTTGTGTGTTCTCAGGAGTGAGGATCAGCCTGCCATTGCTTTTCCTTGTGTTCTTTCTTATAAAAGTAATCAAGATTTATTTTAGAAGTAAAATAGAAATGGACGAAATATAATTTTAAAATGAAACTTAGCTATAACTTCATCATTTAATCTTAAGTACTTCCAAATACTTTTGCTTCATCATTCAGAATTGAAATGAAATTGTTTTATTTCCTGCTTACTTCACTTAATTATTATTAGGATGTGAGAATGTCCTTTCTCACTAAGTTTACCCTGTCTCACTAAGTATGCCTCCACAAGGCATATGTTTTTAAAAAAAAATATTTGAGAGAAAGGGAAGGAGTGAGAGTGAAGAAGGGAAGAAAAGAAAGAGAGAGAGAGGGAGGAAGAGATAGAGGGAGAGAGAGAGAGAAAGGAGACAAGAGAAGGCGTGATGCTACAGGCATGTATGTGGGGTTACAGCACAACTTTTAGAAGTCAGTTTTCTCTTTGCACCGTGTGAGCTCTGCAGTTTGAACTCAGGTCATGAGGTTTGCACAGAGGCACCTTTACCCTCTGAGCCATCTCACTGACTCGATATTTTTAGTGGGTTCACAAAAATCTGTCTAGTGGTAAAATTTGCCAACTCTATTTCCCATTGTCCAATATTGGACATGTCCATTCACAGCAAGTCAGCCATATTCTATGTCTGTGTCACAGATTCCTTGTGATGAGATTAGGGATTCAAGGATAACATTTTTTAGAAATATTGATTCTGACATGTTGCCATTTGGAAACAGGAAGCATGTGTGATCAGCAGGAATCTCACCATAGAAAGTTGGACCCAATGGTGACTTTGATTAGCTCTACAGTTTTCATCAGTAAGTGTGGTATGTTTGTTACTGTTCTCATAGAAATGGACCTGTGTTTGTGTGTGAGCAGAGATGTGTGATAAGGAGTGCACTTGTGCAATTACAAAGTCTAGTCATTCCAAAGACTTACCAAGCAAATGAGCAAAGGCAAGAGGAGATTAACATTTGAGCTCAAAGACCATCAGGCAGGAAGAATTCTCCATTTCTTAGGGGAGGGCCCTTTTTTCCCTGCCCAAATCGGGCCTTTAATAGATTGAACAAGCCCTACTTATGCTTAAGACAAAAATTTGCTTAACTCATTCTAATAACTTAATATCAATTTGACCCAAAAGAAAAATCCCCAGAAACACTTAGAAGAGTATTTGAATAAATACTTGTCACATTGGTTGTCTTCTGCTCTATTTTTAACAGTTGAAAAGATTATCAATAAATGTCCCACATCACATTTCAAAGTGATTCACAAATTTAATTATCACACATGGATATATATTATTATTTTTGCTCCTTTATGAGATTGAGGAGTTCGTGCTTTTACATGTGTATTTGTCATGTATCCTTTTCTTACAAATTGTTCACCTTCTCCATTCATTTTTGCACCTTGTTAATGATTTGTAAAAGCCATAATCATACTTAATAAATCACTGGTGTGTTACTTGATGAAAATGTTTACCACAGTGTGATCTGCAGTTTTAAATCATAGTAAAATCTATTTATCTTTTTTATATTTCTCTTATGCATTTGAATCAGAAATTTTAAATTTTCTTCCTAGCCAAAGATAAAAAGCTGTTAAAATAGTCTTACTATAAGAGTAGATTCAAAGGTAGATGGAATAAGAGTAGGAGACTGGGTGAGGGGTGGTCAGTCTCCCATTTGCAGGATGGTTACCATCTATCTGCCAGGCTCTATATGCCCTCCCTGTCTGGTGAGAATCAAACCCTCTCAGTTGCAAGTGACCAGGAAGAAAAGTGAGTGAGCTTAACCAGATGTCTCACTACTTACTTGCAGTGCCTAATGATGACCTATTTTCTCTGCTGTAGCATGATCCCCTCTCTCCTTATTTCTGGGGGGCCTCCTTCCCCTTCCTTTCTGTTTATAATCTTTGCAATTACTATTGGTATTACAGAGATTTATCTTTGAATATGTCACTAAGTGGGTTTGGTACTAGGATCCACCTATTAGGGAGTACATACGGTGCTTAATTTTCTGTGTCTGGGATACTTCACTCAATGTAATTTTTTCTAATTCCATCCATTTCCTGGCAATTAATTCATCTTTTTTGATGGCTGAGTAGTATTCCATTGTATAAATGTACCACATTTTTTCCTTATCCACTAGTCAACTGTTGGACATCTGGGTTGATTCCATGACTTTGCTATTGTAAATAGAGCTGCTATGAACATGGTCGTGCTTGTGCCATTGAGGTGAATTTTTGCTTTATGGGAGATTATTCCCAGAAGTGGAATAGCAGGGTCATATGGCATTTCAATCTTTAACTTTTTAAAAAATTGCCATACTGACCATCAGAATGGTTGTATAAGCCTGCATTCCCACCAGTAACATAGAAGAGTTCCCTTCTTGCCACATCCTCTCCAGCATTTGGTGATGTTTGTATTGTGGATTTTTGCCATCCTGACCAGGGTGTGATGATATCTCAGGGAAGTTTTGATCTGGATTTCCCTGATGGCTAAGATTGTAAGAGCCTAAAGATGGGGAGGAGCAACGATAAGCAAGATACTCCACACAAGTTAGGGCCGAAGTAACCATAATGGGACTTTGCATGATCTGCGCAATGACTGACATATCAATGCCATATCACAGGCACTAAGATCCTTAGAGGCAAGGGATTAACAGTTACGATAATGTTCCATACTAAGGGGGAACACAAGAAAGCGGTCTGGGCAATGTACTGAGTCCATACGCCTCATTAGGACACAGAGGGAAGTTTGACATTCACACTAAAGGATGCTCCAGGGATGGGGGAGGCGAAGAGGGAGGCACTGGAAGAAAGGGGAGGGAGGGGAGTGAAAGGAAGGGGAAAAGGGGGAAGTAAAGGGGACCAGGAAGGGGTGGAGGGAAGTAAGGGACTTCTTGGGCTCTTGCTTTCTCACATTCCTTATCTTCACTGTCATTTCTTTGGTGAGTGTCTTAATTTTACTCTGGAATATTTTCTTTCATTGCTGCCTCAATTATAAGCTTCATATGTTCTCTTCCTCATGGCATAGATGGCCTAACATTTATGATTGGTATTATAAAGAACATCAAAATCAGAATGCATAATATTGTTGCCTGGCATTTGATGGTACTGAGATTAGCCTGACATTAGTTTTCCTTTGAGGTAAATTTTTTTTCTTCACCTTTTTCAATACCTTGTATACCTTCACATTTTCTTTTGATTTTGTAAAAAACTTGGTTTGAAAGTATATCATTGTTTGTAATCAATGTGGGTTCTGAAGACTACTGACGGGTGTACTGTGCCCAATGAAACATTCTCATGTTGTTTATTTCCTGATTTGTTTTTATTTAGAGGTACCAGCATGAGGCATGTGTCTCCTTGGTAATAACTGGGCTCTGTTTGCTTTACTCATGACTTTTCCTGGGCCTGCTCCCCAGCTCCTCCTCTCATGTACCAGATACCATGTCAGTCCCTCGGCTCACCATTGGCAGCTTACATCAGTCCCCGAACTCACCACTACCCCATACAGGCCTTGTGGCTGCTGCTTCCTCTCCATTCTTGGTCTCTTTCAATGGTTCCCTCACATAACTTTCATCCATATGGTCCTTTGCTTCTTCCTTAGGTGTTCTTTCTGTGTTTCTTACCTAGATTTGCAATTTTCTTTTTCTTTTTTTTAATATACTCCCAGTAATAATAGTTAAAAAAATCTTTATCATATTTTTTTTTCTTATGTGTCCTATGTTGGCAATTTAAATTTACTCAGTTGTTCTAGAATGAGATCTCTGTATGTTCTTATGTTATGAAACATTCATTTTTATATATTTTTATTACTCTACATTCATTTACCTTGCAATGGATTTTATAAAGATATATTTACAATGTAGGAACATATAACAGTAACATATACTTTGACTGTTTTTATTCATCACACCCCTAGTATTGATGCATTTTTAAAGGATTTTAAAAGTACTATAATTAATTCAAAGGTGCTTATTCTCTATATTTCTCCATGTTCATTTGAGCTTTATAGCCTAATCTATACTGGTTTTAGATCAAATGCTCATTAAAGGCATAGTTGATCAATTTGTTGTCATTCTAGTTGCTTGTTTAGAGGTATGTCTTAGTGCAGGAGTGCTTGCCTAGAGTTCTTCATGCAAAAGGAAAAAGGGGAAGTAAAGAAAGAGGGAGTGAAGGAAAGAGAAGAGAAGGAAAGAAGTGGGAGGGAGAAGTGTCTATTTGTTGATAATAAAATGTCAAATAAGATGTGATTTATAATTTGACATTGCCTTCTAGTAGCGGAAAAAGACAACCCTGTACATACTTATATAAGAAATTTAATGGCGATTTCCAAATATATTAGTATCTTTAAATTATATAAAAAATTTAAGACATAATTCCAATTTGCTTATTCTTACTATTTGTGGTTGAAAAATGTCTACTTTTATCACATTCTTCTATCTTATTCACAGCAGCCTATTTCTCTCGGTACTTGAGCTAGATAACTCAGAATTAGCAGTGGCAGCTCCTTCTCATCCACTCATCCCTGTTAGTCACTGAGATATTGATCTTTCCTGATAACACTTAAACCTGTTCTCTCCTGTCCATTCCATAGATCTTAAACTGAATCTATTGTAAAAGATTCAAAATCACCTGTCTTGCCATTTGCCTACTACATAGTCCTTTTCTTGTACATCACAAACTTTGCTTGCTAGTTTGTTTATTTTCTGAGGGAGGGTCTCATAGATAACAAGTTGGTCTGGAACTCACCATGTAGCCAAGGATGACCTTGAGCTTCTGACCATCTTGTCCCCATTTCGCAGTTTAATGCTGTAGTTGCATGTCTGACCAATACACCTGGATCATCTTTCATTCATTCTAAAATAAGCCTGCTTAAAACTCTTCAGATATTTGAAACCCCCTGAAAAAATCTCAATTCTTATACACTGGAGGCAATGTTCTTTTTTGGGGGGTTCCTAACATATGCAGGCCTAGATCTTTACAACACCCACTCTTACATCCTATACCCTGTTTTTTGCTGCATGCTTTTCAATCTAGAGTGCTCTTAGAATTTCCAGAATAATAGCCCAAGAGGGTGGAACAGTGGCTCAGGAGTTAAGACTGTACCTTACAAGTTCGTTTCCCAGGTCCCACATAAAAACACCAGGTGGAAAGGATAGCAGGTTGCACTTCTGACCCTAGTGGGCAGATCCTGGGAAATCTCAAAGCAAAAAGGGATAGAAGCAATTCAGAATGATTCCCAAAGTTACCCTTGATCCTCCAAAGGAACATACAGAGCCCTCTGATACACACACACACACATACACACACACACACATACACACACACTAGATAGATAGATAGATAGATAGATAGATAGATAGATAGATAGATAGATAGATAGATAGATAGATAGATAGATAGATAGATAATTTTTAAAAAATAATAGCACCACTACAACCAGCTGTGTGACCTAAAGAGTGGTAACTTGATATACCATGAAGGCCTGAGACCCCACTGGAGTAGACAAACCAGAGTGAACCCCCAAGTCCATAGAAGAATACAGGTGAAAGGGTAGGAGGGAATGGGAGAGGAAGATGAGAGGAAGGGAACGGATGGGAGGGAAGCTGGGATGAATACTCAATATGTTTGTAAAAGTAGAAAAAAAATAAAAATGGAAAAAAATAATAGCACAATAAGATAGACATGGCTAAGTTTCCTGGAAGTTTAATTTAATTTAAACATTTAAGATGTTTTAAGGTAATGTAAAAAACAGAGCTTATAAATACATTTTGAGATGTACTTTATACTTGATGTAGCATGCCCTGTGATATTTTAAGAGAAGGAACTATGCAGAGAGAGATCCAGGCTTCAGAGGGACTAAAACAATAATTCAGAGGCCCAACCAACATAAAACATGTAAATTAAAAATTCAAAATAAGGCATAAAAACCAGTAAAGTTTACATTTAATGATTCTTCAAATACCACAAAATGCAAATTCTGCAAGAATGGTGTCATAATTTTATTATTAGTTGTCAGGTACACATCCAAATTTTTCTACCTGAGTTTTGTGTCTGTACTTTCTTATTACCTTTTAACATTCTATCAATCAATAGCATGTTCTACAAAGAAACAAACAATAGATTAGTATTTCTTTAAGTGTGAAAATTGAAACTTGTTCTCCCAAACATTGACCTGTTGTTTGTAATATTACTTTAGGTTTTATACTTCATGAACAGGGCTCTCACAAATATAAAGCTCAAGGGATTGTTCCTTGTGGAAGTATACTAAGCATGTGTCTTTTGCACATAATGATTTGAGTGACAGAATAGAGTCTGATAGCTGGAAACATTTTTTGTCACAATTTCCTGAGTATTTGAATCTTAAAAACCGTTTCTCCTCTGTCTTCTGTGTCTAGACTCACTTAAGAATTTTCATATTTCTATTAATGTCTGACCATGCCTGTTGCCTTGGGGTTAGGTATACAGTGGCTATCAACGACTTCACTATAAATAGAAGCATGAGCAAACAACATGAATATATTATATACCCTAACAAAATATATTTCCACCTCAACTTTTCCTTAGACACACCCAAATTACCAGTCATTTTTTTGGTATTACATGTCATGAAAGTACAAGAGGGAGACTGGGACTGAAAAAGTAATGACCTTAAATGACTGCAATTAAAATATTTTCATTTTGTGAATTTGTCAGAAATTACGGACACTTGAGTATATTGTAGGACCAATTCTAGGATTTTGGAAGTGAGTGGTCCTTCTTCAGTTTCCTGATGTGTTATCTCACTCCTGGCATTTTTTAATTGGAAAAAGAAGGAGGATAGGATCAAGAATTAAGATGTGAAAATATCATAAATTCCCATATTCATACATAAAACACTAAAAAATATATGAAAGGGAAAAATTTTTAAAAAGATCATACATTGCTGCTCCCTGATTATATACGTACTTACAGTGCTATGCACCCTTCAGTACTTAAACTCATTCCAAGTTTTTCATCCTTCTTCCCTTTATCTACATATTGGGCATCCCTCATCTTAAATATATGGTGGCAAAAGTGTTTCATATTTCAAAGTTTTTAGATTATTGGAATATCCACATGGATTTTATCAATTCCACATCCTTAATATGAAAATCTAAAGTCAGAAATTCTCCCAAATTAAAAAAAAATGAAACTCATAATGTAGGCTCCATATTTTCACTCAACTTCTTTTTTTCCTATCACCTTGCTCCATTCCACCCTGTTCCTAAAACTATGGGTCATGATCAAAGACACATCCCTTCTCATCTGGGATGTTGCTGGTGGATCTTGCATCCTCGGAGCAGAGCACATATGAAAAGACTCAACATTCTCCTTGATAAGATTGATTTCTCCCAGAACAGTCCAGGGTCTAAAATGAAAACAAGTGGAAGAGAATACAGAGAATACCAGAAGATACTAATCAGCTTTGTAGAATAAGCTTAGAGAATTTCAGAAATTCAATCATTATCATAGATTTTTAATTTTTATTAAAATATCTACTTATATATTATACTTGATTTATTTTATTGTGATATATATATTATGTGTGTGAATATGGGCAAGTGCATGCCAACGCACATATGTAGAAGTCAGAGGACTTTCAAGCACTGGTTCTCACCTTAATGAGGTAGGATCTGTTTTATTTCTGTAGCTGCAGGTCAGTGTTTCAGGCCTGTGGGCTTCTGCCCAGATTTCTGTCTCCTCCTCTCATCTCTCTGCAAGATCTCTGGCATTACAGAACCACTCCACTGTAATTGGCTCTTTTCTGGGTTCCGGGGATGGAACTCAGGTTATTAGGCTTAGCATAGCAAGCACATTTACCCACTCAGCCATCTCTCTAGCTCAGAAGACATTTTCAAGCTACAACTTCAGATCAGCACAATTACCCCTTCAGTCTTTTCCATAAATGAATCTGAGTTGAGCATCTGATGTGCACTGTTTAAACACATTCAGTTACACTAGTGATAATTAGTGCCGCTGCATACATCACTGCATTCTTTATTGGAAAAACATCTTCCTTCCCTATTCTATCAAGTGAATTGCTACTTTCCCAGCAATGTGTAGTCCAAAGATTGCGTGCTCTTTGAATCCTCCTCAGAACAACTACCTTTTTCTTCTGTAATACCTTTCCATTTCAACATCCATAAGATACACTACAGTTAAATATTTACCTTTTTCCAATTAGCCTTTTTATTCATTTATTTTTGTGACAAGGTTTCATGTAGCTTAGGCTAACCTTAATCTTTTATGTTAGAGATCACGACCATAAAGTCCTGATCCTCATACATCCACCTCATCATTACTGGGATAATAAGCATGTGCCCATCACATTGAGTTGATGTGTTGCTGGGGACTGAACTCAGGGCTTTAAGCATGTGAGACAAACATTCTGCCAAGTAAGCTGTATACTGAGCCACATCACCATTTCTTGAAATTCCTGGTTTTATTCTTGTTTGTAATTCCAGTCACCCACCCCCACTGATACAATAGTATTCAATGTCTGTTTGCTGGGGACAAGGAACAATTGATTTACAACACTAATTGATGTCTGTGTGGTAATATACCCATGACTGACAGCCTGCTGAACACAGAATTGGACAGAATGACCTAAAATATACATTCCAGGGGTTTTGTACCACAATGAACATGTGGATAGGAAGAAAATGAAGCAAAATCATGGGGAATTGGTGACCTTAATAAAATTAATTTACATTTGCCTCTGATGTAATGAAAGAAATGGGAGTCTGTATATTTTCATTTTTAACTATAATCGTGAAGTGGGTTCACCACATTTCCTGTACAAGTGAACTCCAGAGCAGCAGTTTGTGGCTCCTTGTAAGTGCAGTGAAGCAGTAACAGCTGGATTCAGAGGATTCTGGCGGGAAAAGGGAGTCACACTCCTAGAGGAATAGGATCATAATCTTGACCCTCCCGTTGACCCTGATGTTATCCTCAGATAAGTTGTTGACTTGTGTGAAACTTGCCAGCTCTTTGATTCAGAGAACAGTCAAAACGTGTAATCTATGGGAACAAAGCATGAAGACTAGTGTCTGTTGCTTGTTGTCCTTCTGAGTGCGACTCTTTCCCTCATGTGGAGGCGAGAGAAAAGAACAGCTGTGACTTTCCACTCTCAGAACCTCTGCAAAATGATTATTCACTAGTGAGGCGATGAAGAGCAGAGGTGCAGTGTCTGTACTCTGTTTCCTCTGATAAGGCTTCTGTATCCAGCTTGGAACTCAGCCAAAAGTCATGTGGGAAAGAACTGGGGGAAAAAAAGCATATCAATCATAAGATTCTAGACTATCATAAGATTGACTGATAATATCTTAACATGAAATAGGATATTCCTGAGAGGTTGCAAAGTGAATTTCATGCTTTATTCGAAAGTTTAAAGAGCTAACCTTTGTCCTGTCATATAATAAATACTAGTTGATATAATACACTGAAAAATCATGTATTTTTTTCTTTTGTTACTCTTAAGTGTGACTTCAATAAAAAAGGAAAATTTCAGGACTTTTTTCTGTTTTATGATAGTAGAACATGCCATACCTTGAACTTATATAATACATATTTATAAAACCGACTATAATTCCTTCCATAATATATTGGGTGGGTTAGAATAAACATAAAATTAAAATAGAATAACCCCTTCAGGTATGAGGAGTCAAGAAAAAGGAAAATAGAAATGTCAGAAAATGTACTTGAATGTGTTTCAGCAAGAGTAGTTACATGAATTACACACCCACATTTCTAAAACTCCACAGCTGCTTCAGTTTCTGAGTCACTTTACGGCATTGCAGAACCAAAAAAATACATATCTAGTGATTCTGTCAGCATCTTACCATCTCATTGATTAAATTTGGTCTATGGCAGGTCACAAGTTGAATTGTTCTTAAATGTGAGTTAGTCAAAACTCATCATTTTAAGGAGAGCAAAATGAACCATGGAGTGCACTATTATCAAAGGTGAAAACAGTGCGACACACTCAAGCCTCCTAAGGAAAGAATAATGATCTCATTCTCCATTTCTGAGAAGTTATGGATTCATGCGCAGATCCTAGGGTGGATCAAAAGAGTCACCTGCTTGTGAGCACACACATCTATCCGTCTTCTGAAGAAGAGGAAATGCTTGACAGTACACAAAGGCCGCCTTAGGACAGCCTTGGTCCCAGAGATCACATGATCTCTGAGGCACATTTCATTGAGTCATTCTGCTGGTACAGACATAGGAATTTTGTTTGTTTTATTTTTAATTCTTTATTTTTTTCTCCCACATTTTATTTTTTCCTAACCATACAAGCTCAATAGGTACCCCTGTTCTCTCCCTTCCCCCTCCCTTCCTCAATCGTCCCCCATTGCACTCTCTCCCATGCACCCCTTCCTTTCACTTCCCTTCCCTCCCTCCCCCTCTTCCAGTGCCTCCCCTTCCTCCATTACATCCCCTGGAGCACCAAACCTCTCTCAGAGTCCTCCACTCTAGTGAGGGTTCAGGACTCAGTGCATAACCCGGAGCCCCTTCTTGGGCTCCCTGTTAGTATGGGAAACTCTATTATGACTGTTTAATCCCTTGCCTCTAAGGTCTCGCCTGTGATCCATGCTAGACTTTGACATGTCAGCCATCGTGCAGGTTAGGCAAAATCCAGTTCTGCCTGCTACAACCCTAACTTTTGTGGAGTATCTTGCATATGATTAGTCCTCCCCATCTTTAGGTTCTTAACAATCTTGCTGCCCCCTCTTTCACAAAGTTCCCTGAGGTTTAGGATGGGGAGAGATTTGGCTGGTCTGATTCCAGGTGATTAATGTAGGGTTTAGTGTTCTGAATTATGATTTGTTGTTTTCAGTTTTGCTTTTCCTGCACGCCCTTGGCTGCATCCTGATCGGTATCGAAGGTCATCTCCTAATCAAAGATAAAAGGCTGTTTAAATGAAGATCTTAATATAAGAGGAGACTCAAAGGTAGATGGAAGAATAGGAGTAGGATACCAATCAGGGAGGATATAGGGACTGACAGACAGTAACCATCTAGCAAATAGGACACAGACATAGAATCTTTGTTGTGTGTATTTATTTATTATTATTTTTTTATTTCCACTCATACAAACTTAACAGGTACACCAGTCCCCTCCCTCCCTCCAACCACCCACCGCCCTGTGTCCCCCTCCCCTCCTCCCTCCCTCCCCATCCCTCAGTGCCTCCCCCTCCCATCCCTGGAGCATCCTTTAATGTGCATGCCAGACTCTCCTCTGGGTCTTCCTATGCTTAAGGGGAACACAGGAAAGGGTTCTGGGAGATGCCACTGGGTCCTTGTACCTCATCGGAGAGGAGGACCCAGACATAGGAATCTTAAAAGAGGCTTGGTCTTCCTCTGATTCATGAATACGTGGAGCTAAGTAAAGGGAGCTTTACGTTTGTTCAAGTGGATTTTTCATAGGCCTGAACTAAAGTGACACATTCTAGACCTAAGATATATGAAATATATGAAAATATATTAGGACCACTTTCCATAATGGTCCCTCCACAATGCAGACACTTTCATTGAAAATGTTTTATTCACTCATGTACTGTTTGCACTGGGAACTGTCCATAAGTCCATCAAAATTTAGACTAGGATGCACTTTCATTCAAATGTGTTTTCATTTGATTGGGCTCTATTAATATTAAATTCTGAAAATGTTCTAAGGTTTTGAAATGTAGCAAGGTAATGATCTCATCGTGCTATAAGCTGCTGTGAGTTCCCCAAATATAAGAGGCAGGCATTATTTGATGAAGGTTTTTCAGCATAGGGCAACACTACTCACTGTCCGATCATTGAACAATCTTTAGCAAAGAAATGAGCATGTTTTATTGAACTTGATCTGGATTGTGAGTGTGAATATGCATATTAAAAAGTCAGCAACATGTTTTTTTTAATAGGGAATGAACTGGGAGTGAATCTCAAGAGTCCTTTCCTTTTGTTTCACAGTCCTGAACATATTCTTAATATAAATTTCCCCTACAGCTTTCATAATAGATGTGTTTAGACCCAAAGAACAATGACTTGAAATTTTTAGATGGGAAAGCTTGGGAAATACATAACTTCTTTCTTACATTTTCCATAGTGTTTTCACTAAATTATACTGCTGTGTACTTTGTTTCCTAAAGGAAAATTTTGAATTTAAAGATTTTTTTTATTATTAAGAACCTACCTGGCTTTTCATTGAGAAGAGACAGGCAACCCTGAATATAGGTGAGACCACCTTGTGGGTTTCAGCAGAATGCTGGCCTTCTCCTTTGGTTAATCTGCCGGTGTATATTGCTCTGCATTTTCTGCCATAATGGACTCAAACCAGGAGCCAAATCGAGGCCTTACTGAGGCCTTTCTGATTTGTTAGATTCAGTTTCTTTTCACAACTTTCTGTCCATTTCCATTGCCTGCACATGTAATGAATTTTCTCATTGATTATTAGCATCCCAGTATGTTGCAAAGTATCTTCTTTCAGCTCCTAGGAAGCTTTGCTCTCCCTTTCCCTCATCTCTTTGGAGCACGGTTACATTCAGAAGAGTCACCCTTCGGTGCAGTACACCCTTCGGATGCAGTAGCATATGAGCACATTGTGCCTTTGCCACCATTCCTCCTATGTGAAGCAAGAAAGTGGTGACTTGGAATTTCTCCACCCTCCTCTCACATCCTCGCTCTTACTGGTCAGTCTGTGTATGAGGAGACTTGTGATTTCCACACATAAAGGCTTTTGTGTTTAGACTTAGTAAGGCAGGAAGAAGGTGAGGTAGGAGAAATGCTCTCAGAAATGGCTTCACACTTGACAAACCTGTTTGATAAGCTTGCAATCACATTCTCTTGATGATAGCAGCAATTAACTGATTTAACTACTTACAATGAAACACTTTCTTCTCTGGGAAATGAACCATAAGTTCCTTCAATACAGTGAATTCTCAAACCTCCTTGAATTCCCTCTCATTCCATGCTCTCCATGCTTCATGTCTGATGAATTGTTCCCTCTT
Organism: Typhlomys cinereus; assembly: GCA_023101885.1. NCBI lineage: Eukaryota > Metazoa > Chordata > Mammalia > Rodentia > Platacanthomyidae > Typhlomys > Typhlomys cinereus. Next base: position 2,334,489 of record JALPQD010000353.1, on the reverse strand, counting down.
TCATTCTTCTTTTTTAAATTTATTTTTCTACTTCTATAAGCATATTGAGTATTCATCCCAGCTTCCGTCCTTCCCCCTCCCTCCATCCCCTCCCTTTCCTTCACTGTACCCTCCCGTTCCCTCCCACCCTCCCGCCTATGTGTTTCTACTTTCATTCTTCTTCATAGAGCACCTCACATGCAGTCTTTCCTTTCCATTCCCACAGAGTTGTATAACTTGGAAGACTGAAATAGAAACAACTTTGATATTTCTAACACCTTTCAATATTTCTTTGATGAAGACCAGCTTGACCTATCATCTCTTCTGCCATTTACCTGGCAACCAAGTCCCCACTATTCCTAAATGAAATTTTTGTTTTCCTTCAAGGTACCTAGAAACCTAATAAGCTCATTTTATCAATGTTAGATAGTCTTCATTCTAGCCCTAATTAGAATATATGTCACTCTTCCCTTCTGAACAATGTATGCTTTTTTTTCTCTGCCAATTTGCATGTGCCATTTGTTTTAATAAATCTCCTTCAATCCTTTCCTACCCCTCTGTCTGTTAAAATCTTATACATTCTTTGAGGCTAAAGTCCATAGCTTTCCAGAAGCCTTCGTTTTCCTCAGAGTGTGTTCTATGCATAGCTTTCTATTTAAGCAATCTCATGGTGCATGCACCTATATTCCTGTGTCATCAATTATGAGTTTTTTTCCCTCTTTTTGGACTTATTTGTTTCTGATGTGTTAAGTAGCATGATGTGATAATAATGGAATACAAGAAACAGTTGGCTCAAGCTTGGAATAGGGTCTTGGGTAAAGTACCCTGACAGATATTTAAAACAATTAGTTCTCTCTCTTTTTCTCTCTTTCTGTCTCTTTCAACTGTTTATACATGTGCATGTGTGTGTGTTTGTGCATATGTGCATGGGGATTCATGTTTGTAGTGCACATATATATGTATGCATGTGTATGCATGTGTGTGTAAGTGTATGTATGTGTGTACATATGTATGTGTGAGTGTGTAATTTTAGTTAGCTGATGTGGACTGTACCTTGACTCAACAACAAAACATATATTTTGATTATTGAAAAAATCTATAATCATATATTTGATCCCAGGCATTGTGTGGTAAAAAGTTCTCTAGAACTTAGCGTGAGGTTCATGTTTGCCTACACTATAGTCTCCACCCAACGTGCATCTCCTCTAAGATGCACACACAGGTACACACACAAAAGTGGAGATTGAGTCTCACTCTTGTCACCTAGATTTCTTTCTTGCCCTTCTTTTCTAGATGAGTTTTCTTAGGCTGATGACTGATTAGAAAAAAAAAAGCATCTGGATTCTGAAGGGAGAAATCCTGTCCATTGTTTCTCCCAAGTATCTCCAAGCGTGAATGTAAAAATAAATTATGTCTTCATTAGCTAATAAATAGGTGTCTGTCGAGCCCTTCTTGATACTCACTAGTAGGCATTTGAGATGCAATATTGTAAGTGGTTTCTGATCTTAATCGGAGTGATAGTAAGAGAAAGCCCAGGAATGAAGGGAAGTGGCTGATGAAGCAGAGGAGCAGCAAAGCAGATTTCAGTGCTACTCCAGACTGCAAGAAGACTGCAACATGGCCTGTGCATGTTTGGCACTAAGTTAAGAAGGTGAACTGTGAGGAGCATTTTTGAAAAGATTGTTCCATTGAGGTCAATAGTAGTTGTAATTCCATCAGAACTGACACATGGCATCAAGCATAATATCATTAATGTGATTTTCAATGGTGATGTGACCAGTGAAAAAGATATGGGAGGGCTCTTGCCCCCACAGAAAGGTTCTCTATCCACCCCCTGAGCTTCCAGAAAAGCAGAACAAGTGACCCATGAAAAGCCTTGTCGTATCTGTTGTTGCTGAACTTTTGATCTTGACATGTAGCCTTTTCATTAAGAGCTTTTCTCTCCTGCACGATTAATTGTCCTACTGTCAAAGCACCTGAATTGTATTGAAAGCAATAAAGCATCCTCCTGTAAAGGGTAGCAAGATAATTACTTCTCCAAAATTTTATATTAAAATTATAGGGAAATGCATTCTTAACAGGTAACATTTTTAGCCTTGGGGCTGAAGTTTTGAGGCTTTGTTTAACTTTCAAAGGTTACCTATGCACTAACCTGTTTAATGGCTAGGTAGGCTTTATAGAAAAAAAAAGATTTTGAATAAAACTATCTGCAGTGAGCACACAGCAGAATATTTTGAATTAGAATTGCACTTTTATAGGTATTCAAATGAGGGCCTTTCCTCCATGAATTATTTCACATCTTCACCAGTGGATACTATCTGCTTATCCTGTCCACCTGTATAAGAAAGTCTCCTTGTCCTGGTTTTCAGTTGGACTTTTTAGTCTTAAAGCTTACTGTGGGGAAAAAAGGAGGTAGTGCATCTTAAACTGACCTTTGTATACTTTTAAAATGATGAATCTACTTGATAATGTACTTTATTTGATCTCAAGTTGTGCAATACTAATAAATTTGTGCTACCATGAAAAAAATTTACAGTAAAAATAAGCCTCTCTCAAAAAAAATTGATGAGTTTTCAGGTTTAGATATGGGTCTATGTGGATCCTTACAAGGCGATGTGCTCTGCAGTGTGAAAGAGAGCTGAAGGGTCAGTTTGTATTCTGTCACCTATTCAGTCAGCAGTGAGTCAGGAACACTTTATCCTCCTATGGCGTGAATACAGGTGGTTCCAGACAAAGCAACCAGTCAGAGCCATTATTATGTATTCTTTTTTGTAATTCTCTGGCTCTTGATAAGTATGTTTTTTAGAATTTAAGCCTCAAATTGTAGACATAGCCCCAGTAATGAAAATCGTACTCAATTAAATTTTTTAAATATAAATCCATGTGTACCAATGGAGGCAAACTGATCCTCAGGATGTTTGTTCATGTGTGGTTTTCCTGTGACTTGCAACAGCTGAAAATTCTAATATTATATTAGGTTCCTCCTACTGAAGATTGATTCCTTAGGTCTGAGGAAGTCTTCAGAGGATTCAAATGTAAATTGGAGTTTGAAAACTTTGTACCCAAAGCTTGATCTCTTACTGTCGATCAGTAGAACTAAACTAGACTAAACTAAAAGCTTGATCTCTTACTGTCAACCTATAGAACCAAACACTAAATATTTCTTGTTCAAAAGTATGGCTGATGAATAACATGCTAAAAGAAATTGTAAAGCAAATGTTTTACATTGGGACTGTTCATAATTTTTTAAGTCTTCTAAGGAAAAGAAAACAATACACAGAGACCTGACAAAGAAACTGGTCGAGAAAGCCCAGTGGAAGAAAACTTTCATCAAGCTTCTGAGCATTCCTTTGTTTAGTTCTACCTGCCACTGGTCCTGCATGAACCCAGGCGGCTTCCAGGACTGCGAGTATGTTTCTCCGAGCTATTCCAAACCTAGACTCAGCCAAAGAGTCAGCTGAAAATCTCAGACATTTCTCTTTGTTCTCCCAGAAGGTTCTCAGAGATACCACTGGGTACTGGATAAGAGAGATTTGTGTAGTGGCTAAGTAGGAGGGTTTGGGACAGTGCCTCTTTAAGCGAGGTGTTGAAAGAAAAGTCGAAGCTTATGTTACTCAATATCTTAACCCCAAAGTGTTTGCTTTGAGTTCACAGGTATGAAAGACAGTTTTTTCCCTTCTAATAAGGATAAAATGTAAATATTTATAAATAAAGTATTCATACTATATTTGTTCTACATCAACTAAAAGGTAAAATGCACCCATTCCTTCATGCAAACACATCAAGAAGAAAATTTAAATTGTCTTATAAAATAGAGATTCCCTTAACAAGCAGTTTTTTTCAACCCATTTTTACCAACTCAATAATAATTATCTTCACATGTTAGGAGCAAAACAACTCAGAAGTCATACTAACACAAATACATAAGTAAGTTGTTCAACAACTGCTTTCCTTCTTGCTGAACTCCAAAGTTAAGAAGTCAGTGCATTGTGAAGCCATATCTAAGGGTGGCTAATGTCATGAAATCATTCTTTCATTACAGCAGGATGCTTCCCTCAGAGCAGCAACATTCTAGGCAGTGACTTCACTATTACAGCCAAGAATCCTGATGAAATAGGCTGTCTCATTTCAAGAGACAGTCTTCAATAGAAGCCTGACTTGGCTGAGTCAGTACCTAGTCACAACAGTGACTGTTCAGGTCAGAGGCCCACCCACCCCTAGAGCACAGCAAGGAAGAATAAGGCCAGCCATGGGCAGTTGGCATGAATCATAAAGATCATTCCACAGTACTGTTAACAGAGGAGCTGGTCAGGAAGCTAAGATCTATGTGTGTTACACAGGTGCACTGTGGTAAGTAGTGCAGAAAGTAGCAATTGGCCTTCTGACTTCCTTCTGTTGACTTTGACCAATTATGGATGATGATTCTTAGCTAAAATCAATTTAACCATCTCTTCTTGTAATGAACAGCTGATAAAAATGTTATGTTAGTACAAAAGGACTTGAACAGTAAGGCAGCTCTTCTATGCCATTGGATACAGATGCAGTAACATGAATATTTATGCCATTCATTTAACCAGTATTTTGTTTTATGTTGCTATAGTAAGATACCTGAATTTGAGCAATTTTAATGTAAAGAGGTTTATTGGGGATGGAAGACAGGAAGGAAATGGAAGATAGAAAGGACAGAGGGACTTATAGAAAAATCCAAAGATGATAGAAAGGAACATCCTATGTTAGTAATATATCAGAAAATGCAGAGGAGCATAGAGTGAGGAAACAGAAAAAAAAAATGATAATAAAATAAAAGCCTTGAGCTGATCCATTCGGAACCCAGAGACAAAATTATACTAGAAGTAGCAGGAATGTAGCACTTCCTGATAAAATGTTGGTTAGAGAGTATAACGGTTACTCTTAACTATTGCTGTGAGAGAACACTCAAAGTCAATCAACTTAAGGGAGAAAGGGAGGTTTAATCAGCTTAAGATTCCAGAGGGGAGGCATAGTTTCTCATGGCAGAGGCGGCATGGCTGGCTGGCCAAAGCTGTAAGAGGCTAAGTCACTGCAGATATCTTGAAAGCTGAGAGCTGCAGACTGCTTGCTGTATAGACAGACTTCTCCTGGAGGTAGGGTGGGATTAATCCACCTCAAGGCCCACCCCTTGTGACTGCCTTCCTCTAGCAAAGTTCCACCTCTCAAGGTACCATGACCTTGCCAAACACATGAGACTGTGGGGGACACATTTCAAACCATGACAGAGAGATCTTAAAGGCCCCCAAAGAGGGCCTTTTATTACAGGCTTTTGCCATTGCTTTTGTTTGCTCTCCAAAAACTGTCAGTAAGACCCTATTAACTGAAGATGCATCACAAATGGATCACAGCAAATGGGCAAAATATATCAACTGGAACTGATCTGAGGACTTTCTCTTTGCTACATATCTTACACGGTTACAAGGAATACTGTAGAAGCTGCTGGGGGAGAGAATAATCTCAAGTCCCATCAAAGTCATGAGATCTGTAAGTTGCAATATAAATCACCATGGCAACAGGTGACCACCAGTATAATAGTGGCATGAGTACCAAGGAGACATCCAAAAGCTTTCTGATTGGACTCAAGATCTGCTTGTCAGAATGGCACACATCCCTGTTATTGTAAACTTGAACAAGAACCTAAAAAAGGAAAGAAAATAAATTGATAGGGAAGAGAGCCAACAAACCTATGGGTAGGAAGACAGTTCATCAAACTGCTCTGTAGGCAGCTGTTATTACACCCATGGAATGGGAACTCACATTGGAAACGTTTGGGTCTAAAGCTGGATGAATGAAAGGAAATGCACATACCAGTTAGGTGGCATGAAGAGAGGTAACTTGTTACACTATGGAGGCCTGAACCCACACAGGAATAGATAAGCCAGAGTGAACCCTAAAGCCCATAGAAGCATACAGATGGAAGAGTGGGACAGAATAGTGAAGGGAAGGAGGAGGGAGGGAAACTGTGATGAATACTCAATATGCTTGTAAAAGTAGAAAATTTTAATTTAAAAAAGAGATTTATTTGGCTCATTATTCTGGTGACAGATTGACAGTAGGTCCTGGCTAAGACCTCTGACCATGTTACAATATACTGGAGAAATAGAAAGGCAGTCACCCATGTACAGGAGACAAGCATACAGTGGCTACACTTTGTATTTGCCCATTCTTGTGAAGACTAATCGAGCCACAGGATACCTAACCCCTTCTAAAAGCATTAACCATTCATGACATTGCAGCACTTATGATATGACCTCATTGCTTTCTAGTAGGCCCCACCTCTTAAACCTTCCACTGACTTAGTCTCAGCTGTGGACCTTTAAAAGTCAAGTCAGATATACATGGTAGTGACTAGGTCATTTCTCCCCTATAGAAGGAAGTTGATTCCTCCATGTTTTTATAGGAGTATGGTGATTTGGAATCTCATTTAATTATGAGATTCCCTAGATTTTCCCATGGTAGATGATATTAAAGCAAAATAATGTAGGTGAAAATTGCATACATCTAAATATCTGTCCTTTCGAAATGCATATTTTTTAATCTTTCACATTTCTTAACTGTTCAGATTCTTGATAACTATTTAGATGTATGGACAGAAATCTCACTTTTCTGTCACAGAGTATTTCCTCAATTCATTTGCGTAGGTACTTCATGTTCTCTGTCCATTTTCCATGCCCCCCAATCTTCAATTCTGTCTTTATGTGTCATTATAATTGGATCAAAATCATGACCAATGACTTGGTTATCTCAGGGCCTTGGTGATTAAAGTATAATATTTTAAAGGAAATATGATTATGTTTCTAAACAAATTCTAAATAAAATTATAGCTTGTAGCTATGGCAGGATGGCTGTAACTTTTTCTTCATAAATTTCAAATGATGCTGTTTGGATTACTTTATTTCTGGGAAAGTCTCAGTAACCATGCTTGTTAAATTGCTACTAGTGTATGCTTTTGTAAACTGGCCTTGGTTCTCAGCAGCAAGACTAAGAATCCAACATGTGTCAAGTTCCATTTCGCAGCCCTTGATACTGTGTGACTTTCTCATTCCTGACACACTCACTGGCCTTCATGACTTAGCAGATCACAAGAGAAAAACAAATTGCCAGAGGAATTGCATTCGTGTAAGACTTTCCATTAAGAAAGGACTTTCTTGCACATTATCCCACTGCAATCTCCCATTAGAAGGGGCCTTATTATCCTACATTTGCCAGTAAAAAGTAGAACTTGGCGACTGCTAGGGACTAGCTGTGTGTCACACAACTAAGAAATGACAGAGAAAAGTCACCATATTGGACTGAGTCTGTGTATTTTTCTATCACATCATTGCCTTAAATAGCAGATTGTGTCACAGAACTAAGCATGTCACGGTTATGGTGACATCCATCAAGAAAAGACGCTAAAACTACGGAATATGCAGGCACCTATATGTTCAATGGTCTAGGAATATGAGAGGCTGTCACTGGAAAGAGGTACGAGCCAGCAGCAGACACCCGAAGGGATGTTAAACCTATCAAACACCACTGCCTCACTCTCTGCATCTCTGAAATATTATTTAAAATGTGACAACTTTAAGCTCATGCTAGTTTGTATGTTACATGTATCATAATTCAAATAAAAGAAATAATGTCACAGGAATTTGGAGTATATTTAGCATTTAATAAACTTAATTATCCCAAATTTACTAATATACAGATAATTATTTGCTTTTTTTCTTTGCACCTATTTTATAAAACTTCAAATATAAATGGGAATTTGAAGCATGCTTTTTCCTCATCAGAAAGATTGAAATCAATAGTCTTAAGAAACTCAATGAATGGTTGTTTGCTTGCTTGCTTGCTTTATGTTTTGTCTATATCTGTGTGTTTTTACCTACAGAGGGCCATGGGAGACATTGAAAAATCATTCTGGATTGATCTATTTCTTTATTGCTGATTTGGGGGTTTCCCAGGCTCTGCCTTCCCAGGCCAGAACTGCAGGCCACTGATACTTCCCCTAGCATTTCTACATGCCATCTGGGAATCTGAATTGAGGTCCTTTTGCTTACAGGGCAAAAGCTTTAACTCCTGAACCATCTTCCCAGCCCAGCTGAGTTTATTTTATCTTATAAAATGTACTGTTAGAATTGAAAGGAGATTGTTTTATCTAATCTCATCTTTGTCTAACTTTAAAGTATCAATTGCCATTGTTTCAAGTGGTATTATTTGAAACTCTATAAAGTAAAATAACAAAAAGCTTTGAGTTTTACCTCTCAGTAAAAGATCACTTGAATTCTAGCCCCTTCTTTCCCTGCTGGTATTATTACCATGTGAATTTCTTCATAATTATGTATTTACAAAGTTAAGTACAGCAAAACCCAATTTGAATGTCTGGAAGCAGATCAAATGATTAAATGAGCTCAGCTTTATTTATATTAGGTGGGGAAATCAAAGCAGAGACTGATAATTTCCTTGTCCACTAATGAATGAGAGCCCGCAGAGAACAGAGCACAGAGACAGAGAACACTTATCTCACTTGCTTCCTCTGTGAAAGAGTCCTAGTGCATTGCATCACCCTTCCTGTTACCAACACCATCTGAAACAGATTAAGTCACCCACCTCGCCTCGAAGAAACCTTCAGGTAGATGTGGTGTGACTGCTCCCACAAACCCGTAAATGACCCTTGCCCTGGCTCTTCACCATGTGCTAGGCAACTGTGAAGTTTCTTTCAAGAGAATGAGGCAGTTGACAGACACGTGGTGTTTGCTTCTGGATCAGAAGGAACTTTATGTAGTGCAGTCAGCTTCAGATTTGATCCAACACTTTCAGTAAAGTGTTTCCCAGTGTTTTAAGGGTAAAAAGGGCCCTAAACATTTTTCTATGAGCTAAAATATTTATGTTGTCATTTGTATAGTCCCTGTAATCAGGCTATGCATAAGACATCCAAGTTTGTGCTTGGCCTGTATTCACTTGACATGACTAACACCTTAGACTCATAAATCCTACAAGTATTTCCACCATGATGATTTGGAGACCCAAACCCTCACTTATAAGTAACTAAAATTGGGTCACAGATAAGCTGGACTACTTGTGGGGAAACAATTTGGGGGATGAGAATATAGTAATTTAGTTTCCCTTAATGTGAGGGGAGAATTTGTTCCAACAGGTTTACAAGTTTTAGTTTCAGCCCACAGCTTTCTGTGTTACTATTTTAGCATGTCTCACTTGAAGCCCACAAAAGAGCTAAAACAGAAATTAAATTTCATGTGAAGACTTGGGGCCTCCAATGAAACTTTTATAATTTTTAAACTTTGAATCTCAGGGCTTCTACTTCCTTTTTAACATAGACTAAAATAGAAATGATTGATTTATCTGATTTCCTACAGGTAAACTTAAGAACAGATAATTTAAAGGAGAATTGATGCTTAAACAGAACACTTTAATTTGACACAAACTAATATGTGAAATTTTACAGATGATAAAGCCAACATGAAAAATGTTAAAATCTTTGGATTGAAAAACTATATCTTCTTGATTTGAAAACTAATCCACAGCAAGCTGAATGAGAGGTGGGAGAGATGCACCCAGGGGAAAATGAGGAGGTCCTTACAAATACTGTCAAAAGACAAAAGGCAAAGTGTTCAACCTACACAGTAACATGGTGAGAATAGAATAAGTAAGAAAGGCTTGACAGGCAAACACAGTTACTGCTACATCTACAAATTAAAAGATGCATGAATTCTCCCCCTTTCTTTTGTTTGGTTTTTGAATCAGTGTTAATTTGCCTGAATAGCTTCATGTTTAGTTGCCGGACCACTGAGCAAAAGACAGTTGGAAATACTCTCCTATATCCAGTTTAAAAATATAACTCGTCTATTGGTACATATGTTTTACTCACATAATGTGCAAAGGATCCCAGACCACCATAAGCGCTGGAACCCATTGGAGCCAACAATTGAACTCAACGAGAAAATAAGTGGGTCGATGGGTAGAGGACCCAGGATTCTAACAATGCTGTCCCTACAATACAAGCAATGCTGTCAGAGCTGACTAGTTTTACCTTTAAAAATATATATATATTTAATATATTATATATAATATATATGCAGAATTAACAAAAAAAAGAAATCGAGGAATCTCAATCGCTGAGGTGCTTTAAAAATATTTTAGGATCTGAATGCAATAATAAACAATCGTTCACAAAGCAAAGGTACGATTCCATGGTTTGTTTATCATACATACCAAGTGTTTCCAACCTACACATTAGATGACAGGGAATGAATTCAAGCTAGTGGGTTGCATTGGTCGATTCTTAAACCAGCGTTTGCACTTAGAGCCTCGGCTCAGGCGTGGGTTTGGTCTACGACTGTCCCTGCTGATTACAGCCCAGACACCCAGGCCTGGAGCAGCTCGTAGGCTGATTTTCCCGGTGAGTGCAGTGTTGGCTCCGATGGGTTGCCAGCCTTGTTTAATGTCTGATGATTTCAAGACAGAGGAGAGGAGCAACAAAATTAAAGGTTTGGACTTTTTCAGCCTAAAGGGAAGGGCATGAATGTTAATAATAACTTGTTCTAGAATGGGAAGCAACTTCTGGTCCTAAATCATTTAAGTCAATTAACAAGCCCTAAGGTATTTCTCTATTAACTACCACCTTTATTCTTCCAACATTTAAGTTTTGAACTCATTAAACTGTCCTTACATCTTAAATCATCTATGAATCAGAATTGACTTATTTCCCTCCCGGGATTTAGTTGAAAGCAGTGTTCAGCTGAATACCCATTAAAAAGAAAAACTCATAAGTTCACTAAACACAATGATGAAAACATGTAATGTGAAATTGCTAATATTTCTGCAGTATTTAATTATGAGAGGCACCGGTTCTAACAAAACTCATCAAGGCCGGCTCTTTATGTTGCTCACCAGGATAAGCAACAGTTGAGGCAATTTGCATCCACTGAGATTGCTGTAACTTGATGCAATAGCCTTGGCAACCAAGTTCCACCAAATGAAAAGCATCAAATTGCACAGAATGGGGCATGTAGCCAACGGGTCTCCCCACTGACTTCCCTGGGAAATGTGCCAGGGCAAAAGACTTTAGAGTTTCCATTACTACCTCTTGGTTAGCAGCTGCAGTTTTTTTGAGCTTTTATTAGGCCAGGGAAGTTGGTCTTCTAGAGAAAGCTTCTATGACCACTGCTGAAAACCATGAGAACAGTTCAGTCCATTAAAGCAGATTTACCACCCATCAATTACCAGGTTACCCTAATTCTACATAATTCTCCTTCACTTTAGCATTCCTTTATTTTTCTATCCTGTTTTCTTATTACCCTTTCTCTGACTCACAGTTTCCAACCTCCTCCCTATTCAGGGAATAATTTGCATAGAACTCAAACAACTAGAGCAAAGTCAGGAGCTGGCATGTTATAGAAGCTATAGCATTGACTCAGGCAGAAGGAAGATTTTGAGTCCAGGACTTAACCTAAGCCAGACAGTTAAGCCTTTTGAGTCAAATTATCAAAATGGATGCATAAATACCCAAAAGGAACGTAAGAATTAGCAGAAATTATGCCTTTAAGGGTGCATAATTGAAACAACAGCCCTCATTCTTTTTCAACTCACAGAATAGAATCTACTAGAAGAGACCCTGAGGAGCGGTAAACTCTCAGAGAAGGTAGATTATTTCAGCTCACTGCGCAGTACTTTGTCACAAACAAAAGTCTAAGCCTGCCATGTCAGGCAGTAGCTGGGAAACCAGAATTACCCATGATGAAGAGTGAAATGATATGACCAAAACACGTCTAGTGTGTGTATGTGTGTGTGTGTATTTTCTCAAATGACAACCCAAAGTAGTTGAGTATAAATAGGATTTCAGTTTTAAGACTGCCTAACTCCCTTTTATAGTGTGATAAAGGTAAATAAGAAATTCACAGGATAGAAATTATTACTTACTCTGCGGGCTGTCTGACCAGAGGAAAGGAGAGGTCCTCAAGGGTTTCATCTTCCAAGCTTTAAAACAATTAATGCAATAAATGGTGGCTGTTAACCTCTTCATCAATCTAATAAAACCTCACAATGCTTTTTCTTGAGCTATGTACATGCATAAACACAGTTGCTTCTTAGACTCCTAAACTTCGTCATAAAAGCCTGGTTAAAAATGTACAGATCAAATCTCTTAAGTACTTTACAATTCCTACCTTGGAGAGTCTGTTAATTTGTAATGCTGAGATGTTGGAATATAGTTTATGGGCCTCCTGTGGAGGACAGCAGGGCCAGTACAGAACATGAGAAGAAAGTACAGTGTGGAAAAGGATGGAGAAGGACATTGGTGTAGTTTGGTCAGATACTCAGTGCAAGGAAGGTGTCACTTCTGAAGACATGGCTTTGTACAGTACTGAACGCAGTCTAATAGGGGTCTGGAAGTTCTGCGGGGGATGGGGGGCCGGGAGTCAGGGATAGGGAGTAAAGAGTTTAATTTTGTTCTGCTGTAATGCATCATGCTTTGTGCGCTGCTTCAGGCCATCTAGTCAGGACCACATTAAGCATTGTTTGAGTTCTCTTTCCCACAGCAGAGCAAAAGTAAACAGTCGCCAAGGATAAACAAGGAACTTTGCTTTTTCCTGGATTGTACAATAGCAAGTGTAATTTATTGACAATAGTGTTGCTGGTGTACATACTGAATCTTACAATGAACTTTTTTATAGACGCTGCTGGTTTCTAAGCCTTATCCAGCCTGCAGACTTTCTTTAGTTGCTAATGGAATTTGTTTTCCAAGTCAAGATTTGTTAAATAGCAGGTTTTGTAGCCTGGGGGGACACAAGCCACCCACTTACTATTCTGGTTCAGATTTGGTTTGGTTTGGTTTGAATTCTTTAATCCAATGAGTGGCTGTACTTAAACTTTTTCCCTGCTTTTGCTTAGCTTAGTAAGAGAAGCAGAAAGACAGACTTCGGGGAGATTTGTGCCTAAGTGGTACACCCACAGATGGATGCTGTCCATGTTCCAGCAAGTACTCAGGCATCCCAGATGAAACTCAGTGGGTCACACATGTAAAAATACATGAGAGTGGGAAGAAGGTGGATAGGAGGAAAGGAAGGGGGATGGGTTCAGGCAATGTAAATTCTTCATGTTCGTGTATAAAACTCTCAAAGAATAAGCAATACATGTGGGGGGGGGGGTCTGACCAAATCCTTGAACCACTTTACCTACTGTTCTCCTCCATGTGCAGCTATCTATATAAACCCAGACCCAGGATATGATTCCAAAGAACCAATATTAATGTAGATTACAGCTTGTAGTTATTTTGTTTGTAAGAGTAGCTACATTGCCAAAAGACTGCAAACTACCTTTGACATCCTGAAGTTTGTTTTGATATTCTTTTACTTTGTCTGTCTTACCAAATCTACATTCTATACCTAAGCTTTTTCTCCTGGCAATGATATCCATTTTGAATGACCTATAATCATACCTTAACCAGTTTAAGGTATCTCTGTCATCATGGCCTGGCTTTCTTAAGCAATTTGAGCCAAAAGCCAATAAGTGGAGACATTAGATTCCTTGAGGCTCCATTATACACCTTAATGCTATGAATATATGTGTGTATCTATTTTACCTGTGTTTCTTCTTTGTGAACTACATAAAGTACTCATTTATGAAAATACCTTACCATTTTATAATTAAGCAATAAGATATTTCAGAAATTATTCCAAGTGATACATTTATCTTCAATTTATTCCAACTGTTCTCATTGCCCAAATGTGAATAAAATGTAAATTATTTCTCTAATTTATTAGCTATCAATACATACACAGATTTCTTTTCTACAGTTGTCATGGCTATAAAGAGTAGTTCAAAAAACACATCTCCATATCTTTGTGGACAAAAGATTTTGTACAATATATAATTATGAAAATATTTTGACTCACATAGATCACATAGATATACTTCATATAGAGGATATTGAGATGTTATCCTTGAAAATAGTTGCAGTGGTTTTTGCCCCACCTGCCCTCTAGAGGCCTATGCACATAGCCTTGCAACATACCTACCATCCTTTCACACATCAATCTTTTTTCTAACAGAGTTCTCGGGATTTTTTTTTAAATTTGTAACTACATGTATTTTTCATGCGTATGCTTACACCAATTATATGTTTCAAATATCTGCTTTAACTTCCTTTGCCTTTTAAAGTCCTATGAATCTTTAAATTCTTTGTCTAAATTTGGTATAATCATACTAACCAATATTTCACTTAAAGCTTTATTAATAAATCATCCTTTCCAATATCATAGTCTTTTATGTCATCTTCCAAAACATTTAAAGCTTTACTTTTTAACTATATATTTTTTTCGTTTGCAATATATTTTATGAACTGTATTAAAAAGGGACCTATTTTTTAAAAGATGAGTTTCTCAGTAGTACTTATCGAATAATCCCTCCCCATTTACTAACATTCCCATTAGCATGTGGATAGGATCCTTATTTCATTTGTATCTGCCTGCACCATCACCAACTGCTTTGAATTGCTGTAGAGACTTTTCCTTTCTGGAAAGATATTGGAAGATTATTTAATTTTATTTTAAACTATTTTATTTTACTTTTTAAACTTTATTTATCTTTTGTGTGTGTGTGTGTGTGTGTGTGTGTGTGTGTGTGTGTGTGTGAATCAGAGGGTGCTGTGTGTCCCCATGGAGGACTTCGGGAGCCATCCTGGATTGCTTCTATCTCCTTTTTGCTTTGATCTGGGATTTCCCAAGATCTGCCCACCAGAGTCAGATGTACAGGGCATCACTGTTTCCATATGGGGCCTAGGATTTGAACTCAGGACCTTCAGTTTGTGAGGCACAATCTTAACCCCGGAGTCATTTCTCCAGCCCTGGTGAGGTTATTTTAGATATTAGATTAGATATGGCCTAATGTTAGACAGTCTTTGAAAACTTGGAGTCTACCCTTTATTCTACTCTTAGATTTCAATCACTAACACTTGATTAAATTATTTGCTCACATATTCATAAATGAAAAAATTTTATAACATGTTCCTTATATATTTTAATGTTTTGATATTCAAATTGTGATAAACAAAAAATTACATAGTAAAAATTTGTTTAAAAATGTGGAAAAAAATTTTTTGGTAGTGTATAGAGATTGTTCTGCACTTGCTTGACTTCCCTTTGAAACTATCAACTACATAGGTGTGGGGCAGAATGTTATGTAAGTTCTTGAAAACTTTAGCTTTTGATCTAGATTTGTTTTCTTTTTTTTTTTTTTTAAATGTTTTTTTTTATTATTTATTCAACTGTGCGCGCGCATGTGTGTGTCTGTGTGTGTATGTATGTATGTGTGTGTAGAACCACGGACAAATTCGCGAACCACCATGGACGCCTCCACTTCCTTCTGCCCCAGGATTCACAAGCTCCGCCCTACCAGAACCAGAAGCGCAGGCCACCCCTGCTTCCGCCTGGCGTCTATACGTGGGATCTGGGATCCGAACTCAGGACCTTCCGCCTGCAAGGCAGAGGCTTAACCCCTGAGCCACCTCTCCAGCCCCTAGATTTGTTTTCTTTTAATGAAATATTTTTCAGAAATTTTCCAAAAAAAATTCTTTATTTCATTTTCTAAGAATTTAAATTGGCTTAAGATAATTCAAATTATTTTCTGTGACTAAGTTTGTATCCTACTGTTTGTTCTTAATATCATTATGTGACTTTTTCTTTTTAATTATCAATAATGCCAATGTTTATTAATGTATTTCAAAAATCATCTCTTTAACCAATCATATTTCTTTCATGTAATTAAGAGTTTTCATGGAGTAACTACTATGTAATGGAATGTCCTAAGTTACTGTGATGCAAAGAAGGAAGGAAAGAAGAAAAGAAAGGAAGGAAGGAAGAAAAGGAAAGAGGGAGGGAGTGAGGGAAAGAAGGAAGGAAGGAAGGAAGGAAGGAAGGAAGGAAGGAAGGAAGGAAGGAAGGAAGGAAGGAAGGAAGGAAGAAAGGAAGGAAGGAAGGAAGGAAGGAAGGAAAAAGATGAAGGGAAGGAGAAGAAAAAAATCGGATTCTATATCCCATTCTTAGAGAGTTCCAATTATAAACAAAAAATATGAAAGTGAATTAATTATATGAGAAATTTGTAAAATAATAAATATTGAAAGAAAAAATTTCAAGGGAAAGAAGGTCTGCTTCAGCATGGGAGAAACATTTGGGTTGGTGCATTAAAATGAGCAAAAA
Organism: Typhlomys cinereus; assembly: GCA_023101885.1. Classification (NCBI taxonomy): domain Eukaryota; kingdom Metazoa; phylum Chordata; class Mammalia; order Rodentia; family Platacanthomyidae; genus Typhlomys; species Typhlomys cinereus. The sequence goes on along the minus strand of JALPQD010000353.1, from coordinate 2,318,284 downwards.
AGTTACCAATGAGAAGGGCTGTTAAGCCTTTGCCTTGCAGGCAGAAGGTCCTGAGTTCGGATCCCAGATCCCACGTATAGACGCCAGGCGGAAGCGGGGGCGGCCTCCGCTTCTGGCCCTGGTAGGGCGGAGCCTGTGAATCCCAGGGCAGAAGGAGGTGGAGGCGTCCATGGTGGTTCTGGAATTCGTCCGTGGTTCTACACACACAATTGAATAAATAAATTTTTTAAAAAATTTTTAAAAAAAAAGTTACCAATGAGAAAATAAGATTTAGTCTTAAAGAAAACTATATTGGATTGGAGAGATGGCTCTCTGCCTTGAAAGCAAAAAGACCTGAGTTTGGGTCCCAATCCCACATTAAAATGCCAGGAGGAAATAGTGGTGGCTTGCATTTCTTGCTCTGGAATTCAGCGGCTGGAAATCTTCAGAGCAAAACAAAAAAGGAGATAAAAGCAATCAGGATGATTCCCGAAGTCACCCTTGAGCTATCACAGGCACAATTATTGCCCTCTGATACATGCACTCACCCACTCAAAAACAACCACAAAAGAAAACCATGTTAACTATCTTGGAAGGAATGCTCCAGCCAGAGGAACAGCCAGCGCATGCAGAGCATATCCAAAGAGCCCAGAGACCAACTCAGCCCCAGGCAGAGTGAGGGGCAGCAGGAAAGAAGCAAGGCAGGTGCATGTGGGAATGGAGATCTCTCTGAGAGGCCTTCAGGACAAGTGATAGGACAATGTTAATGGAAGAAAGGTAGAGCAGTTAGGGGGCTACTGACATGATACTGACAGGAGACAAGGTCAATGGTGAGGGTGGTCACATGGGTGATGCTGAAACGAACCGGAAGTCATCCCTCTCTGCTACTTACATTTTCATTTGCTCAGTGCTATTTTTCTTGATTTTATTATTGTCTTATTCCTACTTTCTTTTCATTGGATTAATAAGCACATTTCTCATCTTTTCATTCTATTAATTTTAACTAAATATATTTGGTTAAATCTCTCCATTTTGCCAACGTTCTTTCATTTCCTTGCCAAGTTTTTGTTTCGTCAACTTGAGCCATCAGTTTCTGAGAAGTCATAAAATATCCACCATAATGATGCATTGTAAACTTCACTTTGTCTTCCACACTTCAACTTGCCATTCAAACATTAGCAACACTGCTTCATTGTGCTGTCTTAACACACTGTTCATTTCAAATTTGTCTCTTGTATTATGGCCCTGAATATTCCATTGTTTTATACAAGGAAACAAAATTTCTCATGCAGAAATCCTTAGCCAGTCGAAATTTTGTGACAACTTGATTTTGTATATAGATACCAAATTAACTATTCCTTAGTATTTTATATCTGGCCAAGTTCTAAAAATGTATGCTCTGTAATTGTCAGTCTTTCTTGAGCAGACTCAAGAAAGACACTGTGTCCAGTAGGTTATTCATAGCCATAGTCTGTTTCAGAACAGTCTTATGATGCCGTTCCAAGTTCATCCCTTGTACTGAATAAAACCTGGGGCTATTCCTCATGTCAGGAAAGGTGAGGAACAGTGTCTCCCGGGAAGCTTCTTCTCTCCCACTCCATTCAGCCTCCAGCCTCCTGAAGATTATTTCCTCTATCTCTTACTGACACAGAAATGAAACATATGCCTCTTTCATTTTTCGTGTGTCCTGACAACATCCCCAGGCACAAACCAGAGTGAAGGACTAACCAAACAATGTCATGTGTGTTCTGTTTAACCTCCATGTTTTTGAGGTCAGTAGAGGGCATTTACAGTGGTCCCTGCAGCATGGTGACACTTACTAACTGTCCTTCATCCACTGCCCTTTCTTCCTTGTCTGCCTTTTTCCGGCCCTCAGCTGTCAAACCTCCTTCTTGGCCTGCCCTTACAAAGGAAATAATTGTTTCTCACTCTTCTTTATCATATATTAGCAAACTTTATTTCATGTAATACAACAAAATTTTATACACTGGTTTTCCTATCCAATATCTGATACTAAAATTAAAATCAGTTTTCATTTATTCATTCATTTAGTCATTTATTTATTTATTTATGTTTCTGTTCATCATTTCTCTGTGATGTACTTATTTGTAGTAAATAGTCTATTTTCCTCCTAACAAAATTGCCACAATGTTTCTTAATGGAGTGTGTGTGTGTGTGTGTGTGTGTGTGTGTGTGTGTGTGTGTGTTTAAGTGCAGGTATTCATATACAAGTATGTATAGGCAAGAGGTCAACCTCAGTGTCTTCTCAATCACTCTCTAGCCTATTTTTTGAGCAGGGTCTCTCCCTAAACTCAAAGTTCTCTATTTTTGCTGGATTAGACAGCTAACAAGCCTGAGGGAATCCTCCTTTCTCCACCTCCCTAGAGTTAGGGCTCAGGTAAAACCTTGATTTTACATGGGTGATCCAAACCTGAGAACTCACAGCAAGCACTTTGCTGACTGAGCCATCTCTCCAGCCCAGCGTTCGGAATTTTTAACAAAATTTTGAAATCTATACAGCTAGTATCACAATGAGATCCGCCTGACTCACTTTAGGTCTTCCTCCATTGCTTATTAGCTGTGAGATTTTGACAATCACTTAAGCCCTCTTTCCTTCAATATTCTCTAATAGTAACAATAACAGTAATAATAATTCACATGGTTTTTTGCTCATAATTTTTTATTAGAGTTAATTTAAAACAAATGTGATTTTTAATTCTACAATATATTATTTTGAGGTGAAGAGTTTTTAAAATACGTTTTTTTACTCTTTGAAAGTTTCATATATGTTGTACATATATATGTCACATTGATTTTTATGTCAATTTGACCACATATTACCCCATCCTGTTCCCTCCCTCTTCTCTCATTGTAACCCTTCTTGTTCCCAAGTAATCTGCTTCTTATTTTTATGGATATTTTGGGGGGAGCACTGAATTTCGTCTGAATTGCCTGTCTTGGTATGTGTCTAAGCACTTGCTGAAGAATGGGTGATAGATCCGTAGATAGACCACTGAGGAAAGTAGCTTCCTTTTCCACATCCAGAATTAACTCTCCATAGTTTCTCAAGGAGGTGTGGGTCCTCTGAAGAGCTTCCCTCTTCATGGTGATATGACGATAGGCCAAACTTTGGGCGGGTCTTATGGAAGTAGACAGAGCTGCTGTTAGTTCTTAGGTGTAGCAGCCATGTAATGGCATCTGGAGTTCTCGCAATGGAGTCGTTAGCCTGTTATGACCAGATGAGCCACCCGTAGACAGTAGCAGTAGAAATGAAACGAACGGATTCAAAATGCTTCTAAAATATAGTTGTCAGCCCTGGATAATTATTTGATTTAGAGCTAGGAGAAAAAGTCACGAGTGATTCCTGGGTTTCTGTACCGGCAGAGTGCCTAGAATTAACTGGCCTCTTGGGATTTATCTCATAAATTTGCTTCTATTTCAGTGACAGCAGGCACTTTAGATATATACACATAAGGAATCTGATTCTTTCCAGATCTCTTAGAACTAACTTTGGACCGAATTTACATGTCATGCATACTTTCTAACCTCAAAATACAACTCTTTTCTGCTCGAATTCTTAAAAGAATAAATATTTTTAGGCCATCAACATTTCTGGGATAGCCAATTACACTTTCATTTGCTATGAAACTTAAACGTAGGCATTCTAACAAGGCTAAAGTCCCATACTCAGATTTGCTTATTGCCATAGACATTCAGAGTTGATGGCTGATATTCAAGCATATTACATATTTACTAACCTACTCAATTAGAGACTCACATGCTTCATGGAGAGAATTCACATGCTTTAGGATTTGCATTTCAAGAGATGGAACATAACAGACTTTAAACATTTCCTCTCTTCATATTCACTAGGAAAGTATGAGTAAGATTAGCTTGAGTGAATGTGTGCTGACAATCATTTGTGTACACATTTGATTGTTAAATATCTGTTTGTGGAATCTGTTTTGGGGAACTACTAAATACTTTATTCATCCTGGCTTTGTCATCGTACATAGCAGACTCGTTGGCTGCCAACTTCCCAGTTAGTGTTTCCCGTGAGAAGATGTGCAGGGTGTTCCCATACACACATACATATGAAAAGCAACTACACGTGCCAACCACTCTAGACAATTATCTTGTGATGCTCATGCAGTATCAAGTTATCTGCAACTTCGAACAATCTTATTGTCTTCAACTATTATCATCAACTAAAGAATTCACTTTAGCAGTAATCATGAAAGATGAGTTTTGCAGATACCGTATTATGACAAATATAAAAAGTATATGATAATAGCACATTTATGAAGAGACCGAATATTGACTCTAGTAGAGAAGGCTGAGCAGAAGGGGGCTGAATCAAAACAAAGGAAAATGTTATATGCAAATAAAATGCTTAATGAAACCCATTATTATTTTGTATGTTAGCTTAAAAATGACAAAAAGTATCTAAGTCAAAATAGAATTAAACAAAAGAATGTAGAGTTGGCAAAGAAACTGAAGTATCCACTTCTATCCAAGGCTGAAACTCAGAAAAATTGTAAAACTTAAGCAGGTAGGAAGTAAGGAGCAATGGAGGAGAAAGGGAGGGGAAAATTAATTTGGTTAGCTATTTTCTTTCTCATGGTGCTCTGAAAACAAGTTCAATACATGATACTGACAGCTTAAAACTTCTCTTGATACAATTCTTTTTTGTCTCTCCATATTGACTAGGAAAGTATGAGTAAGATTAGCTGTTTATTAGGAAGTAGTTTTAAAGATGAAGAAATTTAGAAATTGTGTAAAGACTATGCAGGTTTAATATTCTTGGTGGATTTTACCAACTTGCCTATGATCAAAGTTCTTTAATCCACACACCACTAACATAGGAAGACATAGCCAATCACTTCAAATTGACCCCTCCTTAATGTCTATGCAATTGGTTAAATAGTTTATATACTGCTTTGTCACAGAAATCTTTATTTTATATAATAATTTAAAAAGTTGGTGAGTTGTGTATTTTTACAAGGTTCACACAGAATTTGACTCTAAGAGACTGATGAAGGTTAATGTTGATGGGTGCTAAGATGGGAAGATGCTTTCCTCAATGATATACCCACTAATACATGATTCATGTATTCCAGCAAGAGCTCAGGCAACCTAGATGAAACTCAATGTCCACACATGCAAAAAGAAATGAAATTAGGAAGGAAAGTATTAGAGAGGAATAAGGGTTGCAATGAGAAAAGGAGGTAGGGTAGGATTGGGGATTAAGGTGAAAATATAAATATTCATGTATAAAACCCTAAAAAAATTTAAAAAATAAATAAAAATGTTGATTAGTCATACTGTTGGAAGTTATCAAAAAAACTATATTTTAATCATCATTACAGTTGAAATATAAAAATCAACTCTTTCCTCGGGCTGCAGAGGTGGCTCAGGAGTTAAGCCTCTGCCTTGCAGACGGAAGGTCCTGAGTTCAAATCCCAGATCCCACATATAGACGCTGGGCAGAAGTGGGGCAGCCTGCGTTTCTGGTCCTGGTAAGGCGGAGCCTGTGAATCCCGGACAGAGTAAACAAGGAGGAGGTGGAAGCATCCATGGTGGTTCCTGAATTCGCTAGTGGTTCTACACACACACACACACACACACACAATTTAATAAAAATAATAAAAAATAATAATAATAATAAAACAACTGTTTAAAAAATTAACTTTTTCCTGTAGCCACCACATAAACTGGTTATTGTTATTTACTGTTGGACCAGAACTGTTCATTTAGATAGGAGAGACAAGCCCATCACCTCAGACATTTGAGTAAGTGTTTCACTGCTCAAGCCACACACGCGCGTGCGCGCACGCACACACACACACACACACACACACACACACACACATTTTGGACTTTTGCCAATCATGTTACAAAAAGCTATCTTTAAATATTAAATTGGGGTAATTTAATCTGTATAAAATTTCAACATTTTAAAGTACAGCAGCCTTTAAAAAATAATGCCCTACACATCAGCAAACAATCTCTGTGCTGTTTCCTCTATGCGGTCATAAAATGATGTATGTCAGGCCTGTAACAAACTTGCCCTTGTGGACCCATAAATGGGAGGTACCCCAGAACATAGCCTGCATGATATCCATGCATGTGACTCCCAGAGCTGAAAGGGCTTACTGTTTTGTCCCAATTCTTTATTGAGGCCCTTAAAATTTGATTTCTATATTTTTTTTCCCTTTCCCAAGAGAACAAACAAGCTATGGTCTGAGCCGATGGAAACCCCAAGCATTTTTCTTAATGTTTGTTCAGCAACAGGCTGAGCTTTGTATGGCGGCTTTCTTGACCATTCACTGTGTATCTGCAATTTCCTGCTCACCATCTGGGGAAGCCAGATGTAACTCTTGGGAAGATGCACCAAATCTCCGTCTCTGCTTCATGATGGCAGATGTAAACAAGGACAAAAATCTGTAGTTCATTCCTGGCTGGGCTACGGGAGATGGATTTGTAGTCCAGTAAATCCACATCTGTTCATTTGCCTTTAGATATTTAGATATTCCAGACCAAATTTTAACAAATAGTATGTTGATTCAAGCTGAGAAATCATAAATTTATGTATTCCCTTTGAGAAGGTAAGTTTATACAGGACTTTTTTGGTTCTTTGACAGTCATAAATAGGCACAGTGAATGTATGTATTTCACTGAATGGAATCCCCCTTCTGTCTCACTTTTTGTTTTAGCTTTCTAGCCAGTAAGTCTTCTTGTTACTTCCATGTCTTTTTGTATGTGTGGCTGGTTTCATCTAGGATGCCTCAGTACCTTCTTAGCATGGATGACTTATCAGTGGATAAAACCCAGAGTAGAGAAACTCCCTTTCTCTTGTCTATCATTAACCTTAAGTAATGTCTCAGGGATAAGCAGCCTTTCTTAAGATTTTCTCTCATTCATGGTTAAATGTTGTTAGGTCAACTATTGTGCAGGTCTTGTGAAATTGGACATCACTAAAGTAAATTCTTGAGTGTGACGGCCCTATCATGACCAAAGTACTTCTCCAGCCTCTTACATTCTTACCACCCTCTTTTCTACAAGTTTCTCTGAACTTTGGGATAGGGTAAGGGAGGAGGGAGGAAGGGGATGTGATTATTGATGTCCTCTTTGGAACTGAGCATTCCACATTCACTTTTATTCTGCACTGTTGCTAAATCCCCTCCGGGCCAGCTGCGGAAAGGAGGGGAAAACTCGGCAGGGACCTCGGGGCTCGAGGTGAAGGGGTGAGCAGCGTGGAGTCACCACACAGACTCCAGGAGTCAGGTGAGAAGCCGGCAGAGGACGAGCTGCCACAGACTCGTTTATTCAAGGAAGTATTTGAGCTTATATAGAGTCAGGGGTCCAATCGGGTGTTGCCACCTCTCTGCTCTGGGGGAACGGGGGCACCCCACTAATCATTTAGCCGTTTACTAGGTGTCCATTGCAGAGGCAGGTTAGATGGCCGCTTCCCATTGGTTGTTCATCCCTCCACCTGCATGGTTCCTCCATTGGGACATGTCGGGGGCTTGTCCGTACTTGTTGGGGCTTTGTCTGTAACCCGACCTCCTGGATTCCGGAGCCTGGGCAAGGGCCTCCTGAATCAATAGTGCCACACTGCACTTTGACCATTTATGCATCCTTCCTTTGCAAAAGGATGCTTCTTGATTGAGTGCTGAGAGCTTTTCTAATCTTTGGGTATAATGATACGTGTTTAAATGACAGTTTACTATCAAGTACTTATAGCTAAAACATAGGACTTTATTCCCATCTAAGACCTGTAGTCTCCCCTTCCACTGGTACTTGGCTTTGATTAAAGTTCCAGCCATACAGTCTTTGCCAAAAAGCAGACCTTAAATCCGATCAGAAAACAGTTGGTTACCCCTGTACCATACATGCCACTATTGTACCAATGGTCACCTCTTGCTAGAGTGCTTGTTTTTGTAGCTTGCAGCATTTACAGTTGGGTGAAACAGTTGGTTTCCCCTGTTGACTGCATGCATCATACCTTCTGGTACCCTGAAAGCTGACCAACAAAAAGGAAGCTTCCAAGTCTGTCCTAAATCTTGTTTTCTCTATGTCCTATGATCTAATATTTGATGTCTTTAGAAATAGCATCTTACTCTTAGACTTTGGAGGTCAACCAAGAGCAGTGACAAAACCTATAATATTTTGAGACTTCTCTGACCAACATCTTGGTAGGAAGTACTACAGACCTAGTGCTGATTTGTTTAATTACCTATGGCTTCGGGTAGGAGCATCTTAGTGTAGAGAAACCTTAATTTTCTTTAATACTGAAGGTGATACTTTTTGAAATTCTGGAAGTTCTTATTAGAAATTTTGTGAGATGTTTCCTACTCCTTCTGTGTTTAAAGAAGTAGTATCTGCTGTGGGAAGAGGAAAGACTCAAGCTATAAGATCATATTCAGCTCCGTACCTCTATCCATGCCAGATTTAACCTTGAAAAAGTTTTCCCTCTGTGTATGTTGGCTCCCCCACTCATGAGATGATAATGTCTGGAATTTCTTCCCATGGTCACTGTCATGGTTTGAAATGTGTCCCCCATAGTCTCATGTGTTTGGCAAGGTCATGGTATCTTGAGAGTGGAGCCTTGCTGGAGGAAGGCAGTCACAAGGGGTGGGCCTTGAGGTAGATTAGTCCCACCCTACCTCCAGGAGAAGTCTGCCTTTGCAGCAAGCAGTCTGCAGCTCTCAGTTTCCAAGATGTCTGCAGTGACTTAGCCTCTTACAGCTTTGGCCAGCCAGCCATGCCACCTCTGCTTTGAGAGACTGTACCTTCCCTCTGGAACCATAAGCTGAATAAACCTCCCTTTCTCCCTTAAGTTGCTTGACTTTGAGTATTCTCTCACAGCAATAATTAAGAGTAACTGTTACAGTCACTGTGAGGACTGAAATGAATCATTGGAGTGATACTGAGAGGAATGCTTAGCACTTAGTAAGCGATACTCACATGTTCAATACTTTTGTAAATCTTCTTGTCTCCACACTTTGCACTTGCTAGTCCTTCTCTCTAGAATATTCTTGCCATTATCTGACATTCAGATAACACAGTTTTAACAATGCTCCTCCTCAGAGAAGCTTTCCCTGGGTGTCATTTTTTTCATCCATTATCCCTTTTTGATTTTTATTTGTTTGTTTTTGCGTGATATGTGTTGGTGGGGGCATGAATACAAGAGGACACTTGAATTTTTATATGTATGGTGGCCCGAGAATCATCCTGGATCACTCTGCTTCCTTACTGTTTAGCTCAGGTTTTCCCAGGCTTAGCTTTCCAGAATGGGAATTACAGGCCACTGCCATATCCACCCAGAATTTTTACACGGTATCCAAATTCACATCCAAATTCAAATCTTTTTGCTTGTGAGGCAAAGACTTTAACCACTGAGCCATCTTCCAAGCCCTGATGTTATATTTCTTAAAGCTCTAATAACTATACAATATTATATTTGATATTTATTTCATTTTAGCTCTCCATTTCATCAAAAAGAACGTTATCTCAAAGAGGTGCGGCCCATGTCCCTACAGTCAAAACGGTGCCTGTTATCGACATAGAAAGTGCTTAATAAATATTTGATGAATGAAAAAATGATTTTGAAGAGCTATTTATTTACAGTATAAAACATTTCTATAGTGACATGAACATTTATGTCATAATTATTTAGAGCACAATACAATCAGTTTATCCAAGTTAGATGCAAGTTTCAGTCTCTGCTTTCAGTGGGTTGAGGAGAACTGTAAACTCCTATCCAAGTATGGAGTGTTTCACAGTGAAATCCAGATCTTTAGGCTTGATTTTTCAGCCAATTTTGTTTCCAGTACAAATAATGTTAAACATATACTTGAACCGGAAGGTAAAATGGTCTGAATTAACAAAAAATAACAATGCTGGTTTAAAGTTGCTGACACTTGGCATGCTTTTCTCTCCAGTGTTCCTGTTAAAAATACTGTCTCATCTACAATTTTGAGTCAGCCAGCAATGTGCTCTCAGAATTTGTTTTGTTATGGAACATACCTCGGGGTAAAGTAGACAAAGGCTCTTTAATCTAAACAAGTTACATAAAATGGAGATGTCAGAAAATGAAGGACTTTATAATCTACACTAGAATTGCTTTTGCTTTGATATTGTTATTTCAGTACTTTCAAAAGTACTGAAAAGAAATTGACTCTGCCTCTTGAAACTTTAGATCCTGATTGGCTGTACTTTAAAGATGAAAGAGCAAATGTGTCTTGTTTCTTGAATCTTTTCCATGTGCCAATATACTTGACACAGAGCAGAATACAAAAACACGACAACTGTTCTCTCAACCTCCAGGATGGACACGACCTGAGCTATCTCCAGCTTCTGCTGTCTGCCATGCCTTTCCTCCATAAGGGACTACAGCTCCCCTCTGGAACAATTGACTCAATCTAGAAGCCTCCTTCTGCAACAGAAGGTGTTTAATACTGAAAAACACAACTTACAAAAACACAAAAAATAAGTGACTATGGGCTGCTTGGCCCTTAGCAAGACATCTAAGCCATACCTAGCCCCACTCCAAGGCTAGGGATCATCATGGAAGAGGGGGCTGTATGATTGTTAGAGCCTGAAGTGAGACAGGTGGTGGGTCAGACATTATCTCCTGGATGTGACAGGCCTGTAGTATACATGATTTCATATATATATATATGTGTGTATATATATATATATATATATATATACACACATACATACATACATGGATATATATATATACATACACACACATACACATATGCACACACATACTAAAATGGGATACTACTTGTCCAGACTATCTAAAAAGTTAGACAAGGTGTCATAGTTAGCTTAGGTACAGGTGTCAACCTGACAGTGAGGGTTTGAACTCTGGGCACATTTGTAGAGAATTAGTGATTGAGTTAAGCTCAGAGCAAACCTGCAGGAGATTGTCTAGCTGATGGAGAAGGCCCAGCCCAAGGTGTGGGGGAATAGGCTCTGGAATAAAATACCGAGAGCTGATTGAAAAAGTTGGCATCCTCCTGTACACTTGGCCAAACATGTTGGTTTGGCAAGTAAGGATCATCCCTCTCTCAGCCATTATGTAGAGATGGTGTGGCCAGTTCCCTAGGCCCTGGTGTTGGTGTGAGCTCTCCTGTCAAGCTGGACTGAGAACTGTAACCATACAATCATAAGAGAAAATAAACCCCTTGTTCCTTTAACCCATTTGATGGTGATTTATCAGCAATCATGCTATCTGACTGCTATACAAGGTATGGAGAAGTGCTTTGTAAGCTTTGAAACACCAAATAAGACTCCTGTTGAAAAGCAGAATTACTAAAAACATTTAGTCCCTTAATGTAAATCCTTACATAAAACTAAATGATAGTGTCTCCAATGTTCTCTCATCTAATAGTACACTTTAGTTTGACCTATAACCACAATTATCAAGGTCTCTTTTTTTTAATAGTGTTTGATTCCTGAAGCATAGTCATAAAGCAATGCTATTTGTTGCTTTCTATATCTTTGTAAGAGATTTAATAGAAAACTGTCCCCTGAACAAATCACTGGAAAGCCTCTTTCAAACTACCAATCACACTCAAATCGTGGCTACTTTAAATCACTCTTTTTTTATTTTTTTATTTTATTCAATTGTGCATGTATGCTTGTGTGCGTGTGTGTGTGTATGTGTGTGTGTGTGTGTGTGTGTGTGTGTGTGTGTGTGTGTGTGCATGTGTAGAACCACGGACAAATTTGGGAACCACCATGGACGCCTCCACCTCCTCCTTGTTTACTCTGCCCCGGGGTTCACAGGCTCCGCCCTACCAGGGCCAGAAACACGGACCGCCGGCGCCCCCCCCTTCCACCCAGCGTCTATACTTAGGGTCTAGGATCCGAACTCAGGATCTTCTGCTTACAAGGCAGAGGCTTAACCCCTGAGCCACCTCTCCAGCCCCAAATCCCTCTTGATTTAATTATTTCAAAGTGCAGTCCCAGGGAATTGTCAAAGTTACTAATTTTTGTTCCTCTATGACTGTTGCACTCACATCTAGGACTTAGGAAGTATAAACCTGTGGATCAGGATTAGTGTTTTGTTAATTTCTGTTTCTCTCTCCCTTTTCTACCTCCCAGCTATTCAGGATTTGAGCACAGAGAGGGAACATAGAAAAAGCAGGCAAGAAAAACAAAAGCATATTTATTATAATTGACAGTTATCTACTGAAGTGTCCCTTCTTATTTACATAGTTTCTAGCAACTCAGTAATACTTATAAATTGTCTCTGTTGGAGCCTTTTGGTACTTCTAGAAGGTTCTATTGAACTAGAATTATCTCATTTCAGCTCTCTCTTGCACAATGCACCAGAAACATCTGTGTAAGACTTTGACCTAGTAAATTTTTAAAGTGCAGGTTTACTTAACACAGCCACCACTTCAGCTCTGGCCAGCCTGGCCTGCCAAGCTGGCAGTCCAATGCTCAAAGGACGCTCACCTTTGAGATTTCCCACAGATCTCCCCTAGCTGGAGCTGCACAGAGTATCTGCATACAGTGTGACTTTAGCAACCGTCCTTCCCTGCCTCTCTAGATAGAGAGAGAGAGAGAGAGAAAGAGAGAGAGAGAGAGAGAGAGAGAGAGAGAGAGGAGAGAAGAACAATTAAATCCCTCCTCTCTATTCTTTGATTCCCTCTTTCTCTGACTGTTTAAGGCTCTTAAAACATTGAAATCTACATCCAGCCTCTTGAAAAACTGCAGCTTCACAGCTTTCCTCAGTATCTCTGTATTGCGGCTCTTTGGGATATTGATACCTCAGATTCTTGACCAAAAATTCATTTTAGCCAAAAAAAAAAAAAAAGGTGTGTGTACTTTGTAGAACAATTGAAATGAGTGAAAGTCACACACACTGGCAACCCTTGTGGTCTCTTCAGTGGCTCATTAGCACTCAGATTAGTCCACTCAAGGGCAGCTCCATCCAGCTACTCTTGGATGGATGAGGGCAACTAAATTCTAGCCAGATTATTAAGGCTGGTTGCCAAGGTTTTCAAATTTCAGCGAACCCTTGCAGTGCATTTTCCTTTTCCATTAAAAAAATAATCATCATGGGCCAAAGAGATGCCCCAGGGGTTAAAACTCTACCTCACAAACAGAAGGTCCTGAGTTCAGACTCTAGGTTCCAGGTTAAAAAAAAAAAAAAAAAAAAAAAAAAAAAAAAACTTCAGGCGGAAACTGCTACAGCAGTAGGTAAAACCTGGGAAATCTCCAGAATGATTCTTAAAATCACCCTTGATCCTCTACAGGGACACACAGTGCCCTTTTATACATACACAGACAAATAAAGTAAAAAAGAAAATCAAACCAAGAAAGATTACTGAGCTGAATCAATTGAATTATCCATATTGAGAATAAGGAAACCTGCACTTTTAATATATATAACAAGTAAACATTAATCCTTTGTTCCTGCTTTAATGACACCACCCATAAATTTTTGGAGTAAGTAATAATCAAAATATTTTCAGCTTCTTACCATTCACTTAAAAGCACATGATGGTGATGATGAAAATTCCTTCACCAAACTGTTATTTTGCAGTAAGAGAAAATAGTTGGTCAGTGGACGGGAGGAAGTCATAAAATGACCTTTAAAGGTCCTTGTAAAATTTTTTCCTTAATGTTTCTAAAGAAGTGAGATGACATAGTAACTACAGAACCTTTTAATGCTTGTTGTGCATTAAATATCGTAATAATAGATGGCTTATAATCACTCTCTGTTTTTATTTCTCACAAGATGACTTTTTGATATGATGATGATACATTGCTATAATAGCAAGTAGAGAGGGAAGTTGTGTTCTTCTAGATGACAAGTTTTTCTTTCAGTTCTGTATTTCACAGCCTTACAGCTTCCTGAGAGTAGCTCAAAATTCATATCTTAGAAGGTGAAGAAATTGTCAGTGGCTAAAGGCGCTGCTGATCCTATGACCTGAATTTTATCCTATGACCCATGTGGTAGAAGAGAACCGACTTCACAAGTTGTCTCCTGATTCCCAGTCATGTGCCACCACACACACACACACACACACACACACACACACACACACGCACACACGCACACATACACACAAAACTAAATAAAGACATTTTTAATTTTTAAAAACTTATGTGTCTATGGTTTTGCCAGGTTAGCTGTCTATTTAAATCTAATCTGCATCATCCAATGATCAAAAAAGTTTCCTCTATTGTTTTGAAGAAATTGCAAAGCCTATGCTGAGTGGGCTTTTCTCATTTAGGATCCCAGCAAATTTGTCCAGCATTACAATAGATCTCATTGTTAAACTTGCTACACGGAGGTCTTCTTGGAATGAGCAGCCATTTGGGATGAATAAGCTAACCACTTAATTAAATGCAAGCGTGCTACACTAAATTACCACACATGAGTGCTTCATACCCTGAAGCCTCCTACAGAATTGTTGCAAATAGTGTTATTCAGTCATTACAAGTAGCTTGTGTTTAGAGAAACACTGGAATTTGAAGATAGTATAATTACATGAAATAGACTCAAATGGGAAAAAAACAACTGTAAACAAATATAAAATCAAATCTCTGATGTTCTTTGCATATTTTTGAAGGGAAAGTGTTTTAAGAGAAAAAAGAATGGGGGCTGGAGAGGTAGCTCAGAGGTTAAGCTTCTGCCTTGCAGGCGGAAGATCCTGAGTTCAGATCCTAGAGCCCATGTATAGACGACCGGCAGAAGCGTAGGCAGCCTGCGTTTCTGGTCCTGGTAGGGCGGAGCCTGTGAATCCCGGGGCAGAGTAAACAAGGAGGAGGTGGAGGTGTCCATGGTGGTTCCTGAATTCATCCATGGTTCTACACACCCACACATACATACACGAGCGCACACACGCATACGCACACAATTTAATAAATAATAAAAAAAGAAAAAAAAGAAAAAAGAATGAACATGGGGACAGCATGTGATTTAGAAAGTCTCACCAAAAGCCACAGACATCCCCTGTCTGGCCCAACCATTCCTCATGCAGCACTTCATGCTCCCTGGGGAGCACTACAGCTGTCCCCCTCCAAAACTCACAGGTAATGAAGTAGGAAAATAACTTCCCACAGCAATCAGGGTGCATATGGTGACAATAAGGCTCTTTGAGTTTGAGAAATAAAGCCGTAGGATGTTTCAACCATCCTTTGGGTGCTATCTTGCCACCTCAGAGCTAGCACCAATTTGGTGTGGACAGCACCATGCTACAAAAAATAGGTGCTGGAATACTAATTTCATATGTAGATTGTAATTCTGTTTCTGCTCTTCTGAGAGAGATATTTGTGATCTGGTTCACTGACTTGCTCATAGAAAACCTCAAGTCTCAACTTGGCTGCTAAATGGGAAACATTAAAAAAAATTAAAAAAAATAGTATGCATGTATGAAACGCTAAAAGAATAAGGATAAATAATTTTTAAAGGTGAAGTTTAGAGTATGATTTTCCAAATTCAGATCACAGTAGTATTTGCTAAATGGGTTGGCAGTGTGTTGTCAGCACATTAAAGCTAGAGACATCATTGTGTGTCTTTACAAGATAGCTACCTGGTGCTGGGACATTCTACCATGCCAAGAGTCTAAACTCTTAAAGAGACAGTATTTTAACTGTATTGTATCTTGTTAAAGACACTTGTGTCAGACCATGCTTATAATTTAAGAGAAAATTTTATTGCTTATTAAAGAGCAATTTTAGAATGAAAAGATGGAACAAAAAATAATACCAAAGGCCGCCTCCAGCACACACTATTATTTCACCATTGTTCTTCAGGTTGGCCCTTCGGTGCAGTACTAATGCTTTCTTACATTGATGAATTTCATTCTGTAGACTAAGAAAGGAAAGGAGAATTTTGGAGGGAGACTTGTGAGTTGTTTCATCTGTCTGAGCTTCCCAAAGCTCTTCTGCTTGGTTATGTTCCAGGCTTCATCCCTTGTCTTTGTGTTGGGCCGAAGGGGCTGGAAAGGGAGCGCTGGTTCAGTAGCCACTTCCTTCCTGGAGTTGCTTAGATCCCTGTCTAGGCTGTTTTGAAATTCTCATGTGATGGCTTGCTTGGCCTTTCTTCGTACAGGCATGAGAGATGTTACAATATGATGTGTCTTTTTCTCTAAACTTTCTTTCTAAAATTAGCAAAGATACAGTCCTAGTATCATTGGACCATTCTGGCTTGAATTTTAGTTCTGTGTGTTTATTAGTCCTGGTCTGTGCCCCAGACATCAGCACATACACAAATCCTTGGCCTTGAACATTTTATGGCCCCAGAGGAACAAAGATTAATCATAATTGTATTATCTTCCTGAAAAATCTCCAACTCCGCTTCCCTTTTAAAGAGCACAGATGATTCCTGAAGCAACAGGAAATGAGGTTGAGAAATGTTTTAACGTTGCGCTTTTTCTTGCCATTGTCAGGGATCCCAGCTCCCACAACGCTGTCCAGCTCATTTTCCTATCAGGTCACAGAGCAGATGTTCTGAATTCTGTTTTAGTTTGTGTTTAGCAAATCTATTTCACCCCCTGCCTTTCCTCAAAACAGTAAGGACCTTGTTCCTTTGATGGTTTCTACTAGACCCCTGGTGGCTTTGTGGTCACATATAACACACTCAACTAAGTAAAGTGCTGGGTGACCTAGGCTCTTCCTCCACACAAATGCCGACCCCTCTCCAAGCCAGGAAGTCAGTCTTATCTATCATTGCACATGCAGCACATAGCAACTAGCGTGCTTGTAGCTGAGGTTTGGCTTGCTAAGTCATGAATGCAAAGTCAAGAACTCTATCCAATGTATGACGCAGTAACCATGATGCTCTCATATTGAAAAGAGTTGTGTTTTTTTTTGTGAGAGAGAAAGAGATTCTAAGCAAAACTGGGGCAAATGTGTTTTATCGAGTACCACTTTTAGCACCCCATGCCTGGTTACATCTTAGTTTATGCTTTAAATATCGATTCATTTAAATATGTATATTAAATTTGAATATATATTATATACCCACATGTATGGATATAGTTGAATATATGGATATATTTGATACTTATGGATATATTTGAATATATTATATGTATATATAAAAATTTGAATATTTACTATATATTATATGAATATATAATACATATTCAAATTATATATAGCAGATACATTCAAATATATATTAGAGAGAGAGAAGAGCACACAAAGGAAGAAGGTTCACACTTGTGTGTGTAGGTTAGAGAATAACATTTAAAAATTGATCCTCTCCTTCCACCATCTAGTCTCCCAGGATCAAACTCAAGTCTCTGTGTTTTTACACAGGTGTGTTGCCCCATGAGTCACCTTACTGTCCCACTAGCTTATTTTTATTTTCTTTGCTTCTCTCACTTTTAATTTATTTTTCGTGTGCTGAGCATACATACTTACAAACATCGTGAAAGACATTTTAGTTAAACTTCAAGAGTTTATATAAATAATATGGAAATTAAGGAAGATACTGTACTTCTTTGCTAAAGAAGAATGTAGTTGGAGGAAACGTCACACACAGATGCTGTTGCCCCAATGGTGAAATAACATGGAAGGAACATATATTCATCAGTTACAAATGCATCATACATTGAGTCTCTTAAACAATTCCTTATAGCTTTGGAGGCTGGGAGCTTAAGGATGGAGTTTTCTGCAGGTGTGAGAAAGAGTATTCCTCCTGGCTTACAGATGGAGATCTTATTGCTCTTACCTCATGGCGCAGCAACTCTGTCATCTTTTTTACAGGAAACTGATTCTATTCATAAATATTTTGTGGAGCCCTACTTTCAAATACTATCACTTGTGGGTTGTGTTGTCAACATGAATGTTAGAGAGATTAAAACCTTTCAAACCAGATCAGACTTCGTGGCAAAACTGCCTCACTTGCCAAAAAAAAAATCTTTAGAATCAAAGTGTAATACCATAGCTGTGACGGTGACAGTTAAGTTGCAAAGGAAAAGTCCACTGAGACAGTGTACACTCTCCCCTTCAACTGAGCAGCCACTAAGAGCAGTAGCTACCTGTATTATATCAATAGTTGGTAGCTTTTTCTTTTCTTTTGCTTTTTTAAAAAAATATTTTATCATGCGCGCTCATGCGTGCAAGTGTGTGTGTGTGTGTGTGTGTGTGTGTGTGTGTGTGTGTGTCCGAAAGCACTGTAGGTCCCTGTGGAGGAACAAGGGTGACTTCAGGAATCACCCTGGATTGCTTCTACCTCCTTGCTTCTCTCTGAGATTTCCCAGGCTTACCCCACCAGGACTGGAAGTGCAGGCCGCTGCCATTTCCTCCTGATGTTTCCTCCTGGGATCTGAGATCTGAACTCAGGATCTTCTGCTTGTGAGGCAGTCTTAACCCCTGAACCATCTCTCCAGCCCTACAGGTTTAAATGTGGGAAATAATATAGGCAGGTTTGTGTGACCTTGGTGGAACCAAGTGCAGACTTTTTCATATCTATGGCACACATGTGAGGACAGTCTCAGCTGTTAGTCTTTCTTTGCCTTCACCCTTGTTTGTTATAGGGTTTCTTTTTGCCACTACTTTGCCAGGCCAGTATTCTGATATACAACCTCAAATTTGACTTGGATTGAGAAATTTAGCAAAAAAATGAAGAAGACGAAGCTTAATGAACATTAGACCGGAATGATTTTGAAAAAGAGAGAAAAAGAAATTAAGAAAGTAGATAAAGAGACAGCCTTCATCTTTCAAAGCACGTTTTCAACCACTTTGGATTTTTCATATACATTCTTGAACATTCTCAGAATTAGCATTACTCCACTGTTCCCACGTCATTCTATTGCCCTGAAATCCTGTTGTGAAACTACGGGACTTGACGATAACAGGAACATCCTGTTGACAAAAACAAATTCCTTATGATAAAATATTGTTTAACAAAAGCCAATTTTTCCTTTTTCTTTTCTTTTCTTTTTTTTTTTACTTTAGTAGGGAAGCACATCAGTGAGGCAGGACTTGGACTTGTGAGTGGCAGAACTAGGCCGTGTGTTTGGATCATTGCAGCGTTCCATCCCTTCCCTGAGTCTCCACCCAAATGGAATGCATGACTTTATGTATGCACTTTGTTTCTATTTTGAAAATTTTTGAATGTGTCATTACAAACTGTCTCTTGGGAGGGACAAGCATGTTCTGAGATGTTGGGTCATTAGAAGTATTAATCTCAGAAGTGCGTGTCTGGTGCTATATTCTATGATTTATTCCCCTGGTAACCCCTAAGGATTCACATTCGAAGTGAAATAAAACATGTAGAAGGAACCCTTTGTTAAAAGGAGCTTGTTGATAATCAGCAGACCATGGGTCCCTAAAAACTGCTTGGGCTGTTTTTCCATGAAGTGTGATTTAGGCCTTCCATCCCCTCAGAGTGTTGAGTTTGGAGCCAGCTTTTTGGCAGGCTCCAGCAGTTCTTGCTTCTTGGTTTCTTCACTATGAATTTAAAGTGGGGGGTCAAAATGGCTTCTAGTTCTAAGTGCCCATGATTATTTTCTTTTATTTAGGATGGAGGAAATTATGTTATGTGTTTCATGGGTAGCTGGAGGTGAGGAGGCTTACAGTGCTGGCTGCTTTCAATGTTGGGGAGTTGGCTCAGGAGGCACATAAAAATGCCAGGCAGATAAGGGGCAGCCTGAAGTTCTGGTCCTGAAAGGCAGAGTCCAGAAAACCCCAGAACAAAGTGATAAGGAGGTAGAACAATGCAGGGTGATTCCTGATGTCACCTATGAACCTCCACAGACACCCACACTCAAGTCCCTGTACTGCACATGCTCATGCACGCACATGTGCATACACATACAGCATACACACATGCACATGCATGCATGTGCGCACGCACACACACCCCTACACGCACGTACCAGTCAGCTCAAGTCCCAGGAGAACCAGGTGGATGGAGGGCTCAGTTTCCCATGCAAGGCAGACATATATATCTCTGCCTCAGTGAGCTCAGTGGGCTGCATTGGCCTCTTACAATACTCACAGCCACCTTCACTCTTCATACTCCAAGAAGGTTTCAACACTGCTTTTGCAGAGTCCATGAGTCATGGGGAAGTAGCAAAGGGAAAGTTTCCCTACTTTCCCTCTGCCAAGGAGCCAGTGGACACAGGCAGATGATCAAATTCGCGTGCATGACTCATGTTAAGCATCTGTTGATCAGCAAGGGTTTCAAGAGTGGAAGTGCAAAGAGAATTTTCACACCCCTCTTTCCGAAGTCGTCTTGGTCAGTTGACAAGATTTCTCTCTTCTCAGTGAACTCCTACTGTTTCCCATTTTAACCCTGATGCACACATGATAGAAGTTCACATTTCTGTCAACACTCTCTGATGTCTTTTTCTTTCAATAAAGATTAAGACTTGTGCCTAAATAAGAGTCAGAGGTGAGAATCAAAACCACACTAATCGTCCGTGGAACACCTACGGTCCTGATCCAAGTCTCTCTTGAAACTGACTGAGCTGGTTCTTGTCATGGTTTGGAATGTGAATTGTCCCCTGCAAGCTCGTATGTTTGAATCTTTGGTTGCTTGGGAAGGTTGTGGCAACTTGAGGGGGTGGCACCTTGCTGGACGAAGACATGCCCCAGGTGGCAGGCCTTGAGGTTACCCAGTCAGCTCTTGGAATTAGCAGTTTGCATATGTGATTTCCATGATGGGAGTTACTTAAACTGCCTCCAGTTTCTGCCAGCCAGCCGTGCCCTTTCCACCATAATGAACTGTATCTCCCCTCTGGAACTGTAAACTGAAGAAATCTCCCTTTCTCCCCTGAGTTGCTGGAGTTTGGCTGTTCTCTCACGGCAACAGAGAAGAGCAACCACTACAGTTCTCATGTCACATCTGGGAGGCAGATGCTTCTGTTCTCTTTATTCAATTTTTTTGAGAAACTGAAAAAGATAACCCCAGCCCAAATAATAGAGTTGATGGTAGATGCACCTGACATAAGTCCAAAAATTCAGCTCCAGAGTCTTCATTCTTCAACAGCATTTTCCTGTGAGTGGAATCATCTTGATCCGCCAGTGGATTAGATGGGTTGCAGTAACCAAATACCTGAGAGAAATAACCTATGGGAGGAAAAGTTTATTTGGCCCATGGTATTGAGAAACCCAGCCCGCCACCACCAGGAGGGCATAGCAGGTACTTGGTGCATGGCAGCATGGCAGGTGAAGAATCCACACAGCGACTCAGGCCGAGAGGCAGAGGGCACTGGCCAGAACCAGAAGCACAGATATATAACCAACACCTGCCCCTCCTGGGCTACTTTCAACATCCAGGCCCCGCATCCCAAAGGTCTACAACCTCCCCAAAGGGTGGAAGCCAAGGATTCAAATACATGAGCAATTCAGGAGACATTTCGGATTCAAACTGTCAGTCAGCTAAGCCCCCTGCCCCCTGCCCACACGGCACCCTTTAGATAAAGCCACACAGGAGATCAGGTGCTATCTGTCTTCCACCTCATGTCTTATTTTGTGTGTTACTCCCTCACCTGTGTGATCCAGTCCCATGGTGTCCCGTCTTCAGAAAGAGAGAAGTAACATGTATTGTTTCTCTCTCTGCTGGGAATTTCCCAGAAGTGGGTTGAACTCTGCGTTCTGGCTCCTTGACTTCCAGTTTTACTTTTGTTTTCTGAAGTGAATCCATTGTGTCTAGTTTCAGATTTTCCTGAGTATTTTGACACATATTTTTAATATTTTACTGCTATTGCTCAAGACTTGGATTCTAGCATCTCGTCCTATTCTCTTGGTGTTACATTGCATTTCTTTGCTTCACCCTTTTTATTTTTCCCACCCTCTTCTTCAAAGAAGGAAGGAACAGTACCCTGTGCATTTTCTGTATGTGTGTGTATATGTTTATGTTCTTTGTGTGTGTTGATCTCATATTTTCGGCTGTAATAACGCAATAATAAATGAGACAAACAATTTAGGGAACAAAGTGGTTCCTGTATCCTATATGTGCATGTTACAGTGCATCATGGCAGAAGAATTACCAGCAGGAGCCAAAGAAACTAGCCACATTATACCCATAAAAAGAGTTGAATAAGGGGCAGACTTTCTAGCTTGATGATATGCCAAATTCCATCTCTCTCTCTCTGTCTCTCTCTCTCTCCCCCCCACCTCCTCAGTGAATGGTCACACTCTGGGTGGGCTGGATCTTCCCACATTAATTAGTTGATCTTCATGCCTGCTTTTGCTAAGTAATAAATTTAGCTAATTAACTAAATTCTTCATGTGTGCCTAAAGGATTAGTTGTCAATCTTCAAGTTAGCATCTAAAACTATGTGTATATGGAAGGTGGGAGCAAAAACTGGGGATTAAACCATTCTTTAAAAGTGCATCCCCTATCCTAGTCCTCTTTTGGTTTTTTACTTTGAGATAGGTTCTCACTAAGTCACCCAGGCTGGCTTTGAACTCATTCTACTGCACTTTCCCCTTGTGCCAGGTGCTTTGGTTTTCTCAGTAGCTGGCATTACAGGGCTATGTCACCAGGTCTGTTTACATTTCTTAAATTCCCAGCTGTACCCACAGCATCAAGGACATATGAAGTCTATAAATAGTCATTTATAGTAGCATTTTGGACCAACTCTAGAAGCAATATTATATGAATATGCTAAATATTCATTTTTGATGCACTAGCTTCTGTCTTTTTCTTGAACTGCAGATCACAACCTCATATGAGATTGTGTAAATGAATGGAAAGTTGCAAAAAAAAAAAAAAAGGCAACATCAGCAGATTCCTGAATGTTCTAAAACCATGAATTAATTTAAAAGCAAGTAGGTAATGAATCAAGGTGTTTGCCATAGTTAAATATAGGTGTGAACATTTAAAGGCTCAGGTTCTAGGCACGTATGTGAAGAGTTAGTAGTTGAGTTAGCAATGAGCAGGCCTGCAAGAAATTGTCTAATTGATTTAGAAGGTCCAGCCCATGGTGGGTGGGACTAGTCTCTGGGCATAAGATGGAGGAGCTGGTTAAGGAAGCAGCATTCTCTGCTGTATTTGACCAGACTTGCTGTCTGGGGAGTGAGGGGCTTTCCCTCCCAGCAGTCCTTTGAAAATATGTACATGATGTGGCTAGTCCCTTAGGCCCCTGGTGTTGGTATGGGCTTTCCTGCCAAACTAGACAAGGAGCTGTAACCAAGAATTACAAGCCAAAAAAAAAAAAACTTCCATTTTTTGTGAATTTATTTATCAGCAGTATGCAGAGTAACTGTGATAGCTACTCTGGCTATTTCTGGTTATTACTGCCTGAGTTGCATCCTGAGACTTTACTACAGCCTGGGTTCCGAGAGCACAGCTTGTACACTTCACAATGTCATAGTGTCACGCCCCCACACTGTAACATCCCATGTTGTACATACTGTACATTGTTACATTCCACAATGCTACAGTTCACACAGTACACATGTCACACTGTACACATTGTCACACCTCATACTGTCACACCCCATACTATCAAAAAACACTGTCTAAGATACCTCCGCTCAGATTCAAGACTGTTACATGATATAAAATGTAGGTTTTTACTGAGCATACAAAGTTTTCTTTTCCTTAAAAAAAAAATAGTTTAATTATGGAAAGCAGAGACTTTCAACATTTTCCTACCATCATTCCTCAGCACGTTAGCATCAAATCAGTACATGTTTCAATTCTACAGTGTTCAGACGTTTGACTTTAATAATGCTTCTCAGAGGACTGGGGATATGGTCAGTGGGTAAAGCAAAGGCTAGAGCTCAGATCCCCAGCATCCATGTAAATGTCTGCGAGGCCTAGAAGCCATGTGTAGTCCCAGGGCAGGAGAGGAGCCTGGAGCAAGCTGGTAGCTGAAACACTCCTCAAAATACAAGGTGGAAAGAAATCCATCAGCGACTGCTATCCTTCACACACACTCGCATGCATGTACTTACATCTACATACAAAAACAAAAAAATCAATCTATAAGATAGAGATTATTGGACGCCCGCCCCTCCTTGCACTCCACATCTGGAGTCCATGAGCTCTTTTCGAGCTCCTTTGCCCTTCATGGATTCCAGGCCTGGAGTCTATGAGTCCTCCGGGGCGGCCGTGCCCCTCGGCACTCCACGTGTGGAGTCCGAGAGTTCTGTTCTTTCTGTCCTCCAGTAAACTCTCTCTTAATCCTCTACATTGTTTGACTCCACACACAAGAACCCGGATGCATAGACTCCTATAGAGTCACTCCACTCCGCAACATTAACACAGAACAGGAGCGGGAGTCAGGGAGCCAATCAAGCCTTCTGGGGCACATGATCGCATCAGCCAAGTACAACAGAAAATCTTTTATGGGGGGAGGGGCAGCTTCTTCCCCAGAGAGGGAAGAGTGCCATTTCCAGTTTTTTAAATTAATTTTATTTGTATTATTAAATAAAATTAGTACGCACAACAGAGAGATATCCCTAACCCCCTCCTTCCAACTTTCCTCCCTCCCTTCCTCTACTCCCTTCCTGGATCGGACTAGCTCCCTCTCACCCTCCTGTCCATCAGTTTCTATGGTTCCTGAGTTTCCCCGGAGCTTCAGGCGTCTGTGGCACATTCCCAGGTCTGATGTCTGATTTTGACAAGTTTTTGAGTTCTGCGAGTCACCCCGTGGAAGAGAGAAATGCTTCACAGGCAGGGAGCGGGGCCCCTCTCGTGATTGCTGCTTGAGCTCAGGCGGGATACCCTCTCCTCCCTTGCCATCTGAGACTTTGAGGTGGTCCCCGCGGCTCGAGTGGGGGCTAAACTCCTGGGGCGGCCTGGTGCCTGCCTCCCTGGGCCAGCCCGCCTCACTCGACCCGCAACCTGTGAGGCTCTGGGATCCTTTGAAACTGGAACCAGATCTTCTTTGATTTCGGTCTGATTTTCAGAGGCTGAGGCGGGTGAACAGGGAGAAGGAGGTTCCCTTTCCACGTAAGCCTTGGGCTAGGACGCGCACGCTACACAGTCGTGCAACAGGCTGGCGCAGGACTTGGGCTTGGGTGGTGGGGCTCGCCTTTTGATCAGGAGGTGACCAGTCCCTCAGCTTTACAGGCTCTATTCTTTCCACCCCTTTGGCAGCCGCACCCTCACCAAAGGATTCAAGTATTTTTTCATTAGTAACTGCAATGTTCTCTGCAGGAGGGAAGCGGGCACAGGGCTGTGCCACCTCTGCGCTTAGGCGGCCCGCAGGGAGGGCGGGGCTGCTTCAGGGTGGTCCCTGGGCAGCCCTAGCCCCGCTATCCCGGGCTCTGGGGACAGGTCTGTCAGGCACAGGGTCCCTGGGATCCGCAGGGGTCCCAGGGCTGTTACTAGTCCTGGGCCTACTGAAGGGAGCACATGGGCCACGACCTCCGCGTCCTTCGCAGCCACGTTGCTGCCGACCGCCGAGCTGGTGTGGCTGTCTGACGGGGCTGCCGGGGAAACACTCTGGTCCCCGCCATCCTTCAGGTCACTGTAACATCCAGGGGGCCTCTGCTTCTTTTTAAGATCCCTGTGGAAGACTGCCAGAAACATCGATGTTCTGCAAGGCTTCTGCAACCTTGCAACCACTGGCAGAGCAAGGGTGGGGCCGGGGTCCTGGCAGTCCGCCCGGCCATAGCTCGCTTGTTTCTGGAGGCCATCGGGGATGTTTTGAGCAGTTGTACCACGGAGAATAAATCCAGGGGCCCGAGGATTCAACGTGCTGGAAAGGCTACAGCTGGGCGCTCTGGGCAAAGAAGCAAGTGGTCGAATGACTTCTCTGAGTCCCAATTCAGAGCTCTGGCGCTTTTGTCCGTCGGGCGGTTTATGCACAGCAGGCGTGCCACGGTGCAGAGGGAACTCAGCTGAAGAGCCAGGCGTAGCAAAGAATCGAATGAATTCTTCCGCGCTAAAATCTCCAAAAATATACTGCCTGTGGCCCGCGGTGCACATCGCGTCCCCAGAAGGCCGACGAGTCCCTTCTTGATTCCGGAGGTCATGTTCTGCTCGTTCTTTCACCTATTCACCAATTGAACACTCCACAAACCTTGCCCAGGGTTGGAAATTTTAAAAAGAAAAAACAAAAAAGAATAAAGAAATGCAGGTCCTAAGAATGCATGTTGAGCTGGAAGTAGTGGCTGGTGCTGGAGATCTCTGAACTCTGGAGGCAGGAGCAAGATGGTGCAGGGTGGCCTAGTCGGTATGGTGAATTCCTCGCCAACAATACCTAACAGGTCAGACCCTGCCTAAATAGACAAAACCC
This sequence comes from Typhlomys cinereus, assembly GCA_023101885.1. Lineage (NCBI taxonomy): Eukaryota > Metazoa > Chordata > Mammalia > Rodentia > Platacanthomyidae > Typhlomys > Typhlomys cinereus. Next base: position 2,292,110 of record JALPQD010000353.1, on the reverse strand, counting down.
TGGTGAAAGCCTTAGATCTCTCAGGCAACTATACCTTATAGCCTATTTAGTGCTTCACTCCTTAGAACCCATCTAGAATCTTCTCTAATCTGCCACCTCAGAGAGTTAAACACCTGCAGACTAGACAGCGATGGAATTACATTCCTAAATGTCCTTTATGTCCTGTCTAGAACCCTCACTAATTGATCAAACTCAAGCTCACTACCCTATGAGTCTATAAATGTAAGGGTTCTGTCTGTTTTGTAGGTTAAATCCCTGCTGCGAGTGGTCCCTGTTCATAAAGGACATGAGTGTATGAATTTCTGTCTTAGTATCTCCTGTATTTTCATTAAGAAAAGAAATTGAGGGGCTGGAGAGATAGCTCAGAGCTTAAGATTCTGCCTCACAAGCAGAAGGACCTGACTTCTGATCCCAGTCCCAAGTAAAAGCACTAAGCAGAAATCTGGTGGCCTGCACTTCCGGCTGGTGGGCAGAGCCTGGGAAATCCTAGAGCAAAGCAGGGAGGTAGAAGTAATCCAGGAGATTCCCGAAGTCACCCTTGAGCCTCCACAGGGACATGTACGCTCTGACACACACACACAATAAATAAAAATATTTTAAAAAGATAAACATTATTGTTTGAGTTTCCTAACATTTCACTTATTGAATATTGTCTTGAGATTAGGACAGATTTCCAACAATTTCTGCAATGGCCTTCAAGCTTCTGCTTCATTTTGTTCACAAATTTATTCAAAGCCAGTTCTCAGTCTCAAAGATGGTAAGATCAAAATATTGATCAATTCTGAAAAATGTCAAAGACATTGTATGTCTTGCAGTACCAGATGTCAGAGAATGTTTAATTCTTTACATAAAGATCCACACATTTATCTCATTAGCATATGAATTTATCTGATAAATGCTAAAAGTTTGTGTATTCTATAGAATTGTCTTAACATAAGTTTCTTTATTATTTATAATTAGTAAATACTTGGTTTGCATATCTATTTTATAGACTGATGTACCTAGGGCCATATAAAATTTTCTCCCACAAAAAAGGGTTATGAGTGGAAAAAATATTTCAGAACTCCTTGCTCAGCAAATTACTTTATCATTATGCACTACTGATGAAAGAAATTAAACAAATACAAATGCATGGAAAGAAAAGCCCACATTCAGGTATGTGAACAATTCATATTATTAAAATACTTATCTAGAACTGTGAAATCCCATCAAATTACCAATAAAATTTTTCACAGAAAAGGAAAAACTTTCCTAAAATTTTCATGAAACTAAAAAGAACTTGAATTATCACTGCCACCTTTGGCAAATAGTTAAGCTGAAGTCAACATATTATCTGATTTTGTATCAAGAAGGAAAAATTACCAAGATGGAATAAAAATAGACATAAATCAATACAACATAATAGGAATGCTAAAATAATCCTATATACTTAGAGTCCAGTAATTTTTGACAAAGATATTAAACTAAACTTCCACTTGCAGAAAAATAATACCAATCCCTTCTCTTTAAGCAGCTATAAAAAACACTCATATTGGGGCTGGAGAGATGGCTTATGGGTTAAGACTCTGCCTCACAAGCAGAAGGTCCTGAGTTCGGAAAAAAGTCCCACCTAAAAACACTAGGTGGAAATGGCAGCAGCCTGCACTTTCAGCCCTGGTGGATAACCTAGGAAATCCCAGAGCAAAGCAAGGAGGAGGTAGAAGTAATCCAGGATGATCCTGAAGTCACCCTTGGTCCTCCACAGGGACACACAATGCCCTCTGACACACACACAAACACATACACACAAATACACACACACACCTATCATTTGCAACAGCATTAATGGACATGAAGGACACTGTTTTTTTTTCTTTTTATTAAAAATTTAATTATACATTTTAAAATTTTTTACCAGTTCCCTCCCTCCCCCCTCCTCCCCCTCCCCTTCCCTCAGTGCCTCCCCCCCAATTCCCAGAGAGTCCTTTATTGTGTACGCCTAACTCTCCACTGGGTCCTCCTCTCCGATGACATATAAGGACCCAGTGGCATTTCCATAAGCCCTTTCTCTTGTTCCCCTTAAGCATAAGATCACTACTATGGCTGTCAATCCCTTGCCTCCAGGAGTCTCGGTGCCCTTAACAGATGCTAGACTTTATGAGGGCAACAGTGCGCTGGACATTGCGCAGGGCATGCAAAGTCCCATTATGATTGCTTTGGGCCCAACTATTGTTGAGAATCTTGCAAATCGTTGCTCCTCCCATCCTTTTGCTCTTACAATCTTACCGCCCCCCTCTTCCGCAAATGTCCCTGAGCTCCAGGATGGGGAGAGATTAGGCTGTTAATAAACTGAGGAAGTAAAATTTGGAGAGACAAATAACACATGATGTCTACACAGATAGAAACAGAGAATAGGGCAGTGGTTACCAGAGACTGGAGAGGGAAGGAGTGCATGGAAGTATGGGGAGTGATTAATACATATTCATAAGTGGATAGGAGGTGTCTTATTATGCAGGAGGGCAAATACAGTTAACAGGAATGTGTCACATATTTCCAAACAGCCGAGAGAGATATGTATGGTCATGCCACAAAGGAATGACAGATATTTATCTTAATCAACTTTTTGTTGCTCTTAAGAAATACTTGAAACAGGCAACTGACGAAGAAAAGAGGCTGATTTGGTGATCGCTTCTGTAGGCTTGAAGCTCTCACAGGATAGCACAGGCTCTGTGTTGAGGACCATACCTGGGCTGTGTCGCCTTGTAGCAGAACTGCCAGAGGTCATCTCCAGTTAGGATCTGAGAGCTGTGCAGGGCCAGGCTTGCTGCTTCAGGTCTCTCTGCAGAACTCAAGAGCTGTCTCATGGTCCTAATGAACCATGGATCTCCCACATCCTCTACCTTCTCCCACCACCACCACCCTGGGAACCAAAGTTCCAGTCACCGCAGACCCTTGGGAGACACCCAAGCATCCAACACTCTGGAAACTATAGGAAGGTGGTTGTGAAAGACATTGAATCTTTTGACTTGATCTTTGCACACATATATGTTGAACACTGTTGAAATGTCAATTACCTCCTACTCAGTACAATTATTACGTCAATAGAAATCAGTTGACTTTTTCAAATTCAGAAACTCACAATTGAAACAGACTGCAACAGGGTTGACTATTAGAATTGAACCATAGCTATGTTATCTGCAACTTGAGATAATGACAGATGGAACAATACATTGATGGATGATAGATACAGTCATACATATAAATAGATTGATATAATAGGAAAGACAGTGATCTGTCCTAGAGGGAATGCAATGGGAAGTAGCCAGAGGAATTTACAAGTCAAATTTCCTGGACAGCATCAAATGGTTGTCATCCCACAGCTACAACTTGAATTATCCTTCTACAAAGTGGTTTCTGCCCCTCGGAGGAGACATTGCCATTACTGTGAGGATACTCTGCTGCTTAAACATCTACACCATTGCACAATCCACAGCAGATTCTAGTAAGCAAAGGCTAACATATGCTTCCTTTCTAGTACTTTTCCAGGGTTGGAAATCTCAGCAAATGTATAAAGGATCACTTGGAAGTATACAAAGTTTTATCAGAAAAAGGAAACGATGTTTTATATATAGATAGTGTTACATACATGAATATAGCAAATTTGATATTTTCATCCCTTTAATCCTCAATCCTATCCCCTCCTTCTTTTCCCCTTACAACCCTTCATCTCCCCTGCCAGATTCCCTCCTATTTTCTATCTTTTCACTTTTCCCTTGTGTGGCCCACTGCGCTTCATCTGGGTTGCCTTTCATATCATGTGCTTGACTATGAATTATATACAAGTAGGTGTACCATTGAGGAAAGCATTTTCCTTTTCTTCCTCATCATCATTAGTCCTCACTGGGCTCTCACAGGGGTGTGGAGCCTCTTGAGGTCTTTCCCCTTCCGTGGTGAGTTGTTGGTAGAACAATTCCCACGCAGATCTTATGGAAATATGCATATTTCTGTGAAATCATGAATCCCATAGCCTTGATTTGTCCAGGAGACAATGTCTGGATGCGGTGCTTTCCCACTTCAGGCTCTTACAATCTTACCACTCCCTCTCTCAGTGTTCTGTGAATCTTGGGGTGGGGATGGGGGTGGCTTAGATGTCCTCTTTAGGGCCAAGTAATCTTCAGTAACTTACTTCTGCACTTCGGCAGGTTGTGCTTTTCTGAAGTAAACATTTTGTGTTCCTGAAGGAAACTGCTAGGTTGGATGCAAAGTGCATCAAATCTATGGGAATACTCAGAGAATATGTAATAGATAATTCAGAGATGGGTTTTTCTTGCTACTTAAGAATTATACTTAAGGGGCTGGAGAGGTGGCTCAGGGGTTAAGCCTTTGCCTTGCAGGGGGAAGGTCCTGAGTTCGGATCCTAGACCCCATACATACACACACATACATACACACACGTGCACACATGCATACACCCAATTCATGAGCTGTCTTTAATACTTCTTGTAGAAAACAAGTGATATTTATATCCATTATATTTAAAAAAAACTTTTGTATAAAATGCTCCCTTAATCTAGTCCCACCTGAGAAAATTAGTTTTTTAATGAATTTTCACTCTCAAAAACTTGTTTCTCCTGCTAAAGTAAGTTCTTTTACTACAGGTTTTTCTAAAAGGATAGTACTGCCATTACTGCATGTAGAATGTTGTTTTTCAACATGCAGAGAGTGTATTTTCGAGATTCCTCTAGGTGTCTCAGAAGTGGTGTTCAGAAGTCTCCTGGGGACAGCTGCAAGGGAGGAGCTATACTGGGTTAAAGTGTTGCGGATGGCTCCTCAGTGCAGTGCCCAAACTAAGTCCATCAGCAATACTGTAACCAGTCTTGACCTTATGTGATGGATAAATGACCGCTGGAAAAAAGAAAAAAAAAACAAAGAACTGCAGTATACTTTATCTTTACCCTTTATAAACCATGATTTACAGATAACTTGGCAGTTTTTCCAAAGGCTGGTCTATTCAGTATTTGGAAACATCAAGTATTCATTATGAATGGGCAAAGGTAACCTTTCCCCAATTGCCATTATGTTTAGTACTAAAAGATATACTTTTCAACAAAATTAATTAAATGCAAAAAACCCTATGGGTATAAAAACAAGTGTTCAAAAGGAAGTTCGATATATATAACTATATATAAATCTTCATAGTCTGTGTACTCCGCTTAGGGCCTATGTCCTTCCCTTTCATAGATTCATATTCTAGTTTACGTGATGAGTGTGTTCACTGCTGACTAGGGGGCTTTAAATCTGATCAGAAAGCTGTTGTTTGCCCCTTTGGTATTTGTGCCACTGTTATACTGATGGTTACTGTTGCCATGGTGATAGTTATTGCAACTTGTAGGTTTCATAGATTGACAAGAGCTTTGATTGCTTTTCTCCCCCAGTAGCTGCCATGGTGCTCTCTGTATTATGTAACATGTCCAGTTAGGAGGAAGCTTCCAGACCAGCTGGTGTTTTTTGTCCATGTCCAGTGAGCCACATGTGTTGTATCTTCAGTAACAGGGTCTTACTGTCAATTTCTGGAGGGTAACCAAGAGCAGTGGTAAAAGTCTATAGTGTTTGGAGGGCTTTGAAACCTTTTTGACCAACAACTTATCAGGAAGAGTTTCATAAACCTGTTTCTTTTAGTATTGTTTATTTGTGACTGGTTCTAATTGGAGCATCCCAGTGTATTTTTTGTTTTGCCCTGTCTTCCTCTCTCTGCACAGAGAATTCCCTTTCTTGTTCTCTTTTTAAAAACCAAAACTATTTTTTCATATTTATAATATAAGCAGTTTCTATCAGTTTACATCCCACATTCTTAGGTTTTTTTATTACTCCCTCAACCTCTCTTATTCCTCATCCTCCTCCCTTGAGTATTTTCCCTCATTATTCCCTCCCTCACCCTGCTGTCTACAGTATCCTATATATCCTCCTCCAAAATCTTCACCCTCCTCTCAAGTTGGCCTCTTTCAAGTGTTCTGATTATTATAGGAATTTCAAACCAAATACTTTCATCAGGAGTTTAATACTAGCATATCCGTGTACGATAACACAGCATTTGTCTTTCTCCATCTCAGGTACCTCACTTAATGTTATACTTTCCAGTTCCATTCATTTACCAGCAAATTCCATAATCTCATCATCCTCGATGGCTGAATAATAATCCATTGTGCGTATATATCACATTTTAATTACCCATTCCTTTGTTGATGAGTATGTTGGCTGCTTTCATTTCCTTGCTATTGTAAATAAAACTGCAATGAACATAGATATACAAGTATCTTTGCAATAAGATCTAGGGCCTTTGGGAATATTCCCAGAAGTGATATAGTTGGGTCATGTGCATGTCACTTGATGCCCTAGTTGTTCTAAGTTATCTACATGTACCTTGAGTTCATGACATTGCAGATTTAAAGAGACAGAATAAAGATTGAATATGTATAAAAGGAATTAAAATTTAAAAATTAGGAAGTCATTGTGCCCAAGATGAGAAACTACTGAACCTGCCTGTTTAATTGGTGCTCAGACTTACCCAAAGCTGCTGTGCTAACAGTCACATCTGGAGGCTCATTGTCCACAAGTGCATGAAGTGGAGAAGGATTACAGAAATAGATGTTGATATCTCTATCTATCTATCTATCTATCTATCTATCTATCTATCTATCTATCTACTTAGCTATCATCTATCTATTTGTGTGTGGGGGGTGGAGAGAAAGGCAACAGATGATTGATAAATACATGATAGATATGCATGCAACATGCATACATACATACTTACAAACAGATGATAGGTAGATATATGCATACATATAGATGGATTGATATATGGACAGATAATAAATACATATATGATAGCTTACAAGATGATAGATACATATATAGTCACTTACATAGATATACATGATTGATTTGTAGATGCATACATGCACATAAAATAGATACATAGATATTTTTGAACATTAGTATTTATTGTCACAATTGCCTCTAGAACTCTAATTTTATGAATGAAATTCATAACAAAATTATAAAAACCTATGATTTTAGCATCTTCAGATCCAAGAACATTTAGTCATTCATTTGGGAGCTTGGCAAGAAGACCTAAGGCAGGGCATCTTTGAATGCTCTGGACAATGGCATTTCTTAGTACGGAGCAGTCTAGCTTTCTGAAAGCACACAGAGGTTTAGCACACGCCGAAACAAATAAGTCAGCATGACCTTTTCTGATGACTTGTCAAGGAGTTTGGTTCTCTGTAAGTATATTTCATCTTTTTATCGAGACATATTTGTGATGCTATTTTTCTCCCCAAGAAAACAAATAATATAAATGAAGAAGCACTATGTTAACATATATGGCATGTCTGACTACTTAAAAATTTATGCAGCTTAATATTCAATAAACATATCTGCTCTTTTTTCATCTACTTAATTGATAATGCTCTGATCCATGCAAATGTTTCCTTCCTGATGCTATGAACATGAGTACATTTTACGTACTTGAAATGAATTTGAGATTTATTCTGGTCCTTTGGCTTCTTTCTGAAGCAACTGTCACTGTGGTGAACAACTCTGTGGTGAGAAACCACATTACAGCGCAACCATGGCACCAACATATGTGCCGAAGCCTTATGGAGCTGAGCCTTTCCTTACACGTTGTTTTATTTTGTTTACTTGTTTATGTTTTTTGTTGTTTTGAGTCAAAAACTTACTGTGTGGCCCAGGCTGGCCTCATGCTCTGAATCCTTTTAATCTGCTTCAGCCAATTCAAGGATTGCAACCCTAGCAGTTCTCTTTTTCCCAGGATGTGCAACATCTCTCAAAGGACAGTTTCATCAGCTGGACATGATGACTCATACCTATAAACCTGGCACACAGAAAGTTTATGCAGGAGGATTACTGTGAGTTGAAGGCAAGTCTTGGCTACCAAGTGAGAAGCCATCTCAAAGAACAAACAACAAAGTTGTGTTTTCTCTCTCCTTTCTATCACTTTCTCACTGTGCTGCACATATGGCCATTGTATTGCAAACAGAAACACCCAGAAGTTAGTTAAAGGGTAAGAGAAAGGAAGTGGACAGAGCAAATAACCCACACATTCACATGGATGTTAAAGCACAGGGAAAGACCAGGACCTGATCTCAGCCAGATTTCCTTCTCTCTCTCAGACACTAGCTTTTTGACTCCAGATTATTTTAGGCATCCTAACTCTCCCCAACCCATTCCTTTGCTCCACTTTTCTTTTTTATTTTCCCACAAAGTTACAACATGTCTGTTGTTATGATTCCACCAGGCGTAGGGCCTGCCACTAGCAGGCATCTGTCCACACACAGTTTTCAAGAGCAGAAATCCAATTGGCTCAGCTCCACCTTTGATAGCAGAGTCCTAAGATATGAGTCATGGGCAAGTCTGAAGGATGACTGTCGTTGGGTGAGGTGTCCCTCTTGGCTGATTTTCAGTGCATGGGCGAGTGAGGATCAAGGCACGAGACAAGGGTCATTCTTCCCAGACACTATAAGCCATGCGAGTAAGAGGAGAATATGTCTACTGTACCGATGTGGACAGAATCCTTCCTTTGAAAGTATATGGATGTGGGAGAAATGCACGTTGTCCTTGTCTACAAGCACCAGGCCACAGTGCCCCGCACCCCAGTTTGTCCCACCACTTTGTAAATCTGTTATATGTTTTCCTTTTTCATGGCAAGTTCCTTCTACAGCCCAAATGCTCGGGTTGCTTACACTCACTTTCTCTATCCCTGTCTCTGCTGCTGCTTTCCTTCTCTCCTGGTTCTCCAGGCTGCTGGGAGCACTATCTGACTTGAAAGCTCCTGCCTTACCTTCCAGGGATTGAATGGTCCCTTGGTCTCTCTGTCAAAAGAGTGCAAAGACTAATTGTGAAATGCATGAAGCTACCTGATGATGTCCTACGAGCACAAAAACAAAATGCTTCTCAAACTCTTATTTATTTATTTATTTATTTAGTAATTAACAGACTATAGCAAATCTTTTATTACAAATAATTAAATCTATCCATGATGTCGCAAACAGTATCAAACACCATTTCATAACTATAACACACGGAATAGGCATTCAATACTTATTTATTTTATATAAATTATGAATATATATATGCACATATACATATATATTCACACATAAATACCTATACATGCACACATAGATGCATATATAAGCTCAATACACACATATATGCACATGCACATGCACATGCATACACATACAAATATGCATGCATATAATACATATACATGGACCTAAACCACATATATATATACTATACATAGGTGCGCATACACATATATACAAATGTGAGAGAGATACCTGAGGATCTTGTTCTAGGGCAGAACTCTGGCTGTAATATGAGCATAGTCATGTTTAAAAGGCTATTTTGGGCTGGAGAGGTGGCTCAGGGGTTAAGCCTCTGCCTTGCAGGCGGAAGGTCCTGAGTTCAGATCCTAGACCCCACGTATAGATGCTGGGCGGAAGTGGGGGCAGCCTGCATTTCTGGTCCTGGTAGGGTGGAGCCTGTGAATCCCAGGGCAGAGTAAACAAGGAGGAGGTGGAGGTGGTCCATGATGGTTCCCGAATTCGCCCGTGGTTACACACACACACACACACACACACACACACACACACACACACACACACATGCACGCATGCAGTTGAATAAATAATTAAAAAAACTTTAAAAAAATAAATAAAAGGCTATTTTTATGGCTGTTGCTGATGGAAGAATGCAGCTTAAAGGAAGAGACTAGCTGCAGAACTAGGTATAGCTACTGTAGCTGTGATCTCATTGATGAGAGGAACCATGCTTTCGGCAGTCTGTTATAGGCCCTTCCATGTCCAGCATCACATCTGCTATGTGACAAATATTCAAATACTGGCTATGTTTTGATTGAGCAGAACAAACACTGAATACAGAATTTTCTGTACTTTTTTTTAAATAAGAAGTTCTCAAAGCCCAATAAACTGCAAACAATTTTTCAGAGTCTTGCTGTCAAGAGAATGCTGACATGTTTAACACCATCTTTATCCCAGTTGTAGGGCTCGGTTTAGAATTTGGAGGTGGCAGTGAACATGTGTATGCTACAAGCAATTTGATCTTCTGTGTAATTATGCTTGTAAGGATAAAGTTCCATGCCACATGTAGTAAATGATCACTAGCAATGATATCAATGGTGCTCATACGTAGAACAGTTGGCACTGGCCAGCTGTTTCTGCTGAGAAAAATACTATGTATTTTGTTCCCCTCCCCACTGCTAAATACATACAATTTCCTAATGTGTATTTCATTTTTAAACTTCAGGTTATTTTGCTTCAAAGTGTAAACACTAAGACAGTCATGGGGGATACAACAATGCAGAGGCTGAGGCAAGAGGATCAGGAGCTCTAGGCTAGCCTGGGCTGCAGAGTAAGACCCTGCCTCCAAAAAAAAAGTTAAAAATCGCACATGCAAGTAAAGTTAAATAAGGAAAACTGCATTTTGAAATTCTGTCGAGGGCTGGAGAGATGGCTCAGGAGTTAAGATTCTGCCTCACAAGCAGAAGGACCTGAGTTTGGATCCAGGACCCACGTAAAAAATGCCAGACAGAAATGGTGGCTGCCTACACTTCCAGTCCTGGTTGGCAGAGTCTGAGAAATCCCAGAGCAAAGCACAAAAGAGGTGAAAGCAAGCCAGAATGATTCCCAAAGTCACTCTTAGTCCTCCACATGGACACACAGTAGTGCCCCCCCCACACTAAATGATTGCTAGATTGCCCTTGTGTGAAGTGTACATTAATAATAAAAAAGATAAGAAGAGGAATATATTTTCCTAACTTACAGCTGATTAAACCCAAACCACTTCACTCTCAGCTCTTGTAAATTTATTTTTTTAAAGTGCTCTATAGTGTTGCTATCACACTTCTCCATCATTTTGGGTGGTCCAATGAATCTATCTATCTATCCGTCTATCTATCTATCTATCTATTTATCTATCTATCTATGCATGCATACATACATTCAAAACTGAATGAAAGATGTGTGCCAAATGAAGATACCATCATTGGAAAGAAAACAAGTTGGGCCTGAGAAAAGAGACATTGAAAGCATTGGGTGAGCTTAGATTTTAGTTGGAAATGAAAGAATCTGTATGATGAATTACATCTTTATTCTTTAATAAAACCAATGAGCAGGTACATTGTACTTTATGTACAAAGTAGAAGCAGTGTTCAATAAATGATGAACAGTTCTTCTGTCTTATTTTTCCATTCCCATGTCTATATTTGTGTTGAGCATATATCAGTACATACATGTTCATGTGGGGGGTGCACATGTATGTACAGATGCACATATATGTGGTAGCCTAAGGTGAATATGGAAATCATCTACAATCACTCTTTCGTCTTACTCTTTTTGTGACAAGGTCTCTATTCAAACCCAAAGCTCTCCTGTAAGTGTATTCTGCCTAGCCATCTTGTTTGGGGGATTCCTGCCTCCTGCCTTCAGAGACTGGAATTAAAGGCAGGCAACTACACCCATCTGGTATTTCACCCAGGATCTAGGGATCAAAATTCAGGTCTTTTTGCTTCTAAGGCAAGACCTTTAATTCTCCAATCCATTCTACCAATCCAAGTGATAAACAATTCTTGACTGATCATACTTCGAGGGAATATGTAGAGCAGACCAGACATACTATCTCCATTACTCTCTCAGTAAAGTACAGCATCAATATGAGGTCACATGTGCAGGAGAAAAAGACAGAAGCATCAAATACAGCTGGATATGGACGCTCTCTCTGAAGAGGTACTAAGGAGAGCTCCACGAGCCCAACACCACTGACTTATAGAGAAGTCCTTGCAAAGGTCTGAGAGACAAACATTCATTACTGTTCCATTCATTACCTATGTAACCCAGATGAAACCCAGATGTATCTGCCTGGATGTCCTTCTGCCTTCCAGCTTGCCAGGGTCAGCTTGTTCTTTTACCTATAATTTAAGTGGACTCAAATCACATCATGTACAGTGAGTTTCCTGTGTCCAGCCCAGGAGGCTCAGGGTCTGTAAGTGCAGCGCGTGCCCCTCCTAGATGGCTCTGCTTCTGAGCTCCTACCTCAGCCAGTTTCGTACAGGAATAAAGAACCTGTACTGTCCCCGTGCTACCCACATTTTTATAAAAATCAAGTAAGGTAACATAAATGAAAGCTTTTCAATGAGTGCAAAGTGCTACTGAGGGGAGGTCGCACCCTTACTAAGTTAGAAGTGACCTAAGGCATTGTGAATGCTCAAAGGAAGGACTTAGTGGAAGAAAATCTGAAGGGAACGTAACAGCATCTGCCTATTTCATGTGGCTAAAAATAGAGGAAAGAATGAAGTTCCGACAAGATTTTGAAACACTGGGATTGTCTGCAGGTAATAAAGGGAAAGAAAAACTATGGAAAGTTAAAAGGTAGCAGCAAAAATGAGAACCGTGATTGCCAAACTAAAAAGGGTATCTAAAACCCAGAGAGAGAAGGGTCACCTGAGTTGTCTGAGGCAGGATACACTGGGAATTCCAAGGAGCATGCTTTGCCAACCCCTTTTAGAAAACAGGATATGCATGGCTTCATCTCATCTGCCAGCATTTGCCGCATTGTTCTTAAAGTGATAGTCATCAGAAAATTAATCAGCTGTTTGTCCTGATGTATGCACTGCGCAGTGTTCATTCTGCTGTAGGCTCAGTTTTTTCCAGGAAGTTGTTTCTAGCCTAAGTCTAAACATAGTTCTGCCACCAAGTTCACGGTTTCTTAGTGCCCTAAGCCAAGTTCATGTGGTCAAATCCTCGGAACACCTGCATTTCCTTAGTGTTTGTGTTGCAATAGAAAAAAAATTTGATCAAACAAGGCTGTTTTTTGAAAGGATGAGATGCAGTTCTTTTGGTTTCGGCATCTTTAAATATAATTGGTAAAATGTCTCAGACCTCGGAGAGATCCCCTTCAGATCCTATTGCTCAGAAAATTAGAATTGTGTTCCCTTGTTTTAAAGGAAGTTAAATGAGACTTGACAACAAGAAGGCATTGAGGAGACTGTCCTAGTTCCAATGTGAGTTACTCCCAACAGACTCATGTGTTTGAATCCTTAGCTGATTAAGGTTTGGGAAAGTCAAGGCAACGTTAGTAGGTGGAGCCTTACTGGAGGAAGATGCGCTCCAGCAGGGTTTGGGCCTTGGGGTTTTGGTGACCCAGCCATCTTTCCTCTAGGAGTTTGTCTCTTACTCTCTCTGTTTCCATGAATACAGCTGTGACCTGAGGGGCGTTCCTGCTTCTGCTCCTCCCCCCCATGTCATTTCTAGCATAATAGACTATATTCTGTCTGGAATCATAGACAAATAAATCTCCCCTTTTCCTCTTAAGCTGGTTGTATGGGAGTGTTGTCTCTCAGGAAAGGTAACTGAGACAGAGATGACTATAAGTTGGAATGCCCCACACATAGAGCTCATGACAGCTACTTTCCATAGAATGAGCGCCTGTCTGTCATCTGCACTTGTGGTTTACCCATATACCCAGGCTTCATCTACAGATGTGAGAAGTGTTGTCTAATTCCCTGGTTGTTGAAGGGAGAGGGTGGGAGTCACAGATGGGCAGATGTGGGCAAAGGAGACTGTGCAGCTGTGTGCAGCCCCAGGCAAAGTAGACAGCAGGATGAGTCGTCCATCAAGTGTTTTGGGTCCAGAGCACTCCTCCTTTATATTGACTATGTAGGTGATAAATAAAAGGCACTCTCAGGGGTCCACCACTTGCAATAGGGCAGGTCTCATGGGCTCTAAAGAAACAGGGGGAAAAGGAAAGCTTTTAGGATTGGGGAATCAATTTTCCTGACTCTTTTGCTGTCAGATGAATATCATGGCTCAGTAGTTCTATAAGGAGCCCTACAAAGGAGACATCAAAAATGATAAATAGCATTTGGTGAATTTTCTTCTTTTTCTGAGGGATGCTGTGAACAGTTCCTTCTGACCTCTTGGAGGTCCACTTACACTGTCTTATTCTTTAAGCAACATGCTTGTCATAAGCTATGGGTCAGCTTTCAAGAATTCAGACAGTCTTAGCAACTTTTGAACATGAAGAAGTGTGGCAGTTAGCTATAGATGCCAACTTGGTAAATGAAGGCTGAGCCTTTGGGAACATTTCTGAAGAATTAGTAATTAAAACAAACTTTAATCAAGACTGTGGGAAATTAACTAATTAACATGGGAAGACCCAACCCATGGTGAGCAGAGATCATTCCCTGGACAGGTGTATAAGATAGAGCTGGTATATCTACCAAAGACAAACTGCAACAAGAAGTGAGCCTGAGCCTGCCTTTGGTTGCCATGGAGACTATGGCATTGGTCAGTCATAACAATGCCATGGCACTTCCTATGAAATCTTTCCTCCCAGATCATATCAGATTCATCAATTATTCACAAATTGAGTTGTGCTGACATTTTTCAAAATGAGAAGCAAGGAGGTGAAACCTGCCTGTGGCTGTTCTTTCATTAGGACCCTGGATTCTTCTCAGTATTTCTAGAAGAGTCTATGTCTGTGAATCTGTCTCTCAAGTAAAAAAAAGAATTAGGAGTCATTTGAACTCCATGTAAAAAGGTCAAGCAGCCAAAATAGCTAGTGTTCTTAGTGGAAATACATTCATTGTCTATTAGTGGCTGTTTCCTTTAATTATGGATCTTTTGTAAGAAGAAACGAGTCTTATTGCCAATAGATAGGTGTACATGGAAGGATCCTGGCTTCATTAAGTTAAACTTTGAAACCAGAAATTCATCATTCTGACATCTCTTTGCATGTGTGGAGTGCTTTGAAATCTCTCTTGAAATTTGACTTGTTTGCATGAAGAATACACTTATTGGTTCCTGGTCACAAGAAGTGATATTTGAAGCAGGCCTTCTATGATGCATCTCAGTTTAGATGATAAACAGACACATTGCTTTCCCAAGTTGCAGAAATGAGTGTTTCTCTATTTATATT
Organism: Typhlomys cinereus; assembly: GCA_023101885.1. Classification (NCBI taxonomy): domain Eukaryota; kingdom Metazoa; phylum Chordata; class Mammalia; order Rodentia; family Platacanthomyidae; genus Typhlomys; species Typhlomys cinereus. The sequence continues at coordinate 2,277,110 of JALPQD010000353.1, read as the reverse complement.
TTCATTGTTCTTATATATTTTGAAGTTCAGCATGCGTGGCTATATTATAACGTAGATTTACATTATTATGTATCAAAAATGGGGAGAAAGTTGAGAAAACTAAAAAAAAGGGTGTGTCTTAAAATTAAAACCACAGTGTTGACCTTGAACCTGGTGGCAGCTACCTCTAATGCTGGTACTTTAGAAGCTGAAGCAGGAGGTACCCAAGTTCAAGATCTGTTGGGGCTGTTGTAGTAAGTTCTAGGTCAGCCTAGACTACACAGGCAGACCTTGTCTGAAATGATTTTATAACTTATAGGAGGATGACCTTTACAATTCTACAAGGCATGGTTTTAGGTAATGACAGAGTATTTGACAGTCTTTCATGTTGAGATTTTTGGAAGAGATTTTTCTATAATGAACACAAGGAAGTTATGATTTATGCATAAAATTTTCCAGATATATCCCTAAAACAATTTTCTGGATAATTTTGATATGAAAGATACACACATGCATGTATGCAGGCATATATAACATATGAACTTACTTTGGACCCCATTGTTCCATATAGACTCCAGAAGTAGTATATATGGTTGTGCACTGTAGATTCCATATGAAAAATCAGTTTTCTTTTTAAGAGAGTAAAAGGCTCTTGAGGAGAAATATCTAGCCAAGAGATAACAAAACAAATCAAGATTTGGCCATTGCAGAGTGGGGCCCTGGGAATTCTCCAATTTGTGGCAAGGACTTTGTGTGTGACTGTGCAGTCATGTATATGCATGCGTGTGTTCACGTATGCTTGCATGTGCATGTGTGTAGAGACTGAAGGTCAGCCTCAGGTTTCCTTCCTCAGGTCTTTTTTGAGACAGGGTCTTCCACTGGGACCTGGGGCGCACCCACTAGACCATGCTGGGATTCCAAGCATATGTCACCACACCAGGCTTTTTACATAGTGCTGATCAGGAGACTCAGATCTTCATGCTGATATGGAAAACATTACATTTACCTTTGAAGAGTGGGCTTGGTCCAGGAAGAGGGAGCTAAACAGTTTGTATAGGGAGAGAAGATGGAGGACCCCTTTTTGTATGTATATATGCTCACACGTGTGTGAAGAGAAACTGAGTTCATTTGTTACTTGGATAGGTGTTTTATTGGATTAATTCAGTAATTCTTTATGACCTACTTTCTTTTTTTGGTGTGTGTGTGTGTGTGTGTATCAGAGGGCACTCTGTGTCCCTGTGGAGGACCAAGGGTGACTTCAGGAATCATCTTGGATTGCTTCTACCTCCTTTTTGCTTTGTTTTGGGACTTCCCAGGCTCCACCCACCAGGGCCAGGAGTGTGGGCTACCACCAATTCTGACTGGTGTTTTTTACATGGGATCCAGGATCTGAATTCAAGTACTGCTTGCAAGGCAGAGTCTTAATCCCTGAGCCATCTCTCCAGCCCATTGACTTACTTTCTATCGTTGATAATATTGTAATGTTTACTTTAGAAATAAAGAAAAGCATCGAAAGATTTAAAAATATTACTAAAGCTCAAGTTGTGGTCCTGGCATTGAATGCCACTCTGATTCCAAAGTCCAGACACACTAAGCTACGACTCCCTAGAAGGCCTTCTACAACAGCAGGTTTCCTGAGGAGTATAGAAGTTGAAGTTCTCGAATTCATCTAGCCACAATCTTTTGGAAATATTCCGAGCTTCTCAAGAGATGAATGTACCACAAAACATCCCTTGCAAAGCAGAAGGCAGATTGGAGTAGCCCCTTGGCTAACCCAGCTTTTGCTTAGATGTACATGCAAAGTCCAGCGGGACGTGGGGAGAGGCTACTGAACCTGTCTGAAGTCTCTCTCCCTTCGCTTTCAGATGCTTCATCCCAAACATCTATGCGGCTCTCTTCACGGCAGCTCTCGTGCCTCTGATGTGCCTGGTGGTGGTGTTCGTGGTGTTCGTTCACGCCTACCAGCTGAAGCCGCAGTGGAAAGCCTACGACGACGTGTTTCGAGGGAGAACAAACGCTGCAGGTTGGAACTCTTTTTGCACTTTGGAGATGGGAACTTTTTGATGGGGGAAACAATGTCATTAAGTGTTTCTGGGTTTTGGGGTGTTTTTTTTTTTAATCAAAGAAAAGAATGAAGTTAAGCTGGTTTTTAGCTTGAATCTAAGCTAAGCTGTAGCCCGCCAGTGTCTCTAGGGCTAAGTACTTATTGGCATCTTTCTTCAGGGCTCTCCGTCAATTTCTTGCTGGTTCCAGTTTTTCTTTTACAGTGTCATGATCCAAGGCAGTGAGTCACAGCTTCGGGAGCTGCTTCCCAGGCTTTCCCCAACTTACACAATACTGAGCTCCGAGTAACTGGTGACATGGATTCCAACCATGACATGGATTCTGAGACTTCTCCAGTCCCCCTGAGCTTCACTTCCTGTATGTGGCGTCCTGACCATGCCTGACTGGTGCTCAGAAGCCTGAGCGATGCCACCAGCCCCTAAGTGCCTATACACGGGTGCTCTTACATGTGCAAGTCTTTCCAGCTCAAGTGGGCTTCCACTGCAGCTCATCTTTGCCCTTTGAATAGTACACAGCACAGGTTTTTGTGATTCAGTTCTCTTTAGTTTCCAAGGAATTTCCTTAACCAGGAACAATAAACACACCCAGACAGCAACACATCTAAACATCAAGTAACTGTGTGTGACAGAGAATCTTCTAGAGGGCATCTCTTGGACCAATGATTTTTTTTTTTATTTCAGCTCATACAAACTTATTAGGTACACCAGTTCCCTCCCTCCCTCCTCCTCCCCCCGTACCCCCTGCTCCCCCTCCCCACCCCTCTACCTCCCCATCCCCCAGTGCCTCCCACCCCAATTCCCAGAGAGTCCTTTCTTGTGCATGTCTGATTTTCCTCTGGGCCCTCCTCTCCGATGACGTACAAGGACCCAGTGGCCTTTCCCGAACCCTTTTCCATGTTCCCCTTAGGTATAGGAACACTGCTGTGGCTGCCAATCCTTTGCCTCCAAGGATCTTGGTGCCTTTAGCAGATGCTAGACTTTGTGAGGTCAACAGTGTGTTGGACAATGCGCAGGGCATGCAAAATCCAATTATGATTGCTTCAGCCCTAACTAGTATAGAGTATCTTACATATCATTGCTCCTCCCATCCTTATGCTCTTACACTCTTACCGCCCCCTCTTCTGCAAATCTCCCTGAGCTTCAAGATGGGGAGAGACTAAGCTGGCCTAGTTCTAGGTGGTTGATATAGAGTCTCTGAAGTTCTGGATTGTGGTTTGTTGATTTTCTTTTGCAGTTTTGCTGCTCCTGCAATGCCCTTCACTCCATCCTGCTGGGCATTGTATGTTACCCCCTGGCCAGAGACAAAAAGCTGTTAGAGTCTTGTGATAAAAGCACATTCAAAGGTAGATGTAATAAAAGTGGGAAACCACAGTGAGGGAGGGGTCTATCACCCATTTGCAAAATTTTTACTTTTTATCTGCCAGACTATATGCCCTCCTCTTCTGGTGAGATCACTCCCCCTCAGTAGTAAATGATCAGGAACAAAAGTCTGTGAACTTAATCAGATGTCTCATTACTTATTTGGGTCCTTGGTGGAGGCCTATTTTCCCTGCTGTAACATGGTCCCTTCTCTCCTTCTTTCTGGTGTGGCCCTCCTATCCCATCCCTCCTGTTCATAATCCTTGGAATTACTGTCTCTAGGTGGGCTGGGTGGGTTTGGTGCTAGGAGCCACCTATTAGGGAGTACATACTGCGCTTAATTTTCTGGGTCTGGGATACTTCACTTAATATAATTGTTTCTAATGACATCCATTTCCCGGCAAATTCCAGTAATTCATCATTTTTGATAGCTGAGTAGTACTCCATTGTATAGATGTACCACAGTTTCCTTATCCACTCGTCAACTGTTGGACATTTGGGCTGATTCCATGACTTTGCTATTGTAAACAGTGCTGCTATGAACATGGTCATGCTTGTGCTATCGAGGCGAACCTCTGCTGTATGGGGGGTTATTCCCAAAAGTGGAATAGCAGGGTCATATGGCATTTCAATCTTTAATTTCTTTAAGAATCTCCAGACGGCTCGCCAGAGTGGCTGTATGAGCCTGCATTCCCACCAGCAATGTAGGAGAGTTCCCCTCTCTCCACATCCTCTCCAGCATTTGTCGTTGTTAGTATTGTGGATTTTTGCCATCCTGACCGGGGTGAGATGATATCTCAGGGAAGTTTTGATTTGCATTTCCCTGATGGCTAAAGAAGTGGAGCATTTTTTAAGATATTTGTTAGACATTTTAATTTCATCCCTGGTAAAGTTTCTTTTAAGTTCCAGGGCCCATTTTTTAATTGGGTCATTGGTTTCCTTGGTGTTTAGTTTTCTAAGTTCTTTGTGCACTCTGGATAATAGAGCTCTATCAGATATGTGGTTAGTGAAGATTTTCTCCCATTCTGTGGGTTGCCTTTGAGCTCGTGTTACAATCTCTTTATCTGAACAGAAGCTCTTTAATTTCACAAGATCCCAACTGTTGAGAGTTGGTAGCAGTGACTGTGCCATTGGATGTCTGTTTAGGAACTGTTGGCCTAGCCCAATCAGCTCGAGGGAGTTCCCTATCCTTTCAACTATGGTTTTTATAGTCTCTGGCCTGATATCAAGGTCCTTGATCCATTTGGAATTAAGTCTTGTACATGGTGACAAGTATGGGTCCAGCTTTAATCTTCTGCATGTGGAGATCCAGTTTTGCCAGCACCATTTGTTGAAGATGCTGTTCTTTTTCCATTGGATTCTTTGGGCCCCTTTGTCAAAGACCAAATGGTTGTAACTTTGTGGGCTTATATCTGGGTCTTCAATCCTTATCCATTGATCTGTGTGTCTATTTTGGAGCCAGTACCAGGCTGTCTTTACAACTATGGATTTGTAGTATAGACTAAGGTTTGGTATGGTTATACCTCCAGCTGTGTTTTTGTTACTCAGGATTGTTTTTGCTATCCTGGGTCTTTTGTGCCTCCATATGAACTTTGAGATTGTTTGGTCAACTTCTTTGAAGAATTGCTTTGGGATTTTGATTGGTATAGCATTGAATCTGTATATTGCCTTTGGTAGGATGGTCATTTTCACGATGTTGATTCTGCCAATCCAAGAACAAGGGAGGTCTTTCCACCTTCTGGTGTCTTCTGCTATTTCTTTCTTTAGGGTTTTAAAGTTTTCATTGTAAAGGTCTTTTACCTCCTTGGTTAGGTTTATACCAAGGTATTTCATTTTTTTAGGGGCTATAATAAATGGTATTGTTTCTCTCAAGGCTTTTTCACTTCTTTCATTCTGGGCATATAGGAAGGCCTCTGATTTTTGCACATTTATTTTGTATCCTGCCACTCTGCTGAACTTCTCAATTAGTTCCAGGAGCTTCCTGGTGGAGTTTTTGGGATCCCTCAGGTATAAGATCATGTCATCTGCAAATAGGGATAGCTTGACTTCTTCCTTGCCGATTTGAATCCCTCTTATGTCCCTTTCTTGTCTTATGGCTTCAGCTAAGACTTCAAGTACAATATTGAATAGAAGTGGTGAGAGTGGACAGCCTTGTCTAGCTCCTGATCGAAGTGGGAATGCTTCCAATTGTTCCCCATTGAGCATAACCCTTGCTGTGGGCTTGTTGTATATAGCTTTTATTATATTGATAAAGGTTCCTTCCATTTCTACTGTCTCTAGCGTTTTGATCATAAAAGGCTGTTGGATCTTGTCAAAAGCTTTTTCTGCATCTATCGAGAGTATCATGTGGTCTTGGACTTTGGACTGGTTTACATGATGAATTACATTTATTGATTTGCGTATGTTGAATCAACCTTGTGTGCCGGGGATGAAGCCTACTTGGTCCCCATGAATGATCTTTTTAATATGTTTTTGAATCCGATTTGCTAAGACTTTGTTGAGAATCTTTGCGTCTGTGTTCATCAGGGAGATCGGCCTATAGTTTTCTTTTTTAAGCGAATCTTTATTAGGTTTTGGGATTAAAACGATATTAGCTTCATAGAAGGAATTTGGTAGTGTTCCTTCCTTTGCTATTTGATGGAACAGTTTAAGGAGTATTGGTGTTATTAACTCCTTAAATGTCTGGTAGAACTCTGTGCTGAATCCATCTGGTCCAGGACATTTTTTGGTGGGAAGATTCGAGATTACTTCCTCAATTTCCTTATATGTTATAGGACTATTTAAATAATTCACAACTTCCTGATTCAATTTAGGTAAGTTGTGTTTACTTAGAAATTCATCCATCTCTTTTGTGTTGTCAAACTGCACAGAGTATAAGTTTTTGAAATATGATGTTATAATTCTCTGGATTTCTTGGGTATCAGTAGTGATAACTCCATGTTCATTTCTAATTTTGTTAATTTGGGTTTTCTCTCTCTTGCTTTTGGTTAGTTTAGCTAGGGGTATATCAATCTTGTTGATTTTTTCAAAGAACCAGCTTTTTGATTGGTTGATTTTTTCTATCGTTTTCTTAATCTCAATTTCAGATATTTCTCCCCTTATTTTGCTAATCTCTTCTCTTCTACTGCTTTTGGGATCAGATTGCTCTAGTTTCTCTAAAGCTTTAAGCTGCATTGTTAAGTTGTTTATTTCTGATGTTTCCATTTTTTTGATGTAGGCATTAAGAGCTATGAACTTACCTCTTAGAACAGCTTTCATTGTGTCCCAGAGATTTTGGTAAGTTGTATTTTCGTTATCATTCACTTTCAGGAAATCTTGAATTTCCTTTTTAATTTCTTCCTGAATCCAGTTCTCATTCAGCATCATATTGTTAAGTTTCCAGGAGTTAGTGTATTTTCTCTTGTTTGATGTGTTGTGGATGTCCAGCTTTAGGCCGTGATGGTCTGATAGGGCACAGGTTAGAATTTCAACTTTCTTGTATATGTGTAGATTCATTTTGTGGCCCAATATGTGATCTATTTTGGAGAAAGTTCCGTGTGCTGCTGAGAAAAATGTGTATTCTTTGGTGCGTGGGTGAAAAGTTCGATAGAGATCTGTAAGGTCCATTTCTTTCAGGGTTTGATTAAGTTCCAAAGTGTCTCTGTTAAGCTTTTGACCTGTTGATCTATCCCATGTAGAGAGGGCGGTGTTGAAGTCCCCAAGAATTATTGTTTGGGGGTTGATTTCTTGCTTTAGACGCTGTAGGGTTTTCTTAATGAATGTGGAGGGGCCCGTATTGGGTGCATATATGTTCAGTATTGTGAAGTCTTCCTGGTGAATTGTACCTGTGACTGAAATGTAGTATCCATCTGTGTCTCTTATAATTTTCTTTGGTTTGAAGCCCACTTTGTCTGATAGCATAATGGCTACCCCTGCCTGTTTTCTGCTTCCATTTGCTTGTAGAATTGTTGACCAGCCTTTTATTTTTAGAGCGTGCCTATCTTTTGTGGTGAGATGGGTTTCCTGCAGGCAGCAGATTGATGGATTGTGATTTTTAATCCATGTTTGTAACCTGTGTCTCTTGATCGGTGAATTAATTCCATTAACATTTAGTGTTATAATGGAGAAACTATTGTTAATTCCAGACATTTATTATGTTTAGTAGCTTTTATAAGTATATTGCTTCGTTTTTAATGATGTTATACTTGCCTTCTGTTCTCCTGGATATGCCTGTTTTTTTCTTCACGCTGGAGTATCATTTCTAGCATTTTTTGAAGGCCTGGTTTGGTGGACATGTATCCCTTCAAGTTGTCTTTGTGCTGGAAGATTTTTCTTTCTCCCTCGATCATGACTGATAGTTTTGCAGGGTAAATCAGCCTGGGTTGACATTTTTGCTCATTCAATACTTGAAGTATGTCTCTCCAAGCTCTTCTTGCTTTTACTGTTTCGACTGAGAAGTCATTTGTTATTTTAATAGGTTTACCTTTAAAAGTGACTTGTTTTTTCTCCCTTGAAGCTCTCAGCACCAGTTCTTTATCTTGAATGTGGAGTGTTTTAACTATTATTTGCCATGGCATGCTTCTATTTTGGTCGTATCTGTTTGGGGTGCGGAATGCCTCTTGTATATGAATGGGCCTCTCTTTTTTTAGATGAGGAAAGTTTTCCTTGATGATCTTTTGAAAAATTTCCTCAGGGGTGGTATTTTGAGATTCTTGCTCTGGTATTCCATGAATACGCATGTTAGGCTTCTTTAGGGTGTCCCATATCTCTTGGATATTTCTCTCAAGTATCTTTTTGGCTTTAACAACCTCTTCCATTGAGCTGGTTAGTACTCCCACTTTATCTTCAAGGTCTGAAATTCTGTTTTCTGCTTCGTTAGTTCTGTTGATAAGACTCTCTGTGGCGTTCTGGGTTGAAGATAACTTGTCTTTTAGCTCAGTTTTAAACTCTGCTTGAGTTTGTTTTAACTGCTCTATGCCAGTTTTTGTTTCTTGCACTGTTTTTCTCAACTCCTCCAGATGTCTGTTGTGTTCCTCTTCAAAGCGATTGATTCGATTATGTAATTCCTCCCTGATTTCCTCTTTCATAGTATTGAACATGGTAATGATCATATTTTGAAAGTCTTTATCCTGGGTGGGGCTTTCTTGGCCTTTTTCCGTGGGTTTGTTCTTGTTGGAGTCTAACATTATGGGATTAATTTCTTCAGTGGGAAATTTGTTTATTTGATTGTTGCTTCTCATGGATTTGCACTTTGACTTTGGCATTGTCCTTTTAACTCTTAAGATCTCTCAATTTCACTAAACTGAATTATTTGGCCTGGGGTCCTGGTGGGCGGGCGCGGGCGGAGACTTACCTAGGGCGCGGGGTGAGGCCCGGCTGGACTGTGCAAGTGTCCTGTCCTGACTGGTGGAGCGGGGTGGGGTGTAAAGGGAGAATGGGCGCGTCGGCGTGGAGCTATTTAACCCGAGGGCAGCTGGGGCGGGGCCTGGGCGCAGGGGGAGGTCCTCCTTGTCCCTCGGCCCCGTGCGAGGCTCCGGCTGGATGGTGGGAGTCGGAGCCGGGTCCTTGTGGGCTGACCTGGGGTCCTGGTGGGCGGGCACGGGCAGAGACTTACCACCTAGGGCGCGGGGTGAGGCCTGGCTGGACCATGTTACAGCAGAGAAAATAGGCCTCCATCAAGGTCTGCAAGTAAGTAATGAGAAACCTGGTTAAGTTCACAGACGTTCTTTCCTGATCTCACCAGAAGGGGAGGGCATATAGTCTAGCAGCCATAGTAGTGATCTTATGCTTAAGGGGAACAAGAGAAAGGGCTTATGGAAATGCCACTGGGTCCTTATATGTCATCGGAGAGGAGGACCCAGTGGAGAGTTAGGCGTACACAATAAAGGACTCTCTGGGAATTGGGGGGGAGGCACTGGGGTAAGGGGAAGGGGAGGAGGGGGTTGGGGGGAGGAGGGGGGAGGGAGGGAACTGGTAAAAAATTTAAAATGTATAATTAAATTTTTAATTAAAAAAAAATATTTGGCCAGACATATTGGTCTAGCAAGTAAGGATCCTCCCTCAGCTGTTATGTGGATATTTTGTGGCCACATCCCTCAACCTTGGTGTTGGGCAAGCTAAGATGGGCAAGCAACTATAACCAGACTACTGTAAAAGAAAAAACTCCTTGCTCCCTTAAAAAAAAAAAAAAGAATCTCTCAATTTCACTAAACTGAATTATTTGGCCTGGGGTCCTGGTGGGCGGTGCGCGGGGTGGGGACTCACCAGCTAGGGCGAGGGGTTGAGGCCTGGCTGGACCCCGCGCGTGCATGTCCCGACTGGCGGAGCAGGGTGGGGTGCAAAAGGGGGGATGGGGGCGACGGCGTGGAGCTATTTAACCCGAAGGCAGCTGGGGCGGGCCCGGGCGCAGGGGGAGGTCCTCCTCCCCCCCTCGGCCCCGCACGCGGCTCCGGCTGGATGGTGGGAGTCGGAGCCGGGTCCCTGTGGGCCAACCTGGGGTCCTGGTGGGCGGTGGGCGGTGCGCGGGGGGGGGGGGGGGGGTTTACTCACCAGCTAGGGCGCGGGGTTGAGGCCCGGCTGGACCGCACGCGCGCATCCCGACCGGCGGAGCGGGGTGGGGTGCAAAAGGGGGGATGGGGGCGACGGCGTGGAGCTATTTAACCCGAGGGCAGCTGGGGCTGGGCCCGGGCGCAAGGGGAGGTCCTCCTCGTCCCTCGGCCCCGCGCGAGCGGCTCCGGCTGGATGGTGGGAGTCGTTGCCGGGTCCCTGTGGGCCGACCTGGGGTCCTGGTAGGCGGTGCGTGGGGGAGGGGTTTACTCACCAGCTAGGGCGCGGGGTTGAGGCCCGGCTGGACCGCGCGCGCGTCCCGACCGGCGGAGCGGGGTGGGGTGCAAAAGGGGAGTTTTTTGAAGCTTCTACAAATCTAAGATCATTCTTTGGTACCCATTTGTAGAAGAATCGGTCAGAAGATCTTTGTGTCTGGCCAGCCTTTCTCATTCAGCATGTTATAATGTGTAGGAAATAATATTATTTGATGTGGGTAATAGTCCTAATCTATTAGTTAAAAAGGTGATTTTAGTTTGAAAGTCCTGCTTTTTCTTCCTGAAATGTATCCAGAAGTTCTGCATTTATCCAACTTGAGATCTTATTTTATTGAAATAACTATTAGGTTTTTTTTCCCTTGAGGAAAAAGTGACTTTTTCTTTCCTTAAGTAAGATTTATTTTATTTTCATCATAATGTAAAAAGTTCCAGTGATTTTGTGTTCTCAATAGTGACAATGTATAGGGCCAACATAGCAAATTCATCCTTTGAAGGCCCAAATCTCGCCATTCAAATCTTGAACATGCCACATCACCAACAGAATTGACAAACAGTGCTATATCAAATGCAGACCCCTGACACACTGAGCATATTGCTGGGTGCCTCAACAAGTTGCAGCTCAGCCAGGGAACATGCCCTGAGGTGAAGTATTAATAGAAGCATTGCTCCATGGGCACTTTTCACACTAAAAAAAAAAGTGTTATATAAAAAAAAGTGTAGCCCAATAGTTACTATCTCACACTTGGACTCTCACAACATCTTCCTGATTAGTCTCCCTGAATTAGGTACTTCTTTATTCATTTCATTATCCCACATGCTTACATTTCAAAAGTACCAAGTGAGTACACCCCGACAATATAGTTACTTAGGGTTTTTCTTAGTACCCAAAAGAAAAGTCCAGTCTCTGTAGTCTATTTTTTTAATTATTTATTCAATTGTGCGTGTGTGCATGTATGTGTATATAGGTGTGTGTATGTATGTGTGCGTGTGTAGAACCACGGACGAATTCGGGAACCACCATGGATCGCTTCCACCTCCTCCTTGTTTACTCTACCCCAGGATTCACAGGCTCCGCCCTACCAGGACCGGAAACGCAGGCCGCCCCCGCTTCCGCCTGGCGTCTATACGTGGGGTCTAGGATCCGAACTCAGGACCTTCTGCCTGCAAGGCAGAGGTTTAACCGCTGAGCCACTTCTCCAGCCCCCAGTCTCTGTAGTCTAGAAGAGTCTCCACAGCCCACTGTTCGTATTACTGCTTCTTCTGTGTTGTGACTTTGTGCTATACACTTAATTGTTCCTTAATTGCCAGATACTGCCATCTTTGCTCGTATGAGGGAGCAGCCACACCAGTGTTGCTGAAGCCCCGTGCTCAGTAAATAGTGTGGAGGCATCTCGATTAATGAGAGGGGAGTGGGGAAAGTGGCTGGTCTCCTTACTGAAATGTTCACTGACTCTGAAAAAAGATCCTTTGTCTGAACAAAAATGATCAGCCTGATAAACGCAAGTCAACTGGCCCAATCTCATTCCACTCTCCTGTGGAAATCCTGGAAGTTGTCAGTGTCTTTCCTGCTTCCTAGATGAAATCTCTAGAATTGCCTCTTTGCAGAAACCTCTTTTGCAAATGGAAATTGGAAAACACTCTTTCCCTCATTCACCCCTTTCACTTGGTTCGTGTGTGTATGTGTGTGTGTGTGTGGTTCGTGTGTGTGTGTATGTGTTGTGTGTATGCATATATGTAAGAGGGCACTTGGATGTATGTGCCTCTGGAGGCCCAATGGTGACATCAGGAAATCATCCTGGATTTCTTTATTGCTTTGCTCTAGGGTTTTCCAGGCTCCACCTTCTAAGGTCAGAATTGCAGGCCACCACCATTTCTGCCCAGCATTTTTACAAGGGATCTAGGATCTGAACTCAGGTCCTTTGGCTTGCAAACAAAGGCTTTAACCCGAGTCATCTTCCCAGCCACCACACTTGGTTATTATAGCCGTAACAACACTTATCCTAGAATGGAGTGGTGACTTGTTTAGGGTTGTGCTGATGTACTAAGTTATTGGTCCTTGAAGGACAAGAAGCATTTAGTGTTCACTTCTGTGTTCCTAAGGATTTACTAAGTGTTCACTGAATAACAGGTATGTGAGTTGGCTCCTATAAATGCTAAGATACAAAAAGTTATCAATGGAGTCTTTTGTTAACTTATTTTGGTTTCCAGAGCTTTCCTAAATTGATGCTTGCTCTCTGATTGTTCTTTTTTTTTTTTTTACCTGCTCCATTTGAGTGGAAAGGTTTCAATTGCTGGGCTCTGGCTTCCTGTCATAGATGTTATCCTAAATATGAAAGAGTCATTTAGTATGTGTCACCTTCCTTTAAGGAAATTACTACTCTCTATTTCTCTTCACTTTGATAACACTCTATCAGCGCATTCATTTTTGTATAGGAGCAGCTGGGGCTTAAAAAACATGTATCAAAAGATTAAAGATGTGAGACCAAGTTTTGTAAAAAGAACATGAGGAGAGAACAGCAAATTACCACCCTATGGTTACTCAACTATTGTTTCTCCATTTGACCTGCTTACATATGAGACTTTTGAAAAGCTTTATCAATATACAACTTACATGCCATAAAGTTCCTCTGTTTAAGCTGTATAGTTGGATGGGTTTTAGTATGTTTATATAGTTGTGTAACTATCACCATAATCTGATTTTAGTACATTTTCATTGTCCCCCCAAAGAAATCTCATATTCATCAGTAGTCACTTCCCATTCCCCACTGTCCTGAGCCCTAGAAAACCATGAGTTGACCTTACCTGTCTCTGTTTACTCTGGGCTTTTCATGTAGTAAGATCTTGGGATGCATGGTCCAATGTAACTAGCTTCTTTACTCACAACACGCTCAAAGTTCATCCATGTTGCAACATGTACCTTTTATTGCACCTAGTTCTGCTTTATTGCCAAACAATAGTCCTCTGTAATCCCTCTCAATTAAGGGATGTTTGGGTTGTTTTCTTTGGATTAATGTGAATTTTTTAAGATTTTTTTAAGCACTAAAAAAAATTTTTTTTAAAAACTAAAAAATGGCAGGCCTGAGTTCATATCTTCAGGACACATGTAAGAACTCAAGTATGGGTTGTGGACCTGCAACCCAATGCTGAGGGGGAGGGGATGCTGAGGGCGAGGTATCATAACACTGGTATGAAATATGCCACATATTTTCAGTTCTTTTTGGCGTATATGTAGTAATAGAACTACAAGGCCAAGATAACTCTGTGGCAAACTATTTAATATCACCCACAATAACTGTCAGGACCTATTTTGTTGCTGCTGTTGCTGTTTCCTTGTGTATTTGAGATGGGGTCTCAGTATGTCAGCCTCCTGAGTGGGGATCACAGTACCTGACTGCTGTCCTATTTTCAAACACAGCTTGTGTGTGTGTGTGTGTGTGTGTGTGTGTGTGTGCGCACGCGTGTACTCTATTCACACCCATTTATTTACTTATTGTCTACATCTGCTTCCAAAAGGCAGAACAAGCACTAAGACAGTGTGTTCTGCAGAACATAACATGTGACTGTCTGACTCTTCATGGGAAAATGTTAACAACTGACTGTTAATAAGAATAGTGACATATTCATTAAGATTTCTTAAGCACTAAAAATATTTTTAAAAGAAACTAAGGAATGACAGACCTTGATATCCTTAGGACACACATGAGAACTCAGATGTGGGTTGTGGACCTGCAACCCAATGCTGGGGGAGTATGCTGAGGTGGAGGTATCATAACACTGGTATGGATATATGCTGTATATTTACATTTCTCTTTGGCGTATATGGAGTAGTAGAACTACAAGCCATAGGATAACTCTGTGGCAAACTACTTAATATCAGCCAAGCTATTTGCCACAGTAGCTGTCAGGACCTATTTTGTTGCTACTGTTGCTGTTTCCTTGTGTATTTGAGATGGGGTCTCAGTATGTCAGCCTCCTGAGTGTGAGGACCACAGTACCTGACTGCTGACCTACTTTCAAACACAGCTTGTGTGTGTGTGTGTGTGTGTGTGTGTGTGTGTGTGTGTGTATTTCATCCACACCCATTTGTTTACTTATTGTCTACAACTACTTTCAAGAGGCAGAACAGAGAACTAAGACAGTGTGTTCTGCAGAGCATAACATGTGACTGTCTGAATTTTCATGGGAAAATGTTAACAACTGACTGCTAATAAGAATGATGACATATCCATTAAGATTTCTTAAGCAGTAAAAATACTTTTTAAAAAACTAGGAAATGGCAGTCCTGGGTTCATATCTTTAGGATGCATGTAAGAACTCAGGTTGGGTTGTGGACCTGCAACCCAATGCTGAGGGGGAGGGGATGCTGAGGGGGAGGAGATGCTGAGGGGGAGGGGATGCTGAGGGGGAGGGGATGCTGAGGGGGAGGGGATGCTGAGAGGGGATCTGAGGGAGGCAGAATATGAGGGGGAGGGGTGCTGGGGGGGGGGGATGCTGAGGGGAGGGATGCGCGGGATGGATACATGAGAGCCTGGCCTTCCGCAAGCCAGTGTATCCAGAACCATGAGTGGAAAGGCAGGCAACAGACCAAAACTTAAGCTGAAAAATATGAAAAATACATCTGGTCCCCACACACTCATGCACAGGCAAGCGCGCCCATACACACATTCAGACATACACATTTATAAATAATAAACATGATAGTATGAGTAAATAAAATAAAGACAGACAAATGTGAATGTGTCATACTTCCATCTGTAGGTAAGGCAAGCATCATTTCTTTACCCTCTTCATTCTGAGTGCTTTTTTGCTGGCCATATCTTAATTTCTAGCAGACTTCAAGTAAATTCAGTGAAATCCAAAGCAAAGGGGAGAACAGAGGAGGAATGCCCAGTACTGTAGAGAGTCGCCATTCATCTCTTTTCTCCCAGGCTGTCCCAGAACAGCATTCCAGCATTGCTTGAGAAACCTTAAGCAACTGCTTTGAACACAGCTTTTGAAGGTCAGTTACCCACAGTGAGCTTTACTAGTTTCCTCCCTTCCTCTTCTCCCCCCAACCCGCAACAGGATGGATGCACCTCAAGAACATGTCGTGATAAAAGTATACTAAACTAAATGTCATTGTCTCAAACAGCACTGTAAACAAAGCCTGTAATTTTTGGGTTTGGCTTTGATCTTGAGCAATGATAAGCTCGTCTCTCCTTCTAAATTCATTAGAATTCACTGACTCCTTTCTGATTCATCAGCAGTTCTTACGTGAGCAATGATTCATGGACCAGGGGGAAGACAATTAATTTGACTGAAAAGAGGAAGTAGGTGGTTACAAATCCCTTTGTTATCACAATCTCACACAAGGATTTCAGTACAGACAGGACAGTGGAAAGCCAGCTTAATCCAGCTGGCCTTGTAGGATGGGAATCTGAGATATTTAGAATTGCTTGGTATGGTAAGAACTCTTAAATGGGGTTGAATGCTTCCCAGTTTCTGTAAGACTCCATCTCTTCAGCCTGAGAGTAAATTACAATGGTAAGATAAATGAAAAAGATTCCACCATATTAAAGAAATCATTGAAAACTTATGATGGATATTAAAAAGTTTCATCCCTTACATCCTAGTATTAAATCACTTTTTTACTCCTGATTTAAAAAAAAAAAAAAAAAAAAAAAAACAATTGAAATAGAACTCCAAGAAATTGAGTGAAATCCAAAAGAAAAAGAGAAAGAAAAGAAGGCCTGATGAGTAAAATATACTCCTCGCTGTGGTCTCCAGTGATAACTCACATGGGTTATCTCCCTTGTGTTTAAATCTGGGTGCGTTTTGGCCTTGCTTATGCCAGGATAAGCTGACAGAAGTGAGGCAAGGCTGCTGCATCCAGGAACTCACTGCAATGAGACTTGTCCTTACCAGACTTGCGTAAAGACTGACATAGCACATGCCCTCACAGACTAGTGAGGAACTCTAGAGATAATCACATGCAGTGGAAACCTTGGGGACTAGGGCTGGATGAGTGAATGGGAATGTCCTTATGAGTGGGTTGGCCTGAGGAAGGGCCACTTGGTATGCCACAGAGGTCTGAACCCCCATAAGAGTAGACAAGCCAGAGGGAACCCTGGGGTGCATAGAAGTGGACAGGTAGGAGAAGGAAGGAGTAGAATGGATTGATGAAGGAAGGGTAGAGGATGGGAAGGAGGGGAGAAGAAAGAAGAGAGGGGTAAGTACTCAATATGCTTATACAAGTAGGAAAAAACAGGGGCTGGAGAGGTGGCTCAGGGGTTAAGCCTTAGCCTTGCAGGTGGAAAGTCCTGAGTTCGGATCCTAGACCCCATATATAGAGGCCGGGCGGAAGCGGGGAGCGGCCTGCGTTTCTGGTCCTGGTAGGGCGGAGCCTGTGAATCCTGGGGCAGAGTAAACAAGAAGAAGGTGGAGGCGTCCATGGTGGTTCCTGAATTCGTCCGTGGTTCTACACACACACACACATACATACACACATGCGCGTGCACATACATACACAATTGAATAAATAATAAAAATAATAAAAAACAACTAGGAAAAAACAAAAATTAATTAAATAAAAAATAAAAATAATATTTGTGATAAGTCTTCCTAAAAAAAAAAAAAAGAAGAAGTGGTGGATGCTGTTCTGTGATGTAGCTAGCTTGTCAGAGAACAGCAGTTTCAGCTGCTTTTAGCACACACAGGGTAGGCTCAGCTACTCTGACATGACCTCACTCCTAGGAGCCTCCAGCTGGGCCTGTGGAACAGGCATGAGAAGAGGCATGTTTCGCCAGCCTCCACTTGTTTCAGGCAGCCCCATTCTAAACATGCCGGTGAGGAAGTCTGCTTGTAGGTTCCAACCCCAGGAGAAACCATGGAGGACGGAGAATACCATGTTTATACCAGCTGAAGAATTGTGACAAATAGTGTATCTTTAAGCCACTGGTTTTTGTACTGGTTTATTACACTCAATGAATAGGTGAAGGACTCTGGATCGAGAATTCTCGTTCTTCACACTCCGACATTATAAATATGGCATTATCATTCTGAGTTTTGCTTGCAGGAACATTCATGGTTTATAAGTAAAACTGCACCAAAAAAATACCATTTGAATTGTTTCCTAAAGAAAACTTGTGGCTTCTGTTAAAGCAAAGGAAAAGTAATCTTACCCAGTAATAGTATGGGCTTGACACGAATCCAGAATGACCAACATAACAGGTTTCACATGGCCTTGGCAGTAGGCTTCTTATTTGCTGTCTCCTCCCAGTTTTATTGCTGAAAAGAAAATATAAAAACTGCCTAGAGACCTTCCCAGTCTCTGCATTGTAGAAAGAGAAGCCTTTTGAAATCCTTGTGAGCATAATTCAGACTTCCCACATTTTGTCAGTCGTGGTGGGCAAAATCCCAACTATTTCACAAAATGTCGTACCTGTCCATCCTCTGCTTACATTTTATATCTATATCTGTGACCTCAGCCCTCAAAGTTTCAATCAGAAATCTTCAAGCCCCAAAGATGATGCATAAGGGGGTGCTTCCTTTGTTAACTGTTTTTGAAGCACTTGAAGTTTGATATTGTTCACTGAAACCTGCTCTATCAGGGCTGGGGATGTAACTCACTGTCCAGGGCTTGTTAGCATAAAGTTGTGGGCTCAATCTCCGGCATCACTAACAAAGAAACAAAAAATCAAAATCCCAATAACCTTAGGAAGTTCTTAAGCCTTTACATGTACATATGAAAATTAAAAAATAAAATCACAGAGTTGAAAACTTGAAGTTCTGTTGAAATCCCTGATTTCTACATATAACTAAAGAAGAAAGAGGACAGAAGAAATGAACCTTTCTGGAACTTACATTTCCTGCACGTCTGTACCTCAGACTATCATCTCTTACTTACTCTCGGTTAAACATGAATGACTGGCAAAGGCAGTTCCTATCAGACAACCGAGCTATTAACTCTCTCATTACACTTGTTTTCTAGTTAGGCAGAAGCCGTAAAGCATGGAAGAATTGTTAATAGACTGTTCTGCATGTAAGCGGCAGGTATGGGCTTCCTTGACCCCTAGTTGTCCACATCATGGTGGTAAAAGTGGTCATCATCATCACAGTGCATTAAGATTCAGTGTATGCCAGACACGGTTCTGAGAACTTGTATGTATAGATTTAATCTCAATGTCTAAATGAATCCCACGGAGCACATAGTGTTTCTGTTATAGTCAGACAAGAAGATCCCGACAATGCAAAGCGGAAGAAGGTTTCACTGTGACAGCTGTTAATCCTGAAGTTAGGATCAGAAGCACAGGTGACTCGAGCTCTGCGGCCAGGACAATGCTGATTCTTCCCCATTTTGGTCTCAAACTTTCATCGATCATCACCTCTGTAGGCATTACTTTAGAGAACTGCCATAAAAGCAATTATTAGATTCTGTCCTCCAGAAAGAACTGATAGGATCTGGACCAAAAAAATTATTCCTGCATCTTCTACTTCACCTTTTTATTTCTAACAAAAAGCCCCCCCTCTTTCTAATACTGAAAAGCCCTCCTTTTTTTCACTATTCTTATAGTTGGTAAAAATACAACTACTTAGATTATAAAATAGTTTAAGGAATAAATTTCTAATACATATAAAGCACTTAATATACTTCCTAGTAGGGGCAAAGGGGGGAGGGAACAGGGAAGTCCAGGCAGGGATAAAGGGAGGGAGGGGACAGGGGTTCCTATTACATTTGTATTAATAGAATTTTTTAATAAAATATGAAAAAAATATAGTTCCTAGAACATACTAAGTGCTTGACATGTATATTTTTATTAGAATAATACCATTTGATATGTAATTGGTGCAAAATAAAGTCAGATACTTCTTCAATATATTTTCTAAGTATCTCCCAAACATCTCTCTCCTTTTTTCCTTCATGATTATGTCTGATGTATTAGTCAGCTCTGGCTAATATGAAAAATATCACAGACTGAGTGTCTTAAGACAGCAGCAATAAGATTCCGAGAGTCATCTTGTTGGTGTGGCTGGCTTCTTGCAGTACATTTATAGGGCAGAGAGAAAGGGATTCCTTTTATGTTTCTTCTAAGTCACTAATCCTATTGTTAAAGCTCCACCCACATGATCTAATAACCTCTTAAAGACCCAATTCCAAAGCTCACAACACTGGGAGTTAGGGCTGCAAAATTTGGATTTGAGAACCAGAGGATAGATTTCAGTCAAGGCACCTGACTTATCATCCCATCATGCTTAGACTGATGCTCATTGATCCTTATTTCTCTACATCCTATGTTTGAAGAATTCTGAAAGGCAAAAGTGATCATGTCATTAAAGTCATCTCATGGCAACTCTAAAGTCTTTTAGAATTAAAGAGAAATATCACTATCTTCTCAATAAACCCTAGACATATTTACAGCCTATGCTGTTAAACAAGTGACAGTTTTTCAAACATTTGTTTGTTTGTTTGTTTGCCTAAGAGAGACAGAGGGAAAGAGAGAGAAAAGGAGGGGGTATTCACACACCATGCCATGGTACATATGTAATAGTCAGACGACAACTATTGTAACTCGCTTCTCTCCTTCTACCATGTGAGCTCCAGGATCAAACTCAGGTAATGAGATTTGTACACAGGTACCCTTCCCTGCTGAGCCATCTCACTTACCCTAAAGTGCTATAATTTCTGATGCCTGGATTTAATACAGTGTTGTAGTTCTATTACTCATCACTGCAGATAAATACCTGACCCTAACAACTTAGGGGAAGAAGTTTTATTTCAGCTTAAAATTCAGGTTACAATTCATTATGGCAGGAGAATCATACCAGCAGGAGCCAGGGGAAGTGGACACATCATATGGAAAACAGAAGAACAGTCTACCAGTATTCAGCACAAGGACTGGTGCCACCTACAATGCCGTGTCTTTCCACCTCAACCAAAGCAATTAGGACACTTTCCTATAGGCTCGCCCAGAGACCTGCTTTCACTAGGTAATTCCTCACAGATGTGCCCAGAGAACAACCTCTGTTATCAGGTCAACATTTGAGACTAAGCTCACATCCAGCTAAGCTCTCTTGCTGTGTTGATCATTTTTGGCAATGAAAGCGGAGGGACAGGGATTGGATTAATTTATATTTTGATGTCCAACATTAGTAGGCTTCAACAGGGGATTACTAGAAAATGTGATCGATGTGCCGCATATTGAAAATCAATGTCCAGAGCTGGAGAGAAACTTTAGACAGGAAAACATTTGCTTCACAAGTCTACAAAGCTGATTTAATGCCCAGAAGTGAAAGGAGATAACTGACTCCAAAAAGTCCTATCCCCTCTACACATGCACATACACACACACACACACACACACACACACACACACACACACACACACACATAATAAAATAATTCTTAAATATAAAACCAGGTATCCTTGCATATTAAAACAGTATTGTAGCTGAATATTCCTGCAATGTGGAGTAACCTCCTGCTAACATGTATCATGATCATCTTGCTTGACCCAAAAACCAATGAAACATCCTCTGCTATTTACAGTGTTAAGACCTTCTGAGTTTCCCATGTGCTTCCTTCTCTATCTCTAAATTAAGGCAGACTTCAAATTTCGATTTTCTTGCCATACTCTAATATTATGGTATCATATGTACCTTTATGAGACAGAGAGAGAGAGAGATGAAGATTACATGTGGCATGGTATACATGTAGAGGTCAGAGAACAACTTTTGGAATTTGATTCACTTCTACCCTGTGAACTCTGGGGATTGGACTCAGATGTGTGTAGGCACCTTACCCTCAGAGCCATCTTGCAAACCAAAATTCCACTTATGTTCCCTCAAAAAAAAAATTCTCCATGAGTCGTTACTTTCAAATCCTTTGAAAACTCCATGAAAGTTACTCGTGTGTATTGCTTTGATTTAAGAGCAGTTTTTAAATGGATGACTGAAGTCTTCCATTCAACTCTTGGCTAGTGAAAAGACAATTTCTCATTTTTTTAAGTCTCTCTCTCCAGAATTCACATTTTCATTACTGCCAAAGAATGTATATAAAATTCAGCTAGACAGCAGAAGTACCAGGCCTACAAATCTGTTTAATCTTGGAATATGTGACATCACCAGGTCTGAGTGCTTCGGTGGTGTCTCCATGGTGACCCTTCCATACAACACAGCTCTGTCTAGTTCACCAAACCCCCAGTTCCTGCTTGCAGATTGCACTGCAGTTTCATCCTGGAATCGGTTTTTTTGGGTTTTTTTGGGCACCATTCATATTATTTCAAGATGCTTCCTACTTACTATTCTGCAGTTACACTGTTCTTTCTAGAAATAACCCACAAGATTTTCACTCATGTGATCACAACCTTAAATTGATGAAAAGTAAAATATTAAGGGACAGATCTGGAAATAGAGGAAATGAGGGTTGCTGTCATTAGACAAATAGAAATTGGAGCTAGGTAATTTTGGAAATTAGTAGTTGAATCATATGGTTAAAAATATGTGGTGGGCACAATGTTCAATTCCATACTTAATAGTTCATACACTGTAATATTCAGAAAGCCAAACAGAGGAAAATGATTTTTAAGTGTATTATTTATGAGGGAAAATGTATTATACCAAAGTGACGTCTCAGCTTCAAGAAGGCAAAACACCCCCACCAAGATACCTGTCGAGGTGTCTTGCCTTAATCGAAGCAGGTTGCCATGTGACAGCATATTCCATAAGACCCGCTACCATAGACCACTTCTCTGATGTAGTGGGAAGTTTTCCTTCTTACTCAAGACTAGCATGTCCTGCCTTGAAATTCCTCCTGTGTTCCCGACTGTGCGTTTGACTTACCCCAGTTTCTGATTAGTGACTCAACATCTTTTCATGATAACCTCCCTACCTTGGTCACCATTTTCCTCCCCACATCTCACTCAGAACAACCCCCATTGCCCATTTCTTCCTTCTTCATCCTCTCTTTTCTCTCCACCTTTCACTATGTCCTTGAGGAATCCAATCTGGAAGCTGAGATCAGAGATTTCAAGGACATCTGCATCAGTTCTATGGGTAACCTCACCAACCTGGCTTCCTCTTTCAGCAGTCTTGCCCGCCCCAGCCTAGCCTCATGCAGCTATTTCATCAGCCAGTTAGTGGCACCCTGAAATAGATACTAATTTATTCTAAGTAACCTTAGCTGGGTAATGCCAGCTTCCCAGAAAACCTTTGGATTATCTTTAATTGATTACTCAATCCTTGAACCACAGCCCACTGCCCTTGAGTCTTGCATTTAATATCTCTGTCCTCACTCTCTCCGCAAGAGATAAAGGTGACATGATGCTATCTCACTCACCTCTCCCTATTTCATCTGACCATCCCTGTGGTCACCACTAAGCTCAGTCTCTTACATAAACAAGTAAGTAGCTGGTTCTCATAAGGGCCAGTCCGCCAATTATACCTTTCATTTATTTTTCCTTGTTTGAGGGCCTGTTTCATTCAATTTGCCATAGCTGTTGTGTATCTCAAATCTCTGTCCCTTCTGAGCTCTTTCATCTGAAAGCACGTGTCATGTACACTGCCTGGGGCAGTTTCCTCATCACGTAGCTTCCCTGTGGAGTTGCCACCGCCTCTCCTCCATCAGCACACCCCTCCACTGGCTGGCCTTCTGCTTATGCTAAGCCTCACCTTTTGCTTACTTGCATCCTCGGACATCATCCTCCCAACCCCCCCCTCCCGTCCCCATTTGCCTTTAAACTCCTTTAGGCAAATCAGCACTGCTAGCCACCTTTCCTTACAAATCTGCCTCCTTTGTTCTCTGTCATGGTCTCTTCTTTTTGTGTTTCTGCTAACTCCAAGGGAATAGTTCTTCCTTGTGCCTTAACTCTAAGGGTGTGTGTTCTCCATACCCTTGCATGTTATTGTGGTAATTTTCAAGTCTTCCACTCCAAATGTCCATCAGGTCTGAATCCACTGGGTTTCCCTGTGTATCTTGTCCTCAGGAGGTGCAAAAATTTTCACCTTCCATCCTCTGCCTTGCCCCAATTGCTTTGGTTTTAATATTGTTTTTTCCCATTTTTGTCCTTTCTTTCAAGTCTTTCATTTTCCTAACCTATATGCCGGTGTAATTTCTTTTCCATATTCCTAACGTCATAGAATAGTGTCTGTCAGAACTGAATCATCTTCAAACTTCCATGGCCTTTCAGAAGTGGTCTGATGGGTCTATAAATGTCCTGAATGAGATGTCTGGTGATGGGGTCCCACCATCTGCATGGTCTTCTGAGTTGGGTACACCTCTGTAGTTCCAGCTTCGTGCTGTATCCCTGTCCTTCCCTTGCCGACATTGGGGTAACTGCTCCTCTGCCCTTCCCTTGCTTTGGACCCTCATCATCACCTCAGACTTGCCACTGCCGTGGAACATCCCTGGGGCGAGCCTCCAGATGAGGCCCACCTCCAGCTCTCTCTCCATCAGCCTGTTTATTTTCCTGAGATTAAGCTCTTCCTGTCATGGCCTGCACTTTCTCTCCATGTACTGTGGCTCCACTCCATTGTTGACCCCGAGTCCCAATGCTCACCTCCGTGAACGGTAATCACGGCTGAAATGAACAGTCTACTCTGATGCACAGTTTGCCTTTTTTTTTTCTCTTCTTTTCTTTTATGCTGCTGTTCTTACTCTTTTGACTTCAATTTCAAATGATGTTTACTTTCATTTGGTCAGGTTTGAAGACAAAATTCCTTTTTCATGAATACCTTTCTGACTCTATTGACAGAAAGGATCTAGGCTTCCTAGACCCTTTGTTGTCTGTTGTAGTTTGCCTTCATTGTTGCCGATAGATTCATGACAAAATAGACTGTGGTCACAAGGGGTTTTTATTTTGGCTTAAGATTCTTGGTTATAGTGCAGCCTAGGCCAGTAGAAGAGCAGTGAAGTGGACGATAATGGCCAGCCATGATACAGAGTACCTAGCAAGGCTCACCCACAATCAGCCCAACCTAATCTCTCCCCATCCAATGTTCAGGGAACTTCTCGGAAGAGGGGGTGATGAGACTGTAAGAACCTAAAGATGGGAAGATTCGCCATTGGTCAAGCCATTCCATTCAAGGCAGGACTGCTGCATCCAGGACACACTGCAGTGAGATTTGCCCTTCCCAGACCTTCATAATGACTGACATGCCAATATGCCCCCATAGACTATTGAGGAACTCAAGAAAGATAAAAACACACAGTGGTGACCTTGGGGACTAGATCTGGAAGAGTAAAGCGGGGTAGCCCGAAGAGAGGCAACCTGATATACTATAGAGGCCTGAACCCCCACAAGAGTAGACAAACCAAAGGGAACCTTGGAGTCCATAGAAGTGGCGAGGCAGGACAGTGGGAGGGAGTGGCATGGATTGATGAAGGGAAGGGAGGGGAATAGAAAGGAGGGGGGATAGAGAGAAGCAGGGATAAGTACTCAATATGCTTGTAAAAAATTAAATTAATAAAAAAATAAAAGAGGAAAGACCAGCCTAAAAAATTAAGATTCTTGGTTATAGTCTTTTGCCCAACTTGGCAGGTATTGGCAGCTAATACCAACACCAGGAATCAAGGGAACTGACCATCCACAGGACCACTGAAAGAGGAATAGTCCTTACTTGCCAAACCAGCATGTCTGGCCAAATATACACAAGGATGCCAACTTCCTTAACTAGCTCCCTGCACCTGATTCACCTGCCCAGGGGCTGATCCTATCCACGGTGAGAGGAGGTCCTTCCTCATCAGCTGGATGATCTCATGAAAACTTGCTCTAGGCTAAACTCAACAACTAATTCTTTACAAATGTACCCAGAACTCTGAAGCTCTGAACTTCGAAGCTTCAACTGTCAAGTTGACACCTGTATCTAACTATGACATCATCAATGTCTCCCTCATAATGCATATCTCCTACCTTTTCTTCCAATGTTTATATATAGAGATATGGAAATATATAAATGTATTAAATAATATTATTTGAAAAAAATACATTTGTAATCCATCTTGTCATCTATATTTTTTCTAATGAGATATTTGTATGCTTAAAGATGTAGTTCATGAATGACAAAATTAACAGTTTATAAACAATTGTTAAGTGTCCTTCACTTTGATCACAAAACCACATTTGGAAGGTACTAATATTCTATCCAATTGGCTGATGAGGAAACTGACTCTTAAAACAAGTAATTTATCCCAGATCACACAGCTAATAAATGGTCCTCAAGTGAACCCTCAAAAATCCATGCTTATTGACGCTCTCCTAGTCTGACCTTTAATGTCTAAATTCCACACAACCATTATTTTTTAACTTTGATGGTTATTTGTTTGTTTTTTGATTGTCTGAGAACCCACATTCAAAGAAATCTTTTTCTTTGAACTTGAAAATCCCAAATTATAGAGTTTTACATAAACAGCCTTCAATCAATGGTATAGCTAGGATGGATCAACTTCATAAATGAAGTCTAAGTTGGCTTGTATGAAACACTAAAAGTGCTGTGTGACTACTGAAAACTACTAGATAGTTAATAAGAACAATGTAAATCCCATGGTTCCAAATTAATCAGTAATTAAAACAAACCTCGTTTGGTCATTCCACTCATACAATCAGGCAGTCTCCAAGAGCTGTCCACCTTCATACCTCCCCTCAATGCCAGAGCATTTATGAATCAATACTTATTCTTTGAGTGTACAAAATATGAAATTGATTTGCTATCATGAAAAAAATCACTTTACAAATTTTGTAACCAGATGAAATTTACTGTATAAAAAAGCAGGTGAATGGAAACAAAAAAGCAGTAGTATCTGTCTAAGTATCAAAAATAGGAACAAATAAATCAAAAGAAAGATCCATCCAGCAGGCCTGCAAGGCCTAGAGACCAGCACTCGTTACGACTGTTCATTCATGTAGCACCTGCAGTTGAAATCCTTGCGCTTGAAAAATAAAGCACGTTTACACAAAGAACACAGCTTTGAGTGCAGAGGAAGCGTAGCATGTACCTTAAAATTTTAGGTAGTATCAGGCAGCTGCAAATAAATCTCACCATTAGCAGTTTGAATTCCACATGATAAAATGATAAAGGCGAAATGCACAGTGAGGGATGAATTCTAGAAACAAAATTTCACAGAAATGAAAGGTTACATGCAACACTCGTGCACAGAGAAAGAAAATGTAATGAACAAGTAATGTGCAAGTCATTTCAATCAAATTATTATTGATCACTAATATAAAAACATTGTCAAATACAGATGTTTCCTTGTTTCTTCTTGATTCTTTTCATGATAGTTTTATGCTTCTTTTGATGGCTTCTTTCCCATTAAATCATATACATGGGGCTCAATTTGGGGATGACTCTTTTCATCCTTTTTTAATTATTTTACTTATTTATTTATCTATTCATTTATTTATTTATTTTGTGTGTGTTGTGTTCTTACAAGTACATGACATGGTTCCTATGTGGAGATCATAGGATAACTTTCAGGAGTTGGTTCTCATCTTCCATTATGTGGGTTTCAGAGATCAAACTGAGGTCCCCCAGGCAAGTTCCTTTACCTACTCACTTGACCTTTTTTTTTTTCTTAAGATAGTATTTCCCCCTTTGTAATCTCTTAAGGTCTTGATCTACATTGCTAATAAAAATGAGGAATAAGTTGTCAGTTCAATCCACTATGCACAGAAAATTTGTGCTCCATCTCTAAGTACTGCCCCACTCTTTAAATAGGTAAAGGTAAGCCTTTCAAGTGCCAAACTGCTTTGTGGCTGTTGCTTATGAATCTCTGTATGTGTGTATGTGATTTTTTTTATGCATTTACAAACAGCTATTTATCAACAGAGGACAATACACCAAACCTTTTGAGATTATACAACATTATTTCTAAAGAGAAGCAACACCATGTTGATCTGGCAGTTAATGGGAGCAGACATACAAACGAACAACTTGAGAGAGAGAGAAACAGTTCAGCACCAGGAGACTTTTCAGAATAAAGATATGGCAATGGGATTCTGAATAGCTAAATAACTACTTAAACTTGTGTTTTCTAGAGTTATGTCTAAGTTAAAGAAAGGAAATAAGCTTTAAGGCAAACTGACATGTTTTCAGACAGGTTCTACAAGCAACAGTCCTGGGGTCTACTATATAGATTTCATAATATGTAAAAAGATATTCTCTCAAATCCATAGTAAGATTCAAAATACAGATGTGCTGTACTCCTGTGTTCTGAAAGCTAAGTGCTGCTGGGTGCCTGAGCATGCCTACAGATGACTGTTTGAGATTGGGCAATGAAATATAATTATTTAAAAAAAAAAAACTGGGTTAAGCCACTCTTTGGTTGTTACTTGGCTCATTTTTTGTTTGTCTTAGAACTCTGCCCTTCTAAACACTTTTATCATAATTTCATTTTATACAACACTTAGAAAGTATGTAGAAAATTACTGTGTTGATAATTTCCTTTTCCATAATTCCTAGATTTTTTCCCTCACTTGAAGAAAAGAGACCATTTTACCTTTTCCTTGAGAATCACGGGCTTAATTGCACCCCTCCCCCAAACATGCAATGTCATCTGGCAACTTTGAAGCACATGGTTCAAATAGAATTATTCTAATAACAGTTCTCACAAGGTCTGTGTGGGTATGTCTCATCTAACTTGGTTATTCTCTTTAGATTCTAAATTATAGCTTGCAAATTGAAAATTATACATAACTCTTGCGAGACGAGACCATAATTCTAGGCTTTCACCCTTTTTTTCAGTCCCAATAAATCACACTTTAAGTAGGCCTGACACTGGACTGTCCTTTAGCATCCCAGACAGCCCCAAGTCAGCTCTCAGCAAGGTTGTAGCATTTAGGCTCTTAGCTGACCTTGAAGCAGTGTGGGGAACTTGCTATCGTTTTCCCTCTTTATCTCTGTGAGATGTGCTCTTGGACACCTTGACCATCTTCTGTCCTGTGCTCCAGTAGCTCACCTGCCCAGTTCCATCCACATCATCCTTCACACATCCATAGGGATCATCTACATCCATAATCAGAGGAACAGGTGGACCCATCCACGGTAGTGTGGTTACTGTGTCATCCTTTACATAGGAGATACACCATGAGTTGCAGGAATTCTTTTCTAGAGCTCAACCTTGTGGAATGTGGAGCACATGATCTTAGAGAGTCTGGCTGCCAGCTTATTTCAATGGAATAGTTAGGACAGAGAGGGTAAAACAGAAAGGCTTCATGAAGCTTTTCTCTCAAGAGTGTGTACTTCGCGTTATAAAATGTCTTTCTGCGATTCATGGTAGCGTTTTGAAGGTCTGGACTCTAGATCTGATTCCTTGGTGGTCTTGAAACCAGCATGTGCCTTTGAAAATCTGAAATAAAATCGGGTTGAGCTTGGAATATGGCTAGTGCCTGTTATGCTTTTTCTCACTCTCTTTCTTCCTTTGATTAAAAAATATAACCACAAAGACATGCCATTGACCATGGGAACGTCACTCATTGTCAGCTTTGCTGACAAACCTTAACCCTAAATTTTGTTCTCAGATTCTGCAGCCCAGCAGCTAGCTGTTCTCTCTTTCTTTCTCTCTCTCTCTCTCTCTCTCTCTAGATCTCTCCTAGATATCCATCTTTTTCATTCTCTATTCCTTCATCGTTCTTTAAGTGGAATGAGCAAACACTAGGAATACAGGTTTAGCTCTTTGGTTTTTATAAACTTAGCACATCCTCTTAGGTCTTCCTGAAAAGACTTGAACTAAATTTGACTTTTTATTTATTTGTATAACTACCTTTGAATACCCCACCTCAGTTCTACATGCTTTAAGCAGTGGTTTTGTGGGCTCGAGTGCAGTGGGAGATCCCAGAAAAATGTGCAGTGTTTCTGTATTCTCCAGAGAGAATACAACCATAGTTGGTTGTATACAGACATATATCATGAAAAGGCATTTACTATAAAGAACTGACTCATGTGATTTTAAATGCTGAGAAGTTCCATATCTGCCACCTGCAGTGAATAACCCAAGAAGGTTGGTGGTGTGGTTCAAGGCCTGAGAGCTGAAGATTAATTTTGGCAATTCCAGTCCAAGCCTGAGGCAGTAAGCCAGAAGCACCAAGGGCAATAGAAGATTGACACCCAGAAGCCCAGATCTTGACGTCAAGCAAGAGGGAGATGCAGTCTTCTGGCCCTCTGCTCTGGGTAGACCTTCAGCGACACCCACCCAGGTTAGAAAGGGCCATCATCTTTATTTAGTTCACAATTCAAACACTAATCTCTTCTTGAAACACCCTCAAAGGTACACCCAGGAAGAGTTTAAACAGATCGGTATCTCTTTAGCTGAGTCAAGTCGACATGTAAAATTAATGATCACATAAATTACATAATAAGTTGGATGCTTATAAATGCTGCGAAGAAAACAATCAGGAAGGAGTGAACAAGAGCAACAGGGACTGCAGAGAGACTTGTTTCAAATGGAGTAGACAGAAGGTTTGCAGTGGCAGTTTGAAGGTGATGGAACTTCTCCAGCATGTTTGGGATCATGTTGGAGAAATACTGATGTGAGAGGAAATGCTAAAATTGGTCCAGCAGTTGAAGGTTACAAATACAAGTGAACTAAATGAGGTAAAAGGTATCTGTGAATAATTTGTTATGCTAATTTATAAGCCCTATGCTTGCATTTCCCACCCAGGTGGGTATGTTAATGCTAATTAAGCAGTTCTGGGACACAGGTGCTTTGGTTCTTTGCTGAGAACATTGCCTGTGCTTCCTGGAATTGGTGCAAACACTAGTGAAGGAAGCTCAGAGTGCAGAGTTTCCTCCCACCTCCCCGCAAAGTGGGTCAGATCACTTAACTTCCCTTTTCTTTAAGTGTTTGTGCATTTCAAAATAAGAAGCCATATTATAGAAATGTCTTTTCTCCCCAGTAAATTTTATTTTCTGCTTTAAAATCAGCACATTAGCATGGTGCTAGAGGAGGAGATAGACCCATAGATATCTCAAATCTTCCTAAGGTTCTGTTCCTCCTTGGTGTTGATGAGTTTGTTTTAGTGGCACATCCCAAATTGTGAGAATTAGGAGGTCAGTGAGATAAAGCTAGAACAGGTGCTTTAGAGGATTGTAAACACAGAATAAATTTGCTCATATTAATGGGGTGCGATTTCCATAATAAAGCCGTTATTGCTGTCTCTGCTGCATAGCTTAACGGTGGCTGCTGCTGCAAAGCAAACAGATAATATAGCGCTACACTTTCCTTAGAATGGTAATTAAATTTACTGAAATCATCTCCCCCACGAAAAACAGATGGGATGCTTTGCATCAGTGGAACCCCAAAAGTTCTCAATAATAGTAGAGCTAATACAGCCGCTTAATGTTTTTATATTTTCACCCATTCTGTAGGTTAGTTTCTTCTACTAAAACCTTTTTTAAATTGTATTCTTTTAGAACTTTACACACGGATTCATATCATTTTCATGCCTTGTTTCCTAATCCCAATCTTTAATTTTTCCCCAGTTTAAACTTTCCTTACTCCTCCTCCCTGTCCCCCTTCTACTCTCATGTTCTTCTGCTTATTTCTAGCTTACTAAATCCTGTCTGGTTCCTGTTAATGACTTGTGTCTGGCCACACGCTGGAGGAAGGACAGATCCTTGGGGCGAGTTTCTCCTCTTCTGTCCCATCCAGTCTTCACCTTAGTCCACCTTCACCCCGACCCTCAAAGTCTCTAAGGGGAGTGTGGTACCTGCTGAGGCCCTTCCCCTTTCAGGATATGAAGTAGATAGGCCAAATCCGGAGCTCCCGACTTGCACCAGCACTTTCTTAGATAACTTTGTTTTTCTCATTGATGAACCCTTGTCAAGCTGAAGTATGTAAGCACTTTGATGATTTGCCTTTTCCCTCCCTGTGGAGGAGCTTTATCTTGTCTTCACATTTGCTTTTTCTCCTTTTCTTAATTGTAGTAATATACATACTGAAAAATATTTGAAGTACACAGCTAATTACCATTAAGCATCATTAAGCGTAGAGTTAATTATCATTAACCAGCTCAGAACTGCATAGCCATCACCACTATCAAAATTGCCAGACCCTTTGCATCATCCCAGATACAAACTCAGCACCCACTGACTAATAACTCCCTGCGTACTATAACTCCCAACTCCTAGTAACCTTTCTTCTACCTTCGGACATGTTGAGTCTGCCCATTCTTACACTAGTGAAGGTTATCTCATTTAACCAAACGCTTTCAACATTCATCAGTGCTAAAGTATATATCAAAATTCTGTTCCTTTTTATCTTGATAATATACCATACAGGAACAAGGAATTTTATTCTGGCTAAGATTGTCCAGTTACAGTTCTTAGTCTCTAGCTTGTCAAGAGAGTTCATACCAGCATCAAGAGTTAAGGATGTTGTCAAATTAGGGCAATCTATATGTCTTCTGTGAAAACATTGACATACAGGCAATAGAGAAATTACTCATAATTTACCCAATGAAGAAAAGCACTCTGGAAAATATGAAATTGAAGGTGTTATAAAAAAGGGAATATTAGCCTTTGCTCTGGAAAGTGAATTTCATAGTAGCTGTTTAACAACGTTTCCCTCAGCTTGCATCACCAGCGTCCATGCTTAACACCCTTTCTCTTTTTGCTGAGGCCCCAAAGAGTTTAAAAGGTGCTTCTTCAAGATAGATTAACAAGAAAGCTGCTGAAGCTTAAGTTTCAGGGCTTCACGCTTGGATGGGCGCCTTCTACGATCCTTTCACCTAGCTACAGACTTGCAGTTTGTGCTTTTAAAAGAAGCCCCCCAGGTTTTATAGGCTTCAAGCCCACAAAAATCCAGATGTGCCTCTGGATCCGCTTCTTGCATCTGAAATTGTGTCTTTGTTACTGTCTGCTCAGCTGCAAACTCAGCGTGGGGTCTGCTGTTAAATACAGAGTAATTTATGACAGGCATTCTTCTTTGCAGGGTTTCTAGTCTAGTGTGCCAAGCCACCATACTTTTTTACAGGAAAAAGGGGACCATAAGGCATTTCCAGGCAGTCCCAGTATGCTTTGTTGACTTGTCCATTAAGCTCTGTCAGCACATAGTATTTGCTTTGTTCTAGATATTTGGAAGACTATGTTGGCCAAATTATGAAAATGCGGTTCTTAGTGATTCAAATAAAGCTGCACATATCCATCCATCCTGTGTGCGAGTCATGTGTTGAAATCTGAATTCACAAAGTGGAAGTAAAGAATAGAGTGGCCAGAGTTCATGATTTCTGGCCTTTTGAGCATAATTTCACTGAAAAAAATGAATTAAATCTTAAAACATTCTTTCCTTTCTTTCTGCAAGATATTAATGACAAAAGAAATACCTACCTATATAAACCTGTTTATATATGATCCTATTTCTCCTGGCAATTATAATAACTCAAATGAAAAAAACTCAAATGATTCATAAAAACATATTTGAACAAAGTATCAGCCCAGTCTCCTGCTAAGCCTTTCTGTCCTTTCATTAAAAAATTCTTATTCCTTATTCCTGTTCCTCTCCTTGCTTCTTTCTTTTTCTTCTCTTCTTCATCTTTGTTTTCCTTTCTTTAACCCAAACAATTCCCCCTTAAGTCCATTAGTTGGTTCACATGCATGGACTAGAAGGTATCCAAGCATGGGGTACCAGCACCTAGTCACTATAAAGGGCATCAGGAAGAGCAGCACAGTGTAACCCAGTGCAAGAAGCAAAATGGGGAGTTAATTTGAAAGGTATCTGTGCATGGTCAAGGGACAGCGAGAAAAAGTGGGGCAGATGCACAGCAAGACATCTGCAATAGTTTGATTGTGAATTCCCCCACCCCTTCTCATCTCTTGCCTTAGAAGTTCACGTGCTCAAATACTTGGTTTCCGGTTAGTATGTTGTTTGGGAAGGATATAGCACCTTTGGGAGTAAAACCTTGCTGAGGGATACATCCCTGGGGCTGGATCTTGAGGATCAACATGGCCCCACCTGTCTTCTTGCTTTCTGCCTCGTGATGACTGTTGTAGAGTAACTTGGCCTCCTGCTTTGGCCATCGTGCCAGCCACCATGTGTAATGGACCATAACTCAGATAATCAGCCTATCATAATGTGAGTCACCCCACCACCCCATAACTTCATGTGTTTGAATCCTTCACTACTATCAGTATTTGGAAAGATTGTGGCACCTTCAGGAGGTGGAGCCTTGCTGGAGGAGGCAGTCACAGGAGGTGGGCCTTGAGTTTAGTTGTCCCTACCCTACTTGTGTGAGTGAGTCTCCTCTTCAGCTTGCATTCAGCAGCCCTCAGCCTACATGAAGGACGTGACTTAGCTTCTACTAGCCAGCCATGCTCTTTCTGCCATAAGCTGAATAAATCTCCCTTTCTTCTATTAAGTCACTTGAGTTTTGAGTAGTGTCTCACAGCTACACAAAGCGTAGTCTATACAGAAATTAATACCGGAGAAGTGAGGTGTTGTTGTGAGACTGTGAACCTGATACCAGATAGTTATTGTGAAGCTAAGAGAAGTAAAGAAGCAAAGAAATATGGCCATTGTTGTGATGTGACTTGTAAGCCTTTGGAACTGTTTGTTGAGAGAACTATGGGAACTTTGGAATTTTGTGCTGAAAACGTCTTCGCATCTTAGGGATAGGGCCAAAAGAGCCATTGTTGTGAAAAGTCTGGAAAAAAGCATTGCTATGAGAGACACAGAGAGTAGAAGTCCAGCTTCCACAGTCCAGAGATTGTGTTTGGACTGGACAAGGGGTAAATGGAGCGAGGCATTGACAGAGAGTTTGATCAGTTTTGACTTGGTCCTGAAAACTTGTCAGAAGTTAAATGTGAGTGCTTGCAGAGGGCCTTTCAAGGTAATGCAGTCTTGATAGTGTGACATGGCTACTTTTTAGTGCTTTTGTTCAGTTACAAAAAAAGAGCAAGGAATCAGGCAGAAAGAAGCAAAATCTATGAGATCTGATAAGGAAAAATGCAGGCAAACTTGAAGAGTTAACCCAGAAAAAGGCAGAGAACAAAATGGCGGCTATTGTTGAAGAGATCAGTTCCATTGATGAACCAAGGCCTGTTCTTTCTTTGGATAATAAAAGAGGCTTCATCCTGAGGGAAAAAATTCTCATGGAAAGTTCCTACCCATAAGAATGCAAATTATTTTGGAAGAAAAGAGCTGAAGTTCAAAGGTACAAAGTAATTTTCTAGTTCTACTCAACTAAAGTAACTGCCCAAGATAGATTCTGAGAGTTAGCATGAAGAAGCTAAATCAGCTGTGAGTCCAGAGGGCCAGTCTCAACCCAACGCTATAGCAGAATTTGTCAAAGTCGTCCATGTGGTTCTGGTTTTAGAAGCATCCAAGTTGCTAGAGGGAGGAGGTCATGGATCCTCCTTTAAGGTTTCATAGAATGCGGAAGTTAAGCAGTATGTGGATTGAAGCCTTCAGTTTAGAAACCCAAGAGTAGCAGTTTGGGCTGCAGAGTTAAAGTCTAATTTGCCATTGAGAAATGAAGATGTTAGAGATGCCAGAGCCAACATAAGACATCTGCCAAGGAATACTCTAGGAGGAGCCAGCCCAAGAGAGTGATGCTCTACAGGCAGTTACACTAGAAGGGTGGAACCAAAGCCCTTTGGAACTGAGATGGTTCCAACAAGAGGCTCACCTGTTGGACATGGAGCAGCAGGATTTGAAGTTTGTCCTGCTGGGTTTTGGTCTTGTTATAGACTGATCTTTCCTGAATATGCCTCCCATTCCTCCATTTTGGAATGGGAATGTTTATTCTATGCAATTGTATATTGGAAATATGTCATTTGTCTTTTGATTTGATAAGAGGTTTTGGTCTTTGTACGTCTGGTAATGAACTATAGAAATTATCCCTGAAAGTATAGTCTTGGTCTTTGTACTTTTGGATTGTGTTGGGTACTGATGTAGTTTATGAGGACTTTTAAAATTATACTGAGTATGGTTTGCATAATGAAATGGCAAGGAGTCTATGGGGGCCTAGGGTAAAATGTCATGGTTTGAAGTATGAGTTGTCTCCCTCAGGCTTAGCTGCTACCAGTATTTGAGAAGGTCATGGACCTTTAAGAGGTGGAGACTTGCTAGAGGAAGGCAGTCACAGGGGGTGGACCTTGAGATTAGGAGGCCTGCCCTTCTTGAGTGAGTGAGTCTGCTCTTGGAGCTTACATGCGCAGCTCTCTACCTCTGGGATAGATGTAGGTCTCCTCCAGCTTCTGATACCAGCCATGTGTTTTCTACCTTGATAGACAGTATGTCCTCTCTGGAACCATAAGCTGAATAAATATACCTTTGTCCCCTTAAGTTATTTGGCATTCAGGGGTGTCTCACAGCAACAGAAAAGGGAATTACACAGCCCTTGTTCTCTAATGTTTCTAGGGTCAGCATATTTATCAGAACAACAAAAGAGTAACTTAAGCAGCATCTAATCAGTAAATGTATTGAGTATAACAAGAAATAGATCACTCAGTGACAAGAGAAGTTCATCACAAAATATGGAAAAGGAGAAAATTAGCACTAATTCTGTACTGTTGGGATTGAAGCAGAAATATTGACAGATCAAAGAATGTTCATTCTTTAGAGATAGATACAGAATATATAGGAGCCATCCCTCTACAGTTTCACTTTCCACAGTTTCTGTCACTTAATCAAAAATTATTTTTAAAAAGTTCAAAGGTACAAAGTAATTTTGTATGGTCAAGGGACAGCGAGAAAAAGTGGGGCAGATGCACAGCAAGACATCTGCAATAGTTATTGTGAATTCCCCCACCCCTTCTCATCTCTTGCCTTAGAAGTTCATGTGCTCAAATACTTGGTTCCGGTTAGTATGTTGTTTGGGAAGACTATATGCAGACAATTTTTATGAAAAAATTATAGAAATCTCACACTGTCTTGAACAGCATTATCTCTTGCCATCCTGATCCATCCAGGCTGCAGCACAAATCATCCGTTTGTCCAATGTATGCATGCTCTATGCCGTTTACTAGTCACTTAACAGTCATCAGTTACCTTTCAGATCAACTGCTAGAGCATTTCAGGAACACCTAATATCAGCTCCAAAGAACAAGAGTAATGTCAAAAATAGCCAGCAAGTATTTAAGTGAGAAGGTAGAAGCTGTTGACATTATCATTGATATACACATATAGAGGAAAACAGTGAATGTGTTGTTTAATACTTTTCACATTTTCAAGCATGTGGGGACAATTATAAACAAAATTTCATCAGATTGGAAAATTATCCTAGTCACGCTCTACAAAAGGAAAACCAGTGAATGTCTTGGATAAGACAAAACTACTGCAGATATGTGTGAGTGTGTGTGTCTGTGTGTGTGTGTGTGTGTGTGTGTGTGTGTGTGTGTTGGTGTGGGTATGTGTGTGCGCTAGCTCAGGCAACTGAGAAAGCTTAGGAGCAACAAAAGCAATAAGCATATCCTGCCACACATTACACAATCATTTTTCTAATGCTATGTTTCCCTAAAACAAATCAAGACAGGGATAAGGAATGTTTTAAATATCTTGGGCCAATAAGTAAGTTATTAATGGGGTAATGAGGACATAAGAAAATACATAGAAGTCATCAGGATGGGACTCCCAAAATAAATGACAACCCTCTACATAAAGCAAGAATCCATGAGACCATATTATAAAGTAAATTAATAAACAA
Source organism: Typhlomys cinereus (assembly GCA_023101885.1). NCBI lineage: Eukaryota > Metazoa > Chordata > Mammalia > Rodentia > Platacanthomyidae > Typhlomys > Typhlomys cinereus. The sequence continues at coordinate 2,240,297 of JALPQD010000353.1, read as the reverse complement.
AACATTATGTAGAGAAAAAGATACTTAGATAGTTTCTAAGTGATACCACACAAGATAATTATGAAATTCCCTTCTCAAATTATGAAATTTGAGAAGTTGGGCTTCAGTCAGTAGCAAGTCTGTGCAGGCCTTCCTCATCAAGTGACTGGAATAAGCATCTTCATTGATGGGACAAATTGAGTTATTATGCTTATAAATATAACAGTGTAAGTATCTATCATCACTTGTGATTTCTGAAAAAGTTTATAATCTAATCATGAAGAAAATCAAGTAAATTCAAATGTTATGGTACTATATAAGAAAAACTTCCTATGATCAGTAAATATATCAGAGTCAGGGACCTATAGAACCATTCAAGGTAATGAGACTATGACACAAGTCAGTTGTGCAGGACTGGTTCATGCAGAGCAAAGGAAAGTGTTAGAATAAGTAAATGTAACCTGGGATGACGGATGGTCTTGGATTGCTTTCCTGATGTATCAATATTGTCTATATAGGACAATATCTTTGTGTAAAGTTCATCATGCTATCCAGAGGGTAACAGAGAAAGGTGTTATCAACTCCTTAATGGTTAAAACGCACTCTCACACACACACACACACACACACACACACACACACACACACACATACACACATACCACACTATGCTTTTTGTTGTTGTACTGTACTTGAAACTCTGGTATATAAATTTAAGATTGTTCCCTGCAAAATTCAATTTTAAGATTGCTACAGTAGCATTTAGTTGCTCAAGTTTCCATAATACATGGGGATTTCAGTGGTAGGTAAGAACTTTGAACTCTGTCATAAGAGTTTGTGGTGGTATGGTCCCTCTGATATTTTCTACAACATCAAAATATGTTTATTCATAGCTGCTAAGATTTCATTCAGTTTCCAAATTGTGCACAGTTTGTCATGCAATATTAAAAATCTCCTTTGTAAAAGTATTTTATAACATAAGTATCCAAGTATTTCAAGTAGACAAGCAGAAATGCAATGACCTCTTGACCCAGGTTGAATGTGCTTTGAAACACTTTGGGGCAAAGGCATGAGAGCATGATGAGTTCCCTGCTGACGGCTGTGACCCATCACTTCATCTTTGCTCTTAAGCTTCACAATAAATTTTTGATGTTTTCTCAGTCAAAAAAAGAAGCAGCAGGGGCTGGAGAGGTGGCTCAGGGGTTAAACCTCCACCTTGCAGGTGGAAAGTCCTGAGTTCCGATCCCAGATCCCACGTATAGACGCCGGGCAGAAGCAGGGGCGGCTGCGCTTCTGGTCCTAGTAGGGCGGAGCGTGTGAATCCCGGGGCAGAGTAAACAAGAAGGAGGTGGAGGGGTCCATGGTGGTTCCCGAATTCGTCCGTGGTTCTACACACACACACAGACACACACACACACATGCGCGCACACATGCACAATTGAATAAATAATGATAAAAATATTTTAAAAAGAAGTAGCAGAATAAACAAGCCTATATGTTTTCCATTGTACACACACACACACACACACACACACACACACACACACACACATTTTCTGATTTGAATGTCTGGTTGCAATACACTAATTTTGGAAGCATAGTTTCTGAAGGAGTACTGGGGGAATTTGCACAACTTTGCACTTGTTCGTGATGCTTCCCAAACAGTCCAGCAGGTGGTAGTCTAGGAGAGGAACAGGTGTCCTCGAAACTGACCACAAACTGGTTGAAAAGCAGAAGTTAGATGGACTCTGTTACCTGCCTGTCTTTCGAAATAAGGACCCCCAAAGCCATCCTCTCAAAAAAATACTAGCGTAAAGAGCATTATCACAATAAGGAACAAAAATAGCTTTGTATTATTGTACGTTTGTGTAGTACTCTGAAACTCACTTGTTTTTCTTTTCTTTGTGATTTCTAGAAATCCCTCTGATTTTATATCTCTTTGCTCTGATTTCTGTGACGTGGCTTTGGGGAGGACTGCATATGGCCTACAGACACTTCTGGATGCTGCTTCTCTTTGTCATTTTCAACAGTCTACAGGTGAGCCAAGCCTGACAGTCAGCTACTGGAGACATGCATAGCAAGTGTCAAGTGTTAAGACTGCATATGGACACGTGTCCTCATTCAAGAGGACTGAGGCAACTAACCAGTTGTAGGGCCATGCTGTGTCTAGAAATTAGATCAATTGAGAAGTGAAAAAGAGATATTTGAGCCACTCCCCTCTTAAATTTAAAGTGTATGAGAATGTCACATTGTACAAAAAAACAAACTGGCACATTCCAAGTGAAGCAGTACTAAGTTTAAATTAATTCTAAAAGGCTATATTTGCAACCGTAGCAAAATTTAAAACTGCTTTTTCAGGGTCCTTGCTAAGTGGAAAAAAATGTTGCTTCCTGAGATTAACAAACAGAATAAACATTTTTACCATGGTCCCAAAGGATATATAGCTTGTATATATTCTACATTGAAACAATTTCTAAAAGTTACCTAAAGTGTTTTTATATAATTATTTTGTACAATGTCTTATGAGGAGAATGTACATGTGTACTTATATGCATGCATGTATACATTTAGGGTCAGAACACACAGCTAAAATGGTCCAGAGTATTTTTACATCTTCTCTTTAGGGGACAAATTCCCAGGCTATGATTGTAGCTCAGTAGTACAGTATTTCCTAAAAGACAAATTCTTTAATAAAACATATCTTATACAGTGGCTCCTAATCAAAGCATATTATCAGTTTAGGAAGGGAAAAGAACAAAAAATGACCTAAAAGTTCAGAATGGAGTTGCTCCAAGTTGATACATGGGGTGTCTGTGGATACAGTAGGGTACCTCCTACCTTGTCCAGCAGGTCGGTAGTGTTCCCAAACCCTAAGAAAGAAGACAGCCCTGCCAAGCTGGGGCTGAGGATCAAGGTGAGTAAACAATTGGCTGCAAAAATATGCTAGGCCAGGTGACATGGAAGCAGAATATCATCGTGGAGCAAGGCCTGTTTCCTGCTGCCTGTGCTAGCATGCAAGCAGATCTGCCTTTGGATACCTGTGATCCAGGGAGGCGACGACCAAGGTCCACGCTGACAGCCTGTATAGGTATTTTACTTGGTAGATGCGCACTGAGAATCTGAAGTGCTTTGATTTTTAAAGGTTTGCTGAAAACTTTCTAAATTGAAAAATGTCACAATAGAAACCTGAATTCTGGCTTCTTTCTTTCTATCTTTCTTTCTATCTTTCTTCCTCTTCCTTCCTTCTCTCTCTCTCTCTCTCTCTCTCTCTCTCTTTCTTTCTTTCTTTCTTTCGAGTTTTTATACACAAACAAAATGGGTTTATGTCATTGGTTAAAAGCACTGTTTGCCTTGTGGCAGTTTTCAAGTCCTGAACAGATGTGCCTCCACATAGCTAGGGTATGTGACCTTAAGAGAGAGCTGAGTGTGTAAGGCTTTCAATGTCATAAACAAAGTGCACAATTCCCTCTGACACACACACATACACACACTCACACACACGAAAAAAGAAAAAGAAATGGTAGTGGTCTGCACTTTTGGCCCTGGTGGACAGAGCCTGGGAAATCCCAGAGCAAAGCAAAAAGAAGGTAGAAGCAATCCAGGATGATTCCTGAAGTCACCTTTGGTCCTCCATAGGCATACACTGTACTCTCTGATACACACACACACACACACACACACACACACACACACACACACACACAGACACACACACACACACACACACACACACACGAGAGAGAGAGAGAGAGAGAGAGAGAGAGAGAGAAGTGACTGACCTCATCTAGAGTAAGCAAAGGTTTGGAAGGAGGAAGAAAGGTTTTGCAATTAGAAGAGAAGGGCTGGAACAGAAGAAGACAGAGAAGGTGACCTCAAATGCCAGCTCGCTGTGCTCAGGATGGCAAGCATCGGCTTTCATGCAGTCAAGCCATCCGTTTGGGCTGCTTTGTTTATTTCCTGATTTTTGCCAGTTTTTTTTCTTCTTCTCATTTTCAATGAAATGGAAGTGACAAGCTCATGTCTTGCCTTTGAAAAAATAACTAGACATATTCAGAGTGGGGACTGTGGAGAAGTTTGCTTCTGTAGGCAGGCAGGCTGCTGTCAACATTAGTACTGTGGAGGATCTGGCCATGCACTTGGGAATGAGGGGCAGGTGGCAGGTTTCACATTTGTTGGGATTTGGTAGGAAGAGACCATGAGAAGGTAGAGGGGAAGAAAGGAGTCCCCTGGCATGCGTGGAAGGCCGGTGCTGACCCTTTTAGTCACATGCAGACCAAGGCTCTGGAGGATGTGCAGTGATGCTCATGAGATTCTGTGGGCATTGGGAAATCAGCAATGTTTCATAACTAGGTACAGGGGGAAGCTCATGAAAGTGATTGTTTGTAAGTGGTTAGAGAGTTCAGAAGAACCAGACTAAGAATTTGGAGTTGCAAATAGAAAAAGAGCTTCCAAAGGAAGCAATAGCTACTCTCTGAAGTATCTCAAAGTTAAAAAAGATGAGAAAGAGCAACGATGGATGTGATGTGGAGGTTTCTGAACTGTGCTGTGCTCAAAATTCCATGTGGATAAAAAGGAGGAAGTTCGTCACTGAACAGACCATCAGCCCCACTCCCAGAACTGCTGAGACGGTAGATCTGCGTGGATCTCCATGGACTCCGAAATACATGTTTCTTACAAGTTTCCAGGCGATGACAATTTAGCTGGTTTATGGCCCACAGTTTAACAGAGGGGAAAAAATGGAAATTAAATGGAATATTTAAGGGCTGGGAAGAAGGCTCAGCTGCTAAAGAACCTGCCTAGCAAGCTTGAAAATGGAAGTTCAGATCTCTAGAACTCATGAAAAAGCTGGCAGGTGGGACAGTCACCTGTTAACCCAGCATTCAGGAGGCAGAGACGAGGAGAACTGATAACTATGGCGTTAGCAGAGACTCTGCCTCAATAAGTAACGTGAAATGTCTTGGAGGAAGATATCCAGTGTCTACTCCACATGAGAATACATACACACACACACACACACACACACACACACACACACACACACACACACAGAATGCAAAAATAAAAAAAAGGAAAGTTATAGCTTAAGAAAAAATTTTGACTGATTCAAAGTCATTTGAATCTAGGGAGAACCAACAAAGGAGATACTGACATCCAGAGAACAGGCTGCTTGTCGGCTTAGAGAACGATGACACAGGGACCCCCAGAAGGAGCAGGGGCTTCAAGAAGACCCAGAACTGTATTCTATGCAGTGGGGGAAAGAAGGAGGGCCGATGAGTAAGGAAGCTGCTGCCTTTACAATTGGGATTTGTAGGTAGTGCCCTTTCTATTAAGATGCACAGCAAGGGTCACTTGCCGAAATGAGTGAGCTGAAAGCTAGTGATGACATTAGTGAGAAGAATGGAACAACTTCTAGACAGAAAATAAGTAACATAAGCTGTGATGGAAGATGGTCAAGAAACTGAGTGCTTCCAGGGTTCTCAATCAGCTGGGTTCAGTGGAGGTTAGATTTGTAATGGTGCCAATTTGCAGCAATTAAATAAATGCAAACCTTAAGAATATAATGGATATGAATATGAACCACATATTTAGGAAGAGGTTATGAAACTCTCAAGGAGGTTTGCAAATAAAAGACTTTGAAGTATTTTACTGTGTTTCATTAGAAGGTGCAAAGTTATGATCTATTTCTTTGAGGTCCTTACTGAAAGCTAAGTCGTTAAAAAATATTTTAAGCTCATACTTATGAGCTTGATTTACTCTGTGTGACTTCGCTGAAGAAATGCCTATGTGTGTCATTACTTCCTGGCACATGGGTATGTTTCTGGTACCAGTTACTTAGTGAATCTGTCCAGAAGAATTGCCTATGAAGGAACACTTGGATAAACATCATTTCTCTATCGTTGTGGAGTTCACTTGCTTCATAGACCCTGGTCCTCTCCCTAAGCACGTCCACTGCAGCATGGCTGTAGAACAGTTAAGACTCACCTCTGTTTCTTGAAGACATCAGGATTTTTTTCCTTTTTTTTAATCGCATTATGTATCTTGGGTTTGCAATTGCCCCAGTTATTTCATCCAGGTTATGGCAATGTCATAGGTCATGAAAGATTGGTGAAGAAAATGTTAAGGAAATTTGAAATATTATCAGAAATTTATGAATCACCGAAAGATCGAAGTTGAGCTATTTGGGGTCGGTGAGGTGGCTCAAGAGGTAAAAGTGCCTGTGCACAAACTTGGAGACCTGAGTTCTAACCCCAAAGCCCACCCGGCAGAAGGACAAAGCTAAGTTCCAAAAAGTTGTCCTCTGACTGCTACATCCATGCAATGGCATCTCTCTCTCTCTCTCTCTCTCTCTCTCTCTCTCTCTCTCTCTCTCTCTCTCCTCTTAACTAAATAAATAAACTTGAGCTATCATACTTCTATGCATTTGAGCATTTAAGAAACTAAACATGTGTATTAATGTATTTTGTGAAGCATGGTCAAAGCAAGGTATAATTAAAAATTATTTTAAATATAATAACGATTGCTTGTATTTCTTAATAATAACCTCCCAAAAGCTATAAAAAATTCAAGAACTAAACTTTGATTCAAATTCAAATTATGCATTCTCATGGTTTATATCTTGTTAGTTAATTTAAAAATTTAAACCTCTGGGTACTATGAATAAGACATAGAGAATAAAGGTGATGTTGCAGTTTGCCTGCATGTTGTTGATAAACTCAGGACAAAATGGCTTAAGCGGGGACAAGGGGTTTTGTTCTGCCTTACAATTGTCTAGTTATAGTTCTTCATCCATCTTAGCAAGAGAGGCTCACCAGCACCAAGGGCTGAGGAAACTACCGTATCCTGGGACTGCTAAAAGGCAAATTCCCTTGCAAGACAACATGTTTTTCTAAGTATGCTGAAGAATACCAACTCCTTGAATCAGATTCCTCCATCTTACCTACATGCCCTGAGGAAAGTCCCACCCACCCTTGAGCTAAGCCTTGCCCATCAATTAGACAATGTCCTGCAGGCTTGCTCAGGGCTCCACTCAACTGCTAATTCTTTACAACTGTGCCGGGAACTTTAAGCCTTCACCTGTGTCTGAAGATGACAGATAAGACATGTCCTTTAAGTTGTTCCTTAGTAATAAAATTTTCCTATATCAGTAACTACTAAATAGAATGTGGAGTGATTATAAATAACAGATGCCGCTGTGTTTGTTCATTAACTCAAGTTTCCATGAAGCCAATAACCCCTATTGTCAGTATCCCAGTCAACTTCATCAGTGCAACATCAGTTTCTTATGACTATACTTGTCATCCATCATGTGACCAGAGTCTCCGTGGTTAATGAGAAGTTCACAATAGACTATTTTTTAATTGCCACTGTGGTGGCAATTTAATTGCTCTTTATTTTAAAAAGAAAGAATAAGTTCAGTTGCCATTTCTTAGTGGATTCATGTTCATTCTTATAGATCCTTGGTTTTTAAATTATTTAAGCTGAGGTATACACAAATCTGTGTAACAAAGAATGGGAATAATCACTAGGCTGTATTCAGCTGATAGAATTAAATAGGAGAACCTATGCCTTGTTGAAATACTGAGATAACTACTATCCAAACCCTGTTTTAGTAGAAAGCATCCTCAGAAGGCCAGACTTTAGATTAAAGGATGAACTTTACCCTTTTGTATATTTATTGAATGGATCATGTGTTTTCTGTCTGTGAGTCTATTTGAGTGCTGCATTGCATTTATAGATTTATGTATGTTCTGGATTTGGCTTGTTCCTGTTTGTTTTTAAAAATGCTTCCTGGTTCTTTTTCAGTGACCCAAGACTTCAAAAGTGTATGTTCACTCTCTGTATTTATAGCTTCTCTTGCTATTGATATCTAGATTTAGTCAACTATGATTTGGCAAGGTACAAGAAATATTCTGGGGGCTGGAGATGATGGCTTAGGGGTTAAGATTCTGCCTCACAAACAGAAGGTTCTAAATTCATATCCCAGGTCCTATGTAAAAACACCAGGTAGAAGTGGCCTGCACTTCACTTCTGACCCTGATAGGCAAAGCCTGGGAAATCCCTGAGAAAAACAAAAAGGAGGTAGAAGCAATTCAGGATGATTCCCAAAGTCACTCTTTGTCCTCCACAAGATCACACAGTGCCCTCTAATACATACATACACACACACACACACACACACACACACACACACACACACACACACATACGCACGCACGTACGCACATGCATATGCACAAAATAAAAAAAAATTCTAATACTTTTGTATTTGTAAAGATTCACTTTGTGGCTTAAATGTGGTCTGCTCTAGAGAAAAATTCAGGCTGCTGAAGGAATATTCTGCATATTTTATGCTAAATCCATTTGATCCATGCTATAATTAAACTCTGTACAGTTTCTTTATTGATTTTTAGTTCAGACAACAAAGATGTAGTTGAAAATACCCACTATTGCTGCATCAGAACCTACTTGACCTTTTATGCTCATTGATATTTGTTTTATGAAATTAGGAGTACCAACTTTTGGTGCATATATATTTAAATTGCTGTGTTATCCTGATAAGTTGTTCCTTTTATTAATCTGTTATGAAATTCCTTATTTCTTCTGATTTGTTTTGGGTTGATGCCTATAGTGCTGTGTCCCCTGGTTTTGAGCCTCCATTCACTTGGTAAATTCATTTCCATTTTTTTGCTCTCAGTCTACAGATGTTTTTACCATTGAGGTGTGTTTGCTGGAGGCACATAATTGGATCTTGTTTTTGATACAACCAGCTGGTCTGTGACTTTTTATTAGTGCGTTGGCTGTTACTTTTAAGGATAGGGTTGAGAAATGCTTGTTAATTCCTATAATTTTGTGGGACTTTTTAGTGGGTTGGATTACTGTTTGCTCTTTTCTTTTTCCACTATTAGTAATAAGGGATTATTGCGTTGGACTTGATTCATTCCTTCCTAACTTTCCTTTGTTCATCTTTTCCTTCATGAAATTTATTTTTCCTTGCACTCTTTTGAATAACATTGTTCTCTTTCCCCCACAATGTATTTATTTAAATATCTTCTGCATATAGTAGTTATGAACTGCCTTAGTTTGTGCTTGCCTTAATTTATCATTGCCCTTATTTCACCATCAATTGAAAAAAATAGTTTAGTTGGATCTACCAATCTTGCAACTATTGACTTCTAAGGCCTTAAATATATCATTCCATGCTTTCCTGGTTTTTAGAGTTACACATAACAGTTGTCATGTTATTCTGATATGTTTACCTCTGTAGGTGAATTGGCATGCCACTTGAAGCTTTTACTATTGCTTGTTCACTTCATCCTTTTTTTTTTTTAACATTTTGACTATAATAAGTCATGAAGAAGTTTTCCTATGGCCGTGCACTATTTCAGATTCTCAATGCTTTTCCCTATGCATTTAGTTTTTGAACTCATTTCCTTCTTTTGTCTCATGTATTCTTTGGTTTGCGATCCTGGTTGTGCCCAGAGTTGTTGAACATGGTGATCCTGCTTAGATATATTTTTTTCCTTTATTAACATTAGGATGATATATAGTTTTATCTGTCCTCCATTCCTGATAATCTTCTGCTTAAGTCTATTGGTAGTTTTGTATACTATGGCTTTCATCGGAACCATTGAATTTTTCATTTCTAATATTTCTACTTGTTTTTTGTTTCCTCCAAAATTCCATTTCTTTGCTGATTTTTCTTCCACATTGTTGACCTCTTCTTCTAGGCTGCTGATTCTTTCATTAGTTTTATTTACTTGCCCCTGCATGTTAATGACTTCTCTCTCCAGGTCCTGGATTTAACTGGTTTTCTTTCTCTTCTCTTAGAGATCATCAATCAGTTTTTCTAGTAAACCTCCAAAGTTCTCATTCACCCAGTACTTTCCTTTCTGTGGTGGAGGAGATATGGCCCATAGGAGAAATCATTCCCTTGCTTTATCACATCTCTCAATTGTCTGTATTGTGGTTTGAATATCTATTGGTTTGGAGATCTCTTCCAATTTATTTCAGGATACTCTGAGCAACTTCTCTTGAGGATTTGATCCCAGGAACACTTTTGAATGAAGCTTCACTTCTCCTGTGCTACCAGAGAGCTACTTGTCTGGAGCGGTGTTCAGACTGCCTAGCTTCTCTTCAGTGTGTCGCACATCCTTCTCAGGTGTCCTGTAACTCCCTCGGTGAATTTCTGAAACTCTTCCTGTCTGTGTGTCTGTCTGTCTCTCTTTCTCTCTCTGAAATTAAGTCTATTTTTTTCTTATTCTGACTCTTTATTGAGTCTCATGGAAGCAGCTTCTTGTCTGCCATTTCACCCAAAACTTGAAGAGAATAAAAACAACTGATTTTAGGATAAAGACACTAAACACCCTACAAGGAATATTAAGGGAAGTGTTTTAGGCAGAAAAAAGGAAGTACAGTCAGAAGCTTGGGCTATTCGTCCAACGGTCCAAGGGTATTCATAGGTTCCTGGTTCCTCTCAAAACCTAGACCCATCACTGAACAACAATGAGGAAGCCCTGGCTAAGCCTGGGTCTCGCAAAAGAAAATACAAACTTCAGGCTAGAGAGGTGGCTTGGGTGTTAAGGTTTTTGCCTTGCAAGCAAAAGGACCTGGGTTTGGATCCCCAGATTCCACAGGGGGGAAAAAAAATACCAGGCAGAAATGGTATCAGTTTGTGGTGGAGCCTGGAAAACCCCACAGCAAAGTGATAGGAGGTAGAGCAATCTAGAATGATTCCTGATGTCACTCTTAGGCCTCCACAGACACACAAACTCACGCACGCGCACACACACACACACACACACACACACACACACACAAACCCAAAACCAAGCAAGCAAAAGACTAGTGCACTTATACTCAAGAACTCACCATATTTGTTATACAGAAAAATTATATTTACTCTTTTTCTCCACATTTCCTTTGTCCTTTCAAATTTTTGCTTTCTTTCTCTTTTCCTCCCCCCTTCCCTTGCCTACTATGTATCTCTTATGGATTTCTATTGAATTCTATTTATAAAACTATCTTTTATAAAGGAATTTTCCCAAATGAAAACAGCTCTTGAGATATCATAGGAAGTTTGTGCACGAACAAGTACAAATTCCACCACAAATGGAATACAGAAGCAAATTACACCCTCACCACCCCCTAACTTCTCTTCTGGTGGAATTCCCATTTAGCATCCAGAAGAGTCAGTGCAGGTGTCTGCTTAGATACAGTACATATTTAGTCTTGGCTGCTTCCTTTGGAGGATAAACAGCTCTTGGGAAATACACATTGTTAAATAATCAGTTACAGAGCACTAATTGTTTCAAGGCACTCCCTTTGTGATAGCTTTCCAGGGCCAACAGTAATAAGAAATGTCACTTTGTTTCCATCGGAGACTAGTACATGAACTATTCATGAAGACTGGAAGGGCATTCTTCCCAGAAAACCCTGGAATAAACATGTAGAAGCCAGGGGAGGCTGGGACTCTGTGGCTGATTTTTATAAGAGCTGTATCAAGTCCATTAGGGGAAAAAAAGTCACAAAATTTGTTTTGTAAGGATCTGATCAGAGGAATCTAATGATGCCTTCTGCACTCTTCAAAGGGCCCTGAACATTTCCATAACTTTGCAAATGAAAACACAGAAGTCAAGAGAAGGATATGTATTTAAATATTCCTTGAGCATGTCTTGCCAAGCTCTCCAATGCTCAGTAGCATCTGTGCTGTTGAACCATCTTTGTGTTTATGTGAACCTCTTACTCCCTTTGACAATGAATGACAGTGTCTCATGCTGCTTCTCAGTGAACTGTGGGTTGGCCAGGCAGCTCTCTTCTGTCTGCAGGATTTCCACTTTGGCTTGTTTGTTAAGTTCTCCAGGTACAAATGTACAAATGACAAAGCAGTCAACAGCAGAGCTCAGCATGAGGCTTGTGAGGACTTTGCCTTCTGAAGCCATTTTCCATTGTTCTGAAACAAGTGCCCTTTCTCCTGCCTGAATCCATCCTGCCTTTCCATTTGCTCCTCCATTTCACATGGTTTCACTTAATTTCTCAAAAAGATCCAGCACACTGTAGTACTTGAATCCTGCCAGATTTAGACCAATCAACATACAAACTTCCTCCCTAAGACAGTTTTAGGTAATTAAAGCAAATGGTAGCATGTAAGACTGGTCCTTACCAGATTCCTTTTATTAGGACTAGTTTTAAGTCTATCTGTTCTATTGGTCAAATACTGAGTAAATGAGACTTTTTAATAAATATTTTCATAAATGCCTTTTGCAATAAGAGTCTTTATGTTGGATGTCCAGGTTCACTACAATGATGCAAATACCAGGAAAACTTAATTTCCCCCCATCCCTCTGGGCTGAGGACACATCCTACCTAGGTCCTTGGTCATCTTGGCAAGCGGTCTACTAATTGAGCTACATCTCCAGGGCAGCGACCTCTGTCCTACTAGAAATGTGACAACTCTGAGCTCCAGTTGTCCATTTCAACTAGGTGCTGATTCTGGCCCCAGGTTGTGTTCTGTAAATTAGGTAAGAGTATATGTAGAAAATAAAATTTATATAAAATGAATCATTAAAGGGAAAGAAATGTTTATCTCATAAATTACATGAAGAAGAATGAGGTCAAAGAGATGAGATGACCATTTTGGTCTCTGAGTCTTCACTGGGACCCTGGTTGTTTCTGGATGAGCTCAATGCATTCCTTTCCCTCCCATTCTATAGATCTTAAACAGCATCCATCAGTTCTCTTTACATCACAGAGCTGTTGTATGTCACTGTGTTTAACTATGTAGCTAATGCCTTCAGATTTCAGCAAGTGCATCTGTAAAGCTGAATCAGGCCTCTGGTAAGAACGCGGTGGGACTCTTGAGCTGGAGATCCATCCTCCCCCTCAAACTATTGAAGTGCAAATGGTAAAAGCAACTGCTGGGACAATCAGCATAAATTTCTAAACTAACAGTCAGTGTACAAGCTCTGGGTAAAAAACGAACTCGAATTTCTTTATCTAGAGAGAACTTAGTTTACTTCAGAAAGCAAAAACAAGCCTATCACTTGATCTAGTAGAAACTTGATAAAGGTTAACCTGTAGCTTGTCCCTTCTGAGACAAACATGATAGAAGCGTCTTGTGTCTTCTAGGAGTCCTGGACAGTCTCTAGATTTCATTTCTTCATTTCTTATCACCAGATTCAGAATTCTGCAGAGTCTCAGAGACTGCTTTCTAGCTCGCTTCCCAGCCCTTCCCTCTGTGCACCGGCAGCTCGGCCATGCAAATGGCTTTCTCGATCCCTCTTGTTTGGAATCTTCTTTCCTTAAATCCAGTCCTAGTTCCTATTTTAAGCCAGTGAGTGAGGGGTATCCCTCAAGCTACTGCAGGTCCCAGGATGCAACTGTCTGTTCAGCATCCAGGCTTCTCACCTTCAAACTGTTCCCTAAAGGAACAACAAAATCAAACACCCAAACAGCACTAAATTTTGGGAGCCCTGTGTAATGGATTCTTTCTCCCTAGAGTTTAAGTCCTCGAGTACTATTTTGACTACTTTGTGATGGCTTTCAACACCAGTGTTTTGATGGGGTGGATGCATCTGGAAGCATTTCTCCAGGGCCTGCAGTTCTCTCACTAAGATGAATCTGATAAACGCTATCTTATCAGAACCAACTACAAAAGTTTAAATGGATTTAATTCAACACATATCTTATACATATTTAACTTAAACTAAATGCATTTTAATAAATGAAGATACTTGCAAGTCGCTGCAATTCATCAGATATTTAGTGGATGCTTGTTAAGACACGTGCACTGATCTGTCATTCAAGGAGCAGGATGATGACAATGTTAGTGCATGCAACATCTATGGTTTAATCACTGGAATTAAAAATAGTAATTAAAAAGAACTGGATCCTAGAATCTATAACAACAATCAATCAGAGAATAAGGTTCAGAAATGGTATCTGGCTGCAAATGACCTCAGATCTATTTCACAAAGCAAACTGAAACAGAGAGTAAGGTTCAGAAATGGTATCTGGCTGCAAATGACTTCATGTCTATTTCACAAAGCAAACTGAAACAAACCATTAGAAAGGACAGCCTATCCTGGCAGAAGAACAATTCAAGGTGCATTCTTTAGCACCTTACCTACTGCTCCCGGTTCATGAATTGAAATTGAACTGAATGTCTTTTTAAGCCCCTCAGAGAGCCACATCAAGGCATATCTGTCATCATCCTTCAGGCCAGGTCAATTTCATATCACTGTTTTCTTTGTCAAATATTTTGAGTGTTCCTCTTCCCTTTGAGAATCAGCATGAAATATTTCACAAGTTAAATACACTGGAATATGAGTAATTTCTTATTAGCTTTTAGCTTTATTTTCATGGGCACGTTATTTAATTTCTCAGAAATAAAGATAGTTCTTTGTAGTTTACAAAACATCTATGAAAATCAATTGGTGAAAAAAAAACTACAGCCCTTCCACAGGAGAATGGTAGTGATGTGGTGGTGTTTAGCCTAGGATTATTTCCATAACCAATCTCTAAGCTTCAGCACTTTACAATCCATCACTGAAGTCGGTGAGCAGCGCTTCTCTAGTTTCTAATTGTTTGATCTGTGTTAATGCCCTGTATGTTACATATTCAACGAATTACTCAGTAATCTTATCTGTCAACAAGACTACGAGTGTAGACATCATATGAATGCAATGGAGACGTAAAGTCTATCAGGTTTTTTGTTTGACCTGGGCTCCAAAAGTGTATTAGAACATTCTAGAAAAACAGCAGTCAGTCAGTCTGCTTAGAAGATCTCGTGTAAAAGTGGTAATGCACTTTTAAAGTCAAGACTTTTTGACTTTATTATGATGTGAAAGCAGTATACATTCAGTAAAAATTTTACTTCAAATTATGAATCCTATCATTTCTGAACATACCTGGATGAGACTCTTGCAATGCTGAGCAGTGGTGAGTAGTTGCAGCTCCTAGTCATCCACACTGTTGCCAGGGTAAACAATCTCCACAGGATATGTGTTGCTAGGCTACCATGTTGCTAAAGTGAATTAAATGCATTTTTGACCATACTACTTTCAATTTACAATGGGTTAATAGGGGCATAATCTCATTGTATGTCCAGAACTACTGGTACAGTCAGGCACTGCAAAAGGGATGAATAATATTTGATTTGATATGTGACAATTAGAAAGAAAATTGGGTAAAATCACAATTAATTTATTACATCATCAACTATTTTTCATATTTTAAAAAATTATTTTATATGGGATTATTTATTAATTATTATATGGGAGGGATTGAGGAAGTGAAGGGCTAGGAGGGAGGAGAGATGGAAGGAAGCAAGGAAAAGTCCTCAACATGCTTGTAAAAGTAGAAAAATAATACAAAATCCACAAAAAATTATTTTATTAGTATATACTAAGTTAAACATAATAATGTGTCCCATTATGCTATTTTAATACGTGTATGTAATGCATATTGATCATATTCACTCCCCATTACCCTCCCATAACCTGGGATTTTTTGCCTGTCTGTTCCCACATTGACTGCTAGAACAGAGCCTTTATAAGGCAATGCCACATAGTCCTCATCCTAGAAATCAAGGAACAGCTAGAATCTTACAAATAATACATAAAGTTGTCTTGCTATCTTGAATAAATATGATAAGCATTCATGGAAAAAACAATTTGAGTTCATCAGATTATTCTTTATTGGAAGATTTTCAATACTAAAAATGACAGTAGATAACACAAAGTTTATGCTTAGAGCCCAAATCATATCACTGAAAAGAATCTTTTATTTACTTTTAGTCACATAGGAGGTTCCTCTCTGGTTCCATCCCAGTCTTAGGGTTTTTCTTTTAGTTTCTCATCCCCTCCTATATCCCATCTCCTCATCCCCCCCTAGGTATTTCTTCCCATCATTCCCTCCCTCACCCTACCTGCCATGGTATCCTATATCTCCCCCTCCACAAGTTTCATCCTAACCATCCCTTCTTGCCTCTCCTTCTTTTGTCTCTTTCAAATTTTCTGATTCTTACAGTAATTCCCAAGCCAAATACTTCAGTTAAGAGATCAGTGGGAGATCTGCATATAAGAGAGAACATGTGGCATTTTTCTGTGTCTGAGCTATTTCACCCAATATTATATTTTCCAGTTCCATCCATTTCCCAGAAAATTCCATAATCATCATTCTTCCTGAAGGCTGAGTAGTATTTCATTGAGTATATATAACATGATGGGCATCTTAACTGATTCCATTTTCTTGTTACTGTGAATAGAGCTGAAATGAATATGAATGAACAAGTGTCTTTGTAATAAGATGTAAAAAAAAAGATGTCTTTGGGGAATATTCCTAGAAGTGGTATAGTTGGGTGATATGGTAGTTCCATTTTTAACTTTCTGGGGACCTTCACACTAATCTCCAAAATGGCAGTATGAGTTTGCACTCCCACCACCAATGAATAAGTGTTCCCTTTCTCCACATTCTCACAAGCATTCTCTGTTGTTTGATAACACTGAAGATCTTGCATTCATCTATTCAGGTGTCTTGTTATGTGGAGCTGTGCTTGTTTCATCTAATCCTCACTGCAGCCAGGAAAGTGGGGCTATTTATCACTTTGCATATAAAGAGATGCCTAGAAAAGACCTGGCAGCACGTGATCTGACCTGAGATTCTGCAAACTCTGATGCATGTACTCATGAAGCCAGGCACTGGGGAAAGAACCCCTATTTTTACTTCTTACCCAGCACCAAAAATAAAATAATGTGGGATTAAGTTTTCTGGTGGCTTAAAATTTAAAAGTGAATTAAAATATAACCAACAGAAACACATGACTTATTATTTGGCTGTCTTTCAGTTATATTTCGATAAATGGTCATTTATATTATGTTGATATCCATTATAAACACATTTCTTAAAACAACAGTCTTGTTTTGGCCATGTTGAAAGTCTTATCTGAGGGGTTTAGTAGACAGTAGTATCATAGGTAGGTTCCAGGCTAACCAAGGGGTTTCACAGTGAATATGCTCCTGGAAAATTATTTTATATCTTTCATTAATTTTGTGGCATAGCCAGTCTTAACACAAGTAACCTTAAGTATCAAATCAAGTTAACAAGAGATGTTCCTGCTGCTTGGGGTGGACATTTGAAAGAACTGAAAACACAGAAATAAATATGACTCCTGCTTCATCTCATCCTCATCCTCAGCACTCATAAGAACTGGAGACTTAGAGCAGAAAGACTCCTGGAACTGTGTGGCATGGTGACTGCAACTGTGTTGGTGACATGAACATCTCCTCAAAGGACGTTTCTGAAAGGGATTCAGGTTATATTAAGTTACTTTAAAAGTAAAAAGAATGCTGCTCTGAGATGCCTCTTTTCACTGTCCATCCCAAGTGTGGAGATTTTTTCAAGTATTTCTGATTCTGTGGAGACTTCTTCATTGTTTTATTATAATAATTTGGATGCTTTCAACTTTTGAGGGAGTCATCTTCAAATAAGTTCACATAAACTCATATGAAGATGTATTTCATCAGAGCTTAGCCTTGCTTTTATAAACAGGCTCTGAACCTTAGTCTACAGTTGGGCAAAAATCACTAAACACAAAGCCGATGTGTAATAAACTCCTGAATATTCCATAGAACATATTCAGTATAGTACTGAAAGTGAAACAACAACATCATAGAATTGGGGAAAAATCATGTCAGTCTATCATTAGCTCATGGTGGTCGAGATTTGTGTTGGTAATATGTTTATTCATAATAACCACCACACTACTCATGATACACTGACATGTTTCATTATCTGCTAGAAAGGTCCATGCTTGAGATACATGTAAGGAACATAGTCATCTCACAGAGGCTGTTCTGTATACACTTGCTAAAGTGTATAACTTCTGTATATAACTTGCTAAAGTAGCCTTCTACTGTTCTTTTTTTCATTCATCAGTTTAAAGGTTTGCTTTCTTCTTTCATATTACTTCACACTACTTGAATTTTTTCCATTTCAAAATTTGTTCACTGCCAAAGTTAGTTACTATTTTGAAAGAACATCTACAAGAAAATTATTTTATTTTCAAGCACATATATTTGGGTTTCACTAATCAGTACCAGTATAACGTGCGTGCAGTCATCTGCAAGTGAAATGATGACATAATACAATGGGGATCAGCAGGCTCCTGCAATGAATACAAGTGGATTCTGATCTTACCTCCGTACTCTGCTTCAAAACTAAATTCTCAGGAAATTATTAAATAGCATACTGATCTTCAGATGAAAGAAATCTTAAAGAACATGTACTTCTGGGGCTGGAGAGATGGTTCAGGCGTTAAGACTCTGCCTAGCAAACAGAAGTTCTGAGTTTGAATCCCAGGTCCATGTAAAAATGTCAGGAGGCCTACTGGGTGGAGCCTGGGGAAATCCCAGAGCGAAGCAAAAAAGTGGTAAAAGTAATACAGTGATTGCTGAAGTCACCCTTGGTCTTCAAAAGGAACACACAGTTTTCTCTCTCTCCTTTCTCTCTCCCTTTCTCTCTTTCTCCCTTTCTCTCTCTCTTTTCTTTCTCTCTCTCTCTCTCTCTCTCTTTCTCTCTCTCTCTCTCTCTCACACACACACACTAAATATTAAAAAGAACATGCACTTCTGGATCATTGCATTTTTCTAGTTTGCTATGTTTATCATTTATATTGTTCTATGTTTTAACAAGATGTGCTTATAAAATCCTAAATATATCTTCTATGGTGCAATATGTTTCTACTTACATATAAATGATTAAAAATACACAGTGTTTTGCAACTGGTGGATTTCTCCCCATACACTGTAATTTAGTACCTTATTCTCTGGACAGATTCCACAAAGAACTTTTATTTTAATGCCTCTAAACCATATAAATCAAATGTTTTATTAGGAAAAGTAGAGTCAGAGAAATAGAAGAGTCATCTCCACCAAAACAAAATCACATTTTGTTAGTCCTTGATGTTTAATCCCATCATTTACTCTTCTCCCTCGAGTCTAGAATGCACATTTCTAAGTCTTAAGTGAATAGAGACCACATATAAAATCTGTTAAAATCTAGCTCTGCTTAAATCATCAGCACAGGGGCATGAATCGGCTGATCACATGTTTCCAGGGCCAGATGCTTAGACTGTGCCTATTTCTTCTTCTGTTCTACTAGAGGCCAAGACTGGTTCTGTCCTGCTGAATTTACAGTGGTGCTTGTCCCCACAGCCTGCCACTGTGAATTCTCCAAGAACCCTTCACTCCCACCACTTGCACACACAACTTTGGAAGTCACATTAGCACTGATTTTTCTTTTAAACCTTCCTCCTTCTCCCTCCCCACTTCTTCCTTTTTCCTTTCTTCCCTCTCCTTTTCCTTCTCCTCCTCTTCTTCCTTCTTCTGGCTTTTCAATCAACTAGATGCAGAACTCTGAGACCTTGAAGTTCCCATAATTCCTTTTTCACTGAGACTCTTGCCCTGCGCCACTGTAGTCTTGGTCATCTCCTGCTCCTTCTCATTATCTCTCACAACATGCGTTGCCCTTTTGCTCCTTTCCATACAAAACATGGCACGCTCATGCTTAAAGTGAAAATACCAAGACCATTTGCAATGTGACCCAGATCTATCTGACTTACTGATCTTGGATCAGTGATTTCATTTTGCAACTATATGGACTTTGACTAGAGAAGTTGACTTGAAGCCATTTCTCTTTTTAAGTTTTTCTAGTTCTTGGGGCTGGAGAGGTGGCTCAGGGGTTAAGCCTCTGCCTTGCAGGCGGAAGGTCCTAAGTTCGGATCCTAGACCCCACGTATAGATGCCAGGCGGAAGCAGGGGCGGCCTGTGTTTCTGGTCCTGGTAGGGCGGAGCCTGTGAATCCCGGGGCAGAGTAAACAAGGAGGCGGTGGAGGCGTCCATGGTGGTTCCCAAATTTGCCTGTGGTTCTACACATACACACACACGTGCACACACACGCACATGCCCTATTGAATAAAAAAAAATTTTTTTCTAGTTCTTTTCATTTGGAGTCAAAATAGTTTTTGAAGAATACCATATTGTTCAAGTATAAGCAAACATCTATATATGGAACCTCATGTTAAGTGAGATAGTACTTACAGGTCATGCCACCTTACAATCAAAACTTTCTTCTAAGTCTCAGATGGTACAGATCTGTCTCTGTCTCACCTTGAGCAAAGACCTTGAGGCTGGATTTCCTCACCTATAAAGAAAAAGACTGAGACCCACTAACCCAGGGGATTTATAATTAAATTATGAGTCTTGGAGCTGGACAGGTGGCTCAAGGGTTAAGCTTCTGCCTTGCAGGCGGAAGGTCCTGAGTTTGGATTCTGACCCCACGTATAAACGCTGGGCGGAAGCGGGGGGGGGGGGGGGGGGCTGCGTTTCTGGTTCTGGTAGGGCGGAGCCTGTGAATCCCGGGCAGAGTAAACAAGGAGGAGGCGGTCCATGGTGGTTCCCGAATTCGTCCGCAGTTCTACACATACACGCATACACACACACACACACATACATGCACACACATACATACACACGCACAATTGAATAAATAATAAAAAAAATTTTTAAATTATGAGTCTTTATAAAAAATGAACAGTGCTGTGCATCAGAATGCCAAAGAAGTAGTAGGCAGGTCTTCAATAGTTTCGTTGTTGTTGTTATTTACGTAAGTGGATGCATGGATGCATTCTAGAGTATTCTTTTATTTCAAATTGGAAAAGTTGAGAGCTGAAAGGACCACAGGAACCTGTAGAGTAGCAAGCCATGAAGGCTGAGTCTGGGAACTAAATATTGATTTTCCCGCAGTCACCATCCCAGAAGTCTTCTAGAATATTTTTGCCTCTTGGTTTACTGCTGCTCTGTAAATTTTTCTTGGGACTAAAAGCACATTTTGTATTTAAAAACCTCAAATTTGATTTTTACTGAACCCATTCATATGGATAGTACATTTAGAATGTTTTATTTATTTATTCCTGAGTTTTGTTCATGTGTGTCTGTGTGTACAAGAAGGCTCTTGAGTGATTGTGCCTGTGGAGTCCCAGGGGTGACTTCAGGATTCTGGATTGTTCTACCTCTTTATTGCTTTGCTCTGGGGTTTCCCAGGCTCCACCTTGCAGTATTCAGTAAGAACACTTTATTATTCTTACTGTTGTAAAACATATGGTAGGTTTTCTAGTTTGCTGAAG
This sequence comes from Typhlomys cinereus, assembly GCA_023101885.1. Taxonomy (NCBI): domain Eukaryota; kingdom Metazoa; phylum Chordata; class Mammalia; order Rodentia; family Platacanthomyidae; genus Typhlomys; species Typhlomys cinereus. The sequence goes on along the minus strand of JALPQD010000353.1, from coordinate 2,219,138 downwards.
ACTGAGGGGAGGGAGCATATAGATTTGTGCCCTTCCCAAATGCCGTTGCATATTCCCGATAGCTGTTAGGAATGGCGGGTGCTGTGAAGCATCAATCACACAGGCAACTGGACTCCTCAGCTCAGCCAAGAGTTGATTGCTGGTGTTTGCAGAACTGCGAGCACTTGGGAAGTGTCAGCATGCCACCGATGTGCGCACAGCAGGCACCTTGCAGCTGTAGCCAGGGAGCCCTTGCAAAATCAACCTCCTCTGTCTGGGAGCCTGCACGTTGTCAGCTTGCCACCTGGCCTTGTGGGGTGAGGGCAGGAAGAGGGAGAGGAGGGGGAAAGGAGGGGATAGTCCTACACAACCACAACCGCGTGGCCAGGGGACTGCTATCCCAAAGGTGGAACCCAAATGTTGCCTCCACAGTTTCGGTTAACCGGAAAAAGAACATTTTAGACTTCCGGCATCTTGCCTCATATTTAGCAACTTGACTACCTGGTTTGTGGCACTTAAAAATTAAAACACTATAGGCCCTCTTCTCCTTTGGCAAGGGGGCTCTCTTACTGCACGAGTTTGTATTATTTTTATTGGCAACTGCTTGGCTGTCTTGCATGAGCTAGACATCCTTCCCACTCATTAAAGGCTTCTGCAGACACAGCGGGCACACACAGTAGCATTTGCAAGCCTGCTTGGCCTTTCTGACTTTCTTGACCAAGGAAAATGGTACTTTCTCCCAAGTGCCTGCCTAACCTCGGGGTAGCTCAGAGGCAAGTAGGGTGGTGGTTGAAAAGGCAAGAGAAGAGCATTAGCAGATGGTGCCCAGCAGCCTTTGACCAGAGCATACACCTGCCACTTCTTGGTGCTCCCTCGCACCTCCTTCCCTTCAGAAGAAGTCAAAAAAATCACATTTTGATGTGAAGCTCTTGGTTTGCTACCACTGCCACGTGTTTGGGACCTCTAATCCCTGTACACCTGGACTGAGGCAGGCAGCGTGCAGGTGGCCTCTCGCTGCTTCCAGTTTTCCCTGTCCGCCCCCCCTTATGCTTCATGAGGGGCAGAGAATGACACGTTTCTATACTTTACATATTTTCTACCCGGGATTCTACACTGGATAAAAACAATCAGAGTTGTTTTTAGAGTTCTTGGACCCTTGTTGAGAACATAGTCTGGAACCAGCCCCAGCTTCCAGGGTGGCCTTGGGATGATCATCCCCCCGATGCGAGCCAAAGTCCATGGCTACTCCGAGAGGGGAGAGACACGAAACTGGACAATCCGGGCCTGTTCTGAGCTCACGCAGAGCGCTGAGCTCCAAATCCCTCCGAGCCGTAGCCTCAGACCAGGCGCAAATCCATTTGCCCTACATAGATAGGGAAAGGACCATGTTGGCTGCAAGTCAGCCTGCGACTACTGCAAAACTTGGCAGTAAGAGGCAGTGAGAGGGACCGTGAAGCTTTGGGAGACCGAAGGCAGAGAGGAAGTGTAAAATGGACCATGAAGGGGAAAGCGGCCCTTTCTCCTCTACTATCAAGAGGAAAACCCCAGGGAGATGAAGAAGACAGGGCCTGGTAACCACGGGAAGTGTGTGTGTGTGTGTTGGGGGAGGGGGGTTGTTTCAGGGCTCCCTCCTGACTCCACAGTGAATGTGCCATCCCTATGCCAGACTACTGGGAATCCTCGCCCAAAATAGACCCAGTGCCAGCTTTCCGGCGGCTGGGATGGAGACAGCAGGCTATTTCTGTTCCCAGCAGAAGCCGCCAAATGAGCAGATAAAAACAGGGTACACAACTGAAAGAACCTGTGAGCCCCCAGCTCAGGGGTGTGTTTCTTCCTTATGGTGTGAGAGTCAGGCCAGAAATCTGAAGAACCAGTCACAGCCTGCAGTTTTGGCTTAATCCGAACTGTGTCCAGAAATGTGCATAGTATTTAGAACAAAAGCAGTCTTACCTATCCAGAGTCCCTCTTCCTCCTCCTCTTCCTCCTCCTTCTCCTCCTCCTCTTCTTCCTCCAACTCAATTTCTCTCCTCTTTCATCTCTATTTCCTTTCTTTCTTTCTTCCTTTCTTTCTTTCTTTCTTTTTGCTTTCTTTCTTCCTTCCTTCCTTTCTTCCTTCTTTCCTTCTCTTCCTTCCTTCCTTCATTCCTTCCTTTCTTTCCTTCTTTCTGTCTTTCTTTTTCGTCAGTGAATTTTATTTTTCTCAGAGAGGAAAAGATGACCTCAGTCAAATATGAGATACAGCCTCATCTAATTAAATTTTCTGTTTATTTGCTTGAGCTTTTAAAAGGAATATGAAGCATACGTGAGAGACATTGGTGTCTGGAAAGAGTTGAGCAATTCTAAAGCTGTAGTATGGAACCACTGCTAAATTGTTTCTTCATTTACTGCAAAATGTCAAACTTTGTTCTTTTGCTTCTAGAAAGGTCAGTATGGTTTAAAGAGAAAAACAAAACAATCTCAGACCATTAACTTGTTCATGGACTTCAGAAGTGTTTGATTTACCAGTAAAACTAAATGTAAAAATGTTTTTGAGGCTTTGAAATAAGAAAGACTAGATTGTGATACAATTACTGGCTTTCTGGTACTTTGTTTTGGGTTTTTTTTTTTTTCCGAGAAACAACTGAAGACAATTAGCTTCACAGTGTTATTATGACTGTTCTGTGTGTACAGACATATGAAGTATAAGCCGACACACTAGTCTGGTTACTCTGGGTGGAGTCATGATTTTGCCCTTATGTTATCCATGTTCTTTAAGAGAATATAACTGTGGAGATAAAAAGCCTTGCAATGAATACATTTCATAGTGATATTCATCAAATGACATCCAGGGACTTGGTCTTTCTGCAGAAAAGTCAGCTCTTTTCTTTTTAATGGCTAGGGGTGAATGGCCAACCATGCAGATACACACACACACACACACACACACACACACACACACACACACACAAAGGGAGAAAAGAGAGTATAATTCACTCAAGCCTGTGTTCTAATAGCCATTGTTACTTATTAGCACTGTTTGCTCTAGACCTAGTGTACGGCAATCAGCCTCACAGCTGTCTGGAAAAGTAAGGCAGAAATAGGGCTGGGGATGTGGCTTCGGGGCAGAAGCAGGGTTGGAGGTATAGCTCACAGATAGATAGTGGGTTCAAACCCTAGCAAAGCAAACTTATAAACCAGCATGAAACCATAAATGACCATTGAGTTACATCTACTATTGTGCTTTCAAAGTCTAAGAGTAGTCTGGAATAGTATAGGCTAGGACGTGATTATCATCGCTGACAGATCCCAGGATATTCATGTTTTAAAGCAATATGTTCAGAGGTTCATTTTCTATGGTACCCAACCAGCCACCCAGCTGTTTTTGCTTCTCCTGCCCCTCCCATCACCCACAACTTGTGTCCTGCATGGAGCTTGCCTTGCTGGCAGTGAATCCACACTGAAAGATTTGTAGGACAAATTCAGACTTTCTTTTTGCTAAGTGTAGCAGTCAGCCTGCACAGTTGCTGATAAATGACCATCAAATGGCTTAAGGGAATAAGGGGTTTATTTTCTTACTGATAGTCCAGTTGCAGTCTATAGTCCAGCTTGATGGGAGAGCATGCACCAACTAGGGCCGAGGGAACTGGCCACACCATCTCTACGTAATGGCTGAGAAAGGGACAAGCCTTACTTGCCAGACCAGCGTGTCTGGCAAAGTGTACAAAAGGATGCCAACTCTCTCAACCAACACTCATACTCCTGTAAACACAGCAAAACCCATGATCCAAATGCCTTGGCTGTCCACAGACCAAACTCTCCGTGTCCTATATCCAAATCCTGTACAGCTGCTCATTGGTTTTATGATTCTGAATCAGTTACTTAACACCCCTGTGACTCCGTGTCCTGATGTGAAAACTAAGAGCAATGATGATGTGCTCACAAGACTGTTGGTGTCATGATGTGTACACTGAGGAAGATTCATGAGATTGTTGGGGGAACTGAGGGAGGTGATATGTAAATCATTTAACATTTTTGGGCAGACACAGTAACCAATCCATAGATCATAATGATAGTGTGGTTACTGCTGCTGTTACTTTCTTAGGCTGTTCAATACTCTGTGACATAAATATCTCAGACTGGGCAGCTCATACACAGCCAAGTATATCATTACCCACAGTTTCGAGGCTATCAGGGTCAGAGTGCGGATAGGGTTCTCTCTGGTGTGGCCCTTTTAAGTGTTCTCTGAGTGGTCTCTTGTGTCAGAGGGAAAAGCGTTAAAACAGGAAAGACATATGCCCTACAAGAGAGAAGTCCAGAATGTCAGATCCCCAGAACCCACCTTAGAGCCCGAAACATACGGATGCCACTGTAATCCCAGCACTCAGGTGACAAAGCATGGAATTCCCAGGGCAAGCCAGCTGGCTGGCCAGCCCAGCTGATTGATGATTTTTGGTTCCAGTTAAGAGACCCTGCTTTTAGAATAGCAGAGCAGAGCAATTGAAGAAAACACCTGGCATCAACTTCTGGCCTCCACTCAATCTGTACATGCATGTATATACATGCATCTGCACACATTAAAAATATACTCACACATAGGCACAACACACAAAATAATTAATTATCAAATAATCATGTTTTGGGGCCCTACTTCTTAACGCCAGCTGGAGATTAGATTTCAACATATACTTTAGAGGGACACAAACAGGCTTAGCAATTCCTAATATTAACTGCAGATTTTACAAATCTCACTTTCTGACTTAATTTATAATTAATTACTCACCTTCTTCCCTAAGCTATGTATTATACTCATTGTAGTCAGAGCTGGAAGATCCTCTATCTGTCATCTGTCTATGTGTCTGTCTATCTATCTGTCTATTCTGCTGAACTTTAATCAGCAATGAATTATGTCATCTAGATAAACCACCAAACTGAAAAATTATTCACCTATTAAAAAAAACACTAGAAATGCTCTTCCTGGAAAAGCTCAGATTCTAGCAGAGCACAGAAGGCAGGTGAAATGCAGCAAGCAGATAGTAACGCAAATGAAAGCATTCTGCACAAGTTAGAATTGATGTATGCAAAGTCCAGCAGAGTGAGAAGCCTACAGGTTGGCTGTATTTTAAGTAAGTCTCAGAGACTCCCTGAGAAGGCCAGGAGATGGTTAATGTGGTCTGTCAACCTGCCAGACTCTACAAAGACACAAGCCTGTTGGTGAGTCTGTAAAGGAGTTGCCAGATCAGGCTAACTGAGGTGGGAAGGTCCAGCCTAACTGTGGGCAGCACCATCCTGCCCAATGGGAACTGAGACTGAATATAAAGGCCAGAGGACTGAGCACCAGCATCCATCACTCTCTGCTTCTTGACTGCAGATGCAGTGTGGCCAGCCACCTCTAGATCTTGTTGTCATGACATCCCCATTATGACAAACTCAAACTCTTAGCCAAATAAACCCTTCCTTCCTAGAGTGGTTTTTACCAGATATTGTATCACAGCATCAAGAAACTAAGAGAGGCAACAGTGACAGTGTCTAAGGAAAAGACAGTCTTGATGCCCCTTCTTAATTTATATAAATTTCCCAAATAGAATTTCCATATGCATTGTTTCTGAATCGTCATCAGTGAGCTTCATTACATTATTGCCACTGCAAAGTAAATGTCTTTTTAATATTTTATTGTTCATGAGAGAGACTGGATACCAAGACACATGTGTAGAAGTCAGGACAGCTTTCAGAAGTCAGTTCTCACCAATCCAAGGTCACTAAGTTTTTATGCAAGTGATTTTGTCCACTGATCCATCTTGCCAGCTACACAAAGTAAATGTCTTTTAGACCACATATTTTTGTCTATTTGGATCCTTGATCCTAAATTTTTTCCCATTTATTTTCTCGTATATTATGAGTTTGTCTTTCCAAAAGAATCACAAATTGAACTTAAAAAATATCGTCTTACTCTGCTATCACAAGTAATAGATTTTTGTCAAGTTGCATTTTGACTATTAATGAGTCATCCTTGCATCAAAAAGAGGTTAAAACCCAAACATAGCAGTATATAGCTGTAACACCAACAGTCAGAAGGCCGAGATAAAAGGATTACCTCAAGTTTAGAGACAGCTTGGGCTAAAATAATGAGTACCAGGAAAGAAAGTATTACATAGAAAGAATGTTTCAAAGCAAGCAAGCAAACAAAACCCAGCAAACAAAGACTTGCTTAAACATCATTTACCAATATTGGGATAACGTGAGCTAAAATACTTGATCTGAAAATTGCAGAATCACAATGATGATTTTTACCCTGCCCAGCAAGACACATTCATTCCACATCATGAAGTATAGGCAAAGTAGAAGATAGATCAAAAGCTTCATGGAATAAATCAAATATTTCCTCACATACTGATTCATAGTTGACTTTAATATTCTAATTACAGGATGAGGAAGAAAAATGCTGCACTGTTTTAGTCCCAGAGAAATTACAGGAGAATGTGTAACTGTAGAGTTTTCTTAATGCTTCCTTGCACTTAAGTTTATGTGAGCATATATTTATCTAAGCATATGCTTTAATTCTTTAATACTAAAATGAACTACCACTTCAAAAGTGAGGCTTAGAAATCTCTAGATTGTCCCTATTCAACAGAGAAGGGGGAGAAAGGGAAAGAGTCGGGGGGGGGGGAGTTTCGTCTTCTGGACCAGCAAGCAGCAAGCGAGCAACAGGCCCGGGATGCTTGTCAAGACTGTCCAGAATAAAGCTACGAGAGGGGACAGGCCATTCTCTGCTTCTCTCCCACATCTTCTTGGCACCTTTCTCCTTCAAAGTGGAGAGGAACAGCCACGGGCATTTGCCTCCACTTGTCTGGGAGTCTTTTAGAAGTTTGAGCAGCTACCATATGTGGAAATACTGGTCTTTAAAAGCCTATATCAGAGGGCTGGGGGTTAAGACTCTGTCTCAAGCAGAATGTCCTGAGCTTGGATCCAAGGTCCCACTTGGCAGAAGCCTGAACTTCCGGCCCTTGTGGGCAAGCCTGGGAAATCCCAGAGTGAAGAAAGAAGGAGGGTAGAAGCAATCCAGGATGATTCCCGAAATCACCTTTAGCTCTCCATAGTGCCCTCTGATGCACGTGCACACATGCATGCGCACACATACACACACACACACACACACACACACACACACACACACACACACACACTCAAAGTAAATAAAATAAAAAAAGGAAACTGCCCAAGTCCCACCTTCCAGCTCTAGTGGGCAGAGCCTAGAAAACCCCAGAGTGAAGCAAAAAGGAGATAAAAGCATTCCAGGATGATTTCTAAAGTCACCCTTGGGTTTCCACACACACACACACACACACACACACACACACACACACATAATCAATCAATATCAGTCAATCAATCAAGTTTTAAAAATATATGAAAGCTTATATCAAGTTAGAGACATGGCTCAGGGCTTAAAGTCTCTGCCTCCCAAGCAGAAGAATCTGAGTTTGTATCCCAGATCCCACATACAAATGCTGAGAAGAAATGTCAGCAAACTCTGATTCTGGCCTGGGAGGCAGAGTTTGGGGAAAACCCAGAGCAAAGCAAAAAGGAGCTAGAGCAATCCAATATGATTCCCACAGTTACTACTGGATTTCCATAGGCACACATATGCCCTCTGATACACACACACACACACACACACACACACACACACACACACAGAAGCATACAAAAGAAAAGGCTATATTCTCTCCTTTTGATAGGGTGTTAGTCAAGGTTCCATTGCTAAGACAAAATGCCAAAGTACTCAGATTATACAAAATAAAGGTTTAGTTGGGTTAACAGTTTCATGAGTGTTAATCCCTTGTCATTTTGCTCAGTTACACTTGTGCCTGCAGGAGTAATGTAGAAACACATGGAGAAAGAGCTCTCACTTCATAACAGCTGGGAAAGAGAGAGAGGAGTGACTGGTCCTAGTAGCACCTTTAAGACATGCCCCCAGAGGCTTAGCTTTCATTTCATTAGGCCCTTTCTCTCAAAGTTCTCATTGCTTTCAATAGCACCACCCGCTGAAAAACACAACTTCAAAACATGAACTTTGGGAAGAAACTAAGATCCAAATCAGAGTAGAGTGTGAATCACCAAATCAAGGTGATTCACTGTAATAAGGCTTGCACCAAAGAGGCCTTCCAATCCAGTCATCTCTTGACATCTATGGAGGATTGGTCCAGAGTTCCATGGAGAGAACTCAGCCTCTTACAATACAGTATTTGCATATAACCAACACATGGTCCTTGTATGTCCACACCATCTCTAGATTCCTTATAATACCTGTTATAAACTGTGTATATAGTTTCTGTCCAGTAATGTCTAGGGAAAAAATGATAGGAAAAAAAAACCTCTGTGTGTCAGTACAAATGTCAATTTCGAGAATTTTTTCTATCCGTGTTGTTTGAATCCTATGACATGTACCCAAGGGAATGTAGAACTGTGTGTACTCTTTTGGAATACCCAGAAGTACAGTCAAAAGAATCAATAAGAGCTGCAGTCTGGAATATCCCACCATAGAGTTTTTGGAGTGAGTGAGCTGATTGCTAAGAATGTGTTAACAATCCTTATGGCCCAGACAGAATCTTGACAACACCAGTCATCGAAGATTGTACCAGAGACTTAAGGGCTTAGATCAGACAGGCCTCATTTGAATTCCAGGTACACTAACATCCCTAGGCTAAGTAAATTAACACAAGAGAGCTTTGCCCAGTGCTTGGCACACAATGAACACTTGGTAAAGGGTAACTTTATTATTAGGAGGAAGAACCTGAGCAGAAAGAAGAGAAGAGGAAGAAAGGGGAGGAGCAGAAGGAGGAGGAAGAGGAGGAAACAGAGGAAGAGAAGGAGAAGGAGAAAAAGACAGAGGAGGAGGGTAGGAGGAGAAAAAGAGGAGGAGGAAGGGAATAGTAAGAGGAGGAGGTGGAGGAAAAGGAGGAGGAGATGAAGAGAAGGAGGAGAGGAAGGAAAAGAAGAGGAGGTATAGGGGAAGCAGGAAGAAAGAAAAAAGAAAAGAAACCCTTAGGATCCCCAAATTTATTTTGAATAAATCCTCTTTACGTTAAGAACTTTTAGAGTTAACCAGATTAACAAAGCATCAACATACCTGCCAGAGGATGTGGTTTCATGAGTACATCCTACACTTACACTCACGTGACACAGAGGGATTCATTTCATTCTCTGTTCCACCGTCCTTATGCACACTTCCTCCCCTCCCCCTTTTTAAAGGTTTCCAAATTTTCCCTTAGGTCAGGCTCCAGCTGTGAATGCAACATTTCCTCTCACTTTCTCGCAATCTTCTGCTCCCCTGCTAATTTACAGTAACCTCTGGGTCCAACCCCCAAAGCATTATGTTCTCTATTCCCACTCGTTTGGCACCTTGTCCTGTACTGCCCGGGGCTGTTCCCTGACCAGTTCCCTGAAGACCCGCTCTCCCAGTTCCCTTCCTTTGCACTGCTGGTAAAGCGTAATGACAAGGTTGTCACATGGTGCTCAGTAATTAAAGCTCTTACTGGAAATTTCCAAGGACCCCACTCCCCTCCTACAGAGCCCCTCAATTTGGAGATATCTCTGATCTTGAAACAACTAACGAATTCTAGCACCTCATCCCGAACTGACATTTTCAAATTCTTGACATGCTTCGCCATTTTCCAGTATGAACTAACAAAATAACATTTGTATTCAAAGCATATTGAATCGCCCAATCTTTTCCCGAAGAACTGTGGTGGCAGTCAGCAGGGAAACTAAAAAAGCTAAAGGTTACATGCTTTGACTCCAGTCATAGGTATAAGGACCAGTTGGGAGTGGAAATGAGGTCAGCCCCCCAAAGCAGTCTGGTGGCAGTGAACAACCCGGAAAGTGAGGCCGGAACCTCAGTCCACTCTCGAAATTTACTGGAAGTCCGTATTTTCCATGTGCCAAGTTCAGTAAGTCATGGACCAAATGTTTATTTTGCTATGCTTTGAGAAGTTGCTTTACTTCTTGTAAGTTTTCACGGTGGAAGAAGTCCAAGATATGACCTAACCTCTGTTTGCAGCATAGACTCACAGACAAGATCTGCTATGCGACTTGGCTCTGCCTGGACCTCCGCTGAGGAAGTAGGTGGAATGCAGAAGGGGTGGAAGCCACAGGAGAAGCGCCTGCTGCTTAGATGTGTGCATTTCAGAGGCAGTGAGCTACCTGCCCACAGGACACAGTCTGATGCTCTAATAGCTGAAGGCAGGCATCCAACTTCTCAGAACAGTCACAGGTGTCTGTTTGGTAGCTTACATTTCCTGGATTCTCAAATTCTAGTAACAAGATAATAACTGCCTCAGGTCAGAGATGAGCTAGTCCTTACTTACCAGATTAGATGACCCTTTCTCGGTCTTGCTGCTTATTATCCCTTGGAATTTTCTCTGCAGGCATGCTATTAAGCAGCTGACACTCTGTATTTGTTAGAGAATAATAATCTTATTAGAGCTGCGACTTACTGTAAAAGGGACCATGCGCCGAGTTTGTGTCTTAGAAAAATCTCTCCTCAACGGTTAGTCACACCTAGACAAAGCAAGAGCAAGCCATGATTGACAACTTGAATCCTGGATAAGAAATTAGGAAGTCGGCTTCAATGGAAACACCAAGACTTGTCCTAAGCCATTTTAATTCTTTTCTGTTTTCATCATACAAACTTAGGATGTTTTCAGAAACAACAGGCTGCCAAGCTGTTGATTCATAGCCTAAACAGCATCATCGGCCCCTTCCTCAGCGAAGCCCCGATGATTTCTGTACTTGCTAGAGAATTTCAGCCTTGCAGGTCTTCAGAGGTCGCCATGCCCCATGTGAAAATTACTCATAGCACTGTTTAATATCTAATCACAGTGCTTAGTATTATGTTTTGAGCAATCAGTGGGACTCATTTGGGGTTTCTGATGCAGTCATTGGGAGCGATATGGAAGTAAACGTCTGTGATTCTCTTCAGCTAAATACTGATAGTAAAATGCTGCATGAAAATTTTACTAAATGTGATATTGGAAGCTACACTCCTCTTCCTAATTGGCCGTTGAGCACATGGTCTTAGGAGAAGAAGGTCTTCTGATTCTTCCAACTTCACCCCCAGCTATCTTCATGGAAAAGCTACTTGTTGCCTGGAAGTAGTTTAGAATATGTTGCTGTTATTTGTTTCTTTGGTTCCCCATGTGAGTATTCTAGGCTATATTCTCTATGAATATGTATGTGGGCATTAAACTACAAGATGGGTTTAGCTTTTGTAATAATGGAAAGCAGACTCTATAGAAAACTAGTCCTGGCCACCAAGTTCTGTGGATTTCAGCAAGTCAGTAGTGTTTTATCACTCATGAAATGGCTACAGTGACAGTGGAAATGATATATTTTCATTAGTAATTATTTCCTCAGCACAGTACATATGACATGGCAGGAGGATAGAGAGAGCAATTAGAAAACATGAAAACAGTAACACGATATAAGAAGACTACAATCATAAAGGCATCAAGAAAAATTTTAAATTTAAGAACGCTGGACTATATCTTCTCTAAATTAGGTATGCAGGCAGATCCATCCATTCTGTTTTCAAAACAGCAGGGTGATAACAGGCGCTCTGGTCACTGTTGTATTCCTATACTTAACACCGGGTCCTTGTGGTAGTGCAGCTGTACGCAATCTAAAAAGAACAGCATTCAATAGAAATAGATGTTTTCTTAAGTTCCTAAAAGATTATTATAAAGATGGTGAGGCAAGTGATCTTTCATGATGGAAAAACAACCCGAGACGTCCATGATGGATATCAGAAGACATTGTAGAGATGAAAAGCAGCACTCAGCCCAGAAGACAAAAGGCCTGATCAGAGTACAGTCATGAAGGTGAGCGTATGATCAAAGGATGCATTCTTCCATGAATTCTTCTTTTGTAAATACCACAGTGAGCACAAAAGGAGACACCTGAGGTGTCTCTCGGGAGCAAAGCGTCAGCTACACAGAGTGTGTGTTTTGCTCAGCACACTGTCACGCAGTGCTGGGCTCTCTCTGGCCCCTTGAAAAAGCTCAGTGTACTGGGCTGTATCTATCAATCATCTTGTTTTCCTAGGATACGATTTTAATTATTACTTTACATGTATGTGGGGAGACATGTACACACGGAGCACATGTGGAAATTAGAGGACAACTTTGTGGAGTCCGTTCTCTACTTCTGCCTTTGCAGGGTTCTGTGGATCAGATGCAGCAGCACTTCCTCCCACCCAGCCGTCCCCCTGGCCTCAGTTTTCAATCTTTCATTTTGAAATATCAGACTTGGAAAGGCTGGAGACGGTGCAGTGCATCCAGAACAAGAGGTGGTGGCAGATCTTTCGGGATTAAGTTTAAGATCATCATGATTTATGATGTTCTGCTGCTGCATTCAAGAGTAAGGACTGTCCCTGAAATTCATGTTCTTTGTAAATAAGCATATATGGTTGACATTCACTAGCGGCGCCTCTGCCTTCCCTAACACACAGTTGTCATGTATATAACAAGAGGAACAAAGTCATCATTGAAGATCTACTTTCAGTTTTTCTCTCTGCTGCAGTTCTCTGTCACATGGGCCACAGCTGAGCTATTTGGAGAGCACTCTGGCAAGAAGGTGGACTCTTTCCCTGTCTGTGACCTCCAGAGTCTCTTGTTCTGCCTGTTGTCCCTCTGTTTTCATGAGTGGTAGGACATAGTATTGTTTGTTTCCCCTCAAACACATTTTGAAGGCCACACTTATCTTAGGGAACATCTCAGAACAAAGATCTTTAGCTTAACAGGCTCAAAAGCAACTTGATTTTTGACAAAGCTCCAGAAGGCTGAGTCACTATGGAAGCATTTATGTATCGGTTTACAGAGGGATTTGTATGTGACTGAGAAAGCCAACCTGTTGTCTGCAGAAAGTACACAGGTTGAACCTTCTTTGCAAAAAAGAGAGAGAGAGAGAGAGAGAGAAACTACATAATTTCTATAAGAATAATCGTATGTCCTTACAATAGTGTTTAAGTCACACCTTCACTCCAGAAAGACTCGTGGATATAGTCCACTGAACAGCACATCTTGATTTTCCAAATAAAGACACGGGAAGTCTAAGTCCTCAGCATTATTGAGCAGAGCTGTGCACATGCTTCTAGCCCCTGCTGCTCCCTGATGCTGGAGTGGGGTTCCTGGTCAGAAACAGGAACCATAAATAGCTCAATTGCACTTTTTAACAAGAGAAAGATATCAATTAGGGAAAAAAACATATTTTCATTAACTAAAATCTTTTACAGAGATTTTCTCTCCATCTCGGGGAAAGAGAGGTAGTGGATAAAAATGAATGAATTGATTATGAGAAACTACCTATTGAAATACTTTTAGGCATGACCCAAACTAGGATTTGTAAATATAATACAAGTGTGTTGTTATTTCTAATAAAACAAGAAACCAGAACAACAAGAAATAAAGTCTCTGGTCATGAAAGATAATCTCTGGGAGATATTTTTTTGTTTGCCTGTTTTGTTGGGGGATCAAACCCAGGGCGTCACGAGTACTTGGCAAGTGCTCTTCCTCTGAGCCCCATCCTCAGCTGTCCGGCACTCTTGATGCTTGCTGATTAGCAAAATAACTATTTGTCATTGATCCACTCAGCTGTTTTCACTGTTAAATTTTTAATTTGTTTTGTGTAGGGGCCATACAAAACTTATCAGAGGAAAAGTCGTAGGAATCGATTCGTTCCTTTCAGAGATCAAACTCGGGTTAGCAGGCTTGCATGGAATAAGGCATATCTTTAGAATCATCTGCAGACCTATCAACTGTTTTTTGTTTGTTCATTTTTATAGAATGACTGGTTGAATTTGACTCTTTATATTGATCTGATATGGCTTTAGCTAGAATCCCTTTTAGACTATCTGATGAATCTTAGTAACCACTAAGTTTCCTTCATCACTAGTATATCTACAAATCATAACTTGGGGGCATTTCTAACAGCTATCAGCTGGGGCATTGAGGGTCCAGCTGAAAATCAAATAGAAGTGGTCCAACGCAGAATGCAAATCTCTTCATAGGGTGTATGACATGTCCAAAGAATCTGTGCAGGAGAAACTAGCTTCATTTGTGCATCTGTAGTCAATGTCTACTAAGATTTCTGTCCTAGTAACATCATACATTTGCCCAAAATCTGTAGGACGGATTTCCTCAGGGGAATCAAAGTAGGTAGCACAGGGAAATCTGTTGTTAGTTTGTGTGCAGATTTCAATCTCACTAATAAATTATGGCAGCCACTGGTCATCCTTTTGCTATGGATTAGAAATCACAGATTCATATTTTCAACCAATATTAACAAGTAAATATTAATGCACTGCTTTTTTATTAACTGTTCAGGCATTTCAATCTTTTACAAATTCAAAATGTTTCCTTTTATTTAAAGATCAGTTTTGTCAGAAAATGTAGGCACTTCCTTTTTCTCATAAAAAAAACCCCACACCCCACATTTTTATTTGTCTTAAGATTACAACCTACAGAAAAGTACTTTTGTAGAACATATATTCTCTAATAAGGGTTTTAAAATTTAAATCAAATCATAAACTATTCTGTGCATGAAAGACTTGTAGAACTGCATGAAAGAAACCAAAATCTGTGATTGGGTGCTTAGCTCCTTAATTCTAGAAAATTTTATTTTTTAGGCATACGTCATTGCATTATATACTTAATACTATTTTTGAATGGGTAAAATTGTCAGATGTGACATACTTTTATGTACATTCCCAGGTGTCTAAGGTATACACATACATGAGTGAGCACACTCACACTCACATGCACGCAAGTATGTGCATACACACATATACCCACATTCATGCATACATACACGTAAGTATAAGCCACTTCAAATAGGCACCAAATACCTTCCATCTTATTTTTAAAGAATAGCACATAACATGATTTTGTTGGAGGAAGGTAACATGCCATTAAATGTAGGTAAAGCCATCTTTTTTGCTCATCTCCTCTTAAAACACAGTCATGTTCTCCTCACTGGCTAGCTAACTGTCTACAAGTAGACAGTCAGCTATTGTGTGTGAACTCAATGAGTGAATCAAGATATATAGGAGAGAATTTAAATAGCATATTATCTTCATATAAGTAAAAGCTGGCTAGAATCTGGGTGTTCAACTTAGCTGCATGAACTAGTTTGTGCAATTCTGGGTCCTGGTGACCCAGCACCAGCTGGGTTCATGCCTGTGTTTCTCTGGTGCAGCTGTGATGTCTTTGCCCTGAAGCATTGGGCCAAACAGTGGTTCCTCATTTGTTTCACAGATCATTCTTCCAGTTGATGTCCTCTGGTCATTTAGCCCCAAGCTAATTTGCTGTGTAACTCACTGTTGTCGCCAGTTGTATGAAAGAAAATAATGGGAATAAAACTGTCGAGTCAAGAATCAAGCAAACTAGGATGGTCACAGACTAAAGAGGATCTGAGGTTATGGTTGGGCAATGCCCAATTATAAATCTAACCTCCAGCTCTAATTTAAAACAAAACGCTTATACAAGAAAATGTACCCATACATAATTAGGAGGTTGGGGGGAGTCTTCTCCAGAAAGGGAATTTTTATATCCATGATTGAGTGGTTACTTCTGAGTGTTAAGATTTGGTATAAAACTCTTTTGTCTTTTTCTGTAGTTTTTCCCCCTTCCCTTTATTCAGTCAACATGAGTTTACTTTGTCTTGAAATTTTTCATTTTATAAATGAAAACATCCGCTGATTCTTTGAATTTTGATAGTAAACCAACTATTCCATAGAGCATCACAAAAGAAATCCTAGCATCCCTATTTCACTGATAAGAAAATCAGGGGCTCATGTGATAGCTTAGCAGGTGAGGTACTTGGTAACCCAAGTTTGACCCTGTAATGCCATGTTGTAGGCAAGAACTGACTTTCAAAAAAATGACTTCAAACTGATTCTCTCTCTCTCTTGTCTTCTTTTCTTTCCTTTATTCTTCTCTTTCCCTTTCTCTCTCTCAAATAAACAAATGAAAATAAAAATCTGAACAAAGGATATCAAATCATTTTTCTCACCAAAGGAACATTTTATTATTAGAAAACCTTGTATGAACGTGTAAGAAGTAATATTCTGGTTATTATTAATATTATCAACTATTTACTTAGTATATTACTGAAATCTATAAATTCAATGTTTTTAAAGAAATGTTTACAAGTTTTATTTTAGTGTGTGTGTGTGTGTGTGTGTGTGTGTGTGTGTGTGTGTGTGTATCAGAGGGCACTGTATGTCCCTGTAGAAGGCCAAGGGTGACTTCGGGAATCATCCTGGATTGCTTCTACCACTTTCTTTCTTCGCTCTGAGATTTCCCAGGTTTGGCCCATCAGGGTTGGAATGAAGGCCACAGACATTTCTGAGTGGCATTTTTATATGGGACCTGGAATCCGAATTCAGGACCTTCTGCTTGTGAGGCAGAGTCTTAACTCCTGAGCCATCTCTCCTATAAATTCAGTGTTATCAAGAATTGTGACACCTTAGGAATTTTTATTTACTTTCAAAACTTTGCAGAACTTGCCATTTTTGCAAAGTATATTCAAAAAGTTCTTACTATCCTCACGCTATAATGTATACCTGTATGATTCACCACAGCAAAGCATAATATACAGAGCTCACATTAGTAAATAAAAAAGAAGAAAAGAAGGAAGGAAGGGAAGGGAGAGAAAAAAGGGAGGGAGGAAAAGAAAAGAAAGAAGTAAGGAAGGAATGAATGAAAGAATGAGTGAATAGGAAAAAAGGAAAGAAAGAAAAGGGAAAGGGGAGGGAAGAGAAAAAGGAAAAAGAAAAGGAAAAATGAATGCTTACATTTGTATCATTGCTTAGAAACTAATTAACAGGAGAATTTTTCTTAAAGCCTTTAGGTATTTGGCCACATTTTATGAATTCATCTGTTCCATAAAACTTATTATTCTTTTCCTTTTAAAAGGAGTATAAAAGATTTAGACACCTGAGATATATGTGACTTTAGTTGACTTGCTGCCCTCAACGACTTGCATGATAGGAATAAATCAGGAATACTCACCAAAGGGATCTCCAGAAGGGACACCGGTATGAGATAGATAAGCCTTGAAGGTCACCGGAAGGCAGCCCATACAGACCATGCAATCAGAGGACAGGAGCTGAGCAGCTCTGTGGTGTCTATCCTGCTCAGGTAGAACTCCTGAGTCTGTTGCTGATAAAGAAATTGAACTCTGGGCTATATTGTCTTTTGCTGTGACTCAGAAAAATAATATCAGATTGTGGGTGGTATTGAAAAGAGTAAAACACTTTCCAAATGTTAGCATATAGTTATCACACTTGCTGACCTAAAATCATGAATCAGATTGCTTTCCCACCTCAAGATGGCTTTGTCTTAGTACAACTCCATACGAGATATTCCAGTCGCCTGTGGCCATGGTGGCTGTGGCCATTGTGTTTCTCCACAGGCATCTTGAACCTGAAATGAGTCAATGCCTCCTTCTGTTGTTCCTGGATGTCTGACTTTGACAATATAAATCTCATTCTGGTGGGAGAGTATCTTTTGGTTTCTCTGGCATAGTTGTGATGTCTTTGCTCTGAAGCATTGGGCCAACCAGTGGTTCCTCATTTGCTTCACAGATCATTCTTCCTGTTGATGTCCTCTGGTCATTTAGCCCTAGGCACTCAGCTCTGTTCTCTGCAGAGTGTCTTCCAATAGTAGCAAACAAAAACCCTTCCTGACCCATATGGCTTGAGCATCCCTGTACACAACTCCTTTCCATGCTTAAGCCCATAACCTCACCTTTCTCCATTAAGTATGGCACTTAATATGTTGCATATTTGTACTTCAGCCATGTAAGAAATTTCATGTACTTACTTGGTCCAGTGATGCTTCTCTCGTAGTCACGGGCTACCAGGACTCCTTTCATGATGATGTTCTTCTCACTGTCCAAATGATTACAGTGATTAAGCAGGAGTTTGGAAACCAAATTTTAAGGTCTTATTTTTATAAAAGAATATTTAGGCAAGGCTGATGAAAACCTGGTTTAAAAGCACTCAGCTGGGTTCATGCCTGAAATTGTAGCACTTTGGACGCTGAGGCAGAGATCTGTGGATCTGAGACCAGTTTGGTCTACATGACACGCTCCAGGTCAGCCTTGGTGTCTCAGTGAGACCTTGTCTTTTAAAAAAAAAAGCAAAAAGTATTCATAAGGACTGTACAAGTCTGGGAAAAAGACAGTGGAGAGAGGGGAAAGAAGGGAAAGGGGAAATGTGCAGAAAAATGTCACAGTGAAACCTAGTAATGTGCATAATCAGGAAATTTTAATAAGAGGACCCATAGCAAGATCTGAATAATCACAATATGATTTGGTATGTGCAATTTGGAATAAAAATGTTCTCATTCACAGCTCACTCTAACTCCTTTTCTTTTTGCAGTTAAACCCTGAAGCGTTCCCCCCCCCCTTGGATTTAATTCTTTTCCATATCTGTGAGCCCCATGTCAATACTGCTTGAGCACCTTCAAACTTACCCATCCCTTCATTCTACCACTCAACTTTATTTGCTTTTAGGAAAATTTTCTAATCTAAAACTCTCAAAGCAGGGGTGGGGCATCAGGAGGACTTTAAGAAAATGTAATTTGCAGATTCTTGTCTGGCTCCTAATAAGCAACCTGAGGACTGATATTTGCCCCCCCCCACACACACACACACACTGTGAAACCTGACAGAGACGTGATGAACACAGAGAACCTCGGAGACAAAGGACTATTGAATGCTGGCTGTATTGGTCCCTTTGGTTGGGTTCTGTCATTGGCATGACATCGACTGTCTTTGCTGCTAAGACAGTGGTGCTGTGAGACGTGGCAGTCAATCACCTTCGATCAGCTCAAAACCAGACACTCGAGGTCATGAAGCCTTTCGGGTGTCTGCGGAGGAGAGAGCAAAGGCAGAAGCCCTTCAGAGAGAAGCAACAACAGGAAGCAGCGCCAGCAGGCTGCACACCCAGCTCCAGCAGAAGAACCAGAGACAGGAAGTCATCAGACGGCTCTGGACAAAGCAGCCCCTGCTCCAGAGAGACACCCTTCAACCCCACAGGAACAGAGATCCTGCTGGCTGTTCAAGCTTCCTCTTTGCAGGAAGAGAGTTGTTGGCAAACGTAAGACTGTAAGGCAGAAAGACTAGGCTGGAGAATTTTACAGAACAGCTCCTCAGTTATGTAGTTGTTATGAAAGAAGAGGGCAGAGGGCTAAAGCCCCTACATCTGTCCTCACCTCTTCCTAGTCTCCCCCACTGATGACATACTCTCAGATTGAACTATTTCTAAAGCTGCCCCTCCATGTCAGAGATCATACTAGAAGCAAAAATATATATATAACACAGAGCTGGGTGTGGTCCCTTATTCTCCAGGAGTTTACAACTGAATAGAGTTTTGAAAACTAATTTGTCATTTTGAGCTGAAGAAAGCCTAATTTTGAGGGTGCTTTCTTTCCTCCAGTGAGTGCCCTGCCTTATCTCATCTCATGTTGCTGTAGGAAAGGAGAGGGCAGGGTTGGCCCCAATTTGGATGGTTCATCTGAAACTTGAGGCGTCCTGGACCAGGAGGTTTTAAGTCTTTAAGAACTTGTAGAAAGAGCTCAGAGGAGCGTAAAGCCACCTAACCACCTTCCGGTTGCGACCACACTTCTCCTAGCACCGCTTCTTGTTAAAGTTGTGAAATGGTCATGCGGAACTTGATAGAAATTACTGAGCTCACACCTACAATCTCCTTGTTCCTTTCATGCTTTAAAAATGGTACACACATTTATGATCCTTTAGATTATCATGACTTCATTTGTGGTTCACTGAATATTGGCTAATAACCTTGAATTTCTGGATGAGATGAAAAGAAACAGAATGAATGAGGGAAGATGGCTTGGTGGATAAGGCAATTACTGCAAAAGCTTGAAAACTCAAGTTCAGATTCTCACAACCTTCATGAACGGCAGGCGGGCATTGTAGTCACCTGGAATCCCAGAACTGGAGAGGCAAAAGTGTTTGTGCATGTGCATGCGTGAGTGTGTGTGCACGTGTGTGTGTGTGTGTGTGTGTGTGTGTGTGTGTGTGTGTGTGTGTGTGTAAAACAAAAAGAAATATAGAATGGATCATAGTGACAACTGTCTATCTACCTGTGATCTAACTAAAGATTGTGAAAAGCATTCTGCGTGATTATAGTAGAGGACTATTGAAATAATTAAAGCAACAATATGCAGACAGCATTACCTCCCCTGCCATCAGCGAATGCCAGGAAGTAGCAATGAATTGTACATGTAAACAGTCAACTAGATATTTGTAGGGTATTGGTTTTATCTGTGAGCAACTTGAGAGCAGGAAGCAAATGTTCTATCCTGTACCAGGGCTCTGGCACCTCACACAGAAGATGTACAATATTCTCCTGAGTGAGAATGTCAACCCTCTTAAGATTCCTTTAGAGATCAACATCTGACAGAGAGCCTGAAACTTCATGTGCAGTATTTGGAACGAGGACTTGTTTTTGCTCTGAGGTCAGAAACCTCCACAGCTGAGCACTTTGGATAATGAAGGTCCTCTTTCTATATTTGCCCAGCTTGGCCCAGACACAGACAAATGTCGTTTAAGCATAATCTGCATTTAAACATTCTTTCCTTTTCACTCTAACTGTGTTTGTGTTTCCTAGGGCACATCTAAAAGACTCAAAATATTTACTGTACATTTCTATGTTTTTAAGAGAAAGCAATCCAGTTTTCACATGCAAGTTATTTTCAGCAGGCGGATCCTTTCCTGGAGCACAAAAGGCTGGATGTGAAAACAAACAAGAGAGAACATGCAGCTTTAGCAAATGGGTCCTCAGAGATGGTTTTGAAAACACGGATTTTGTTTCCTGATCCAACTTTTCCCCTCTCACTTTACAATATTTAGAGAGACCCTGAAATAAATCAGTAACATTTGCTCAAGTTTTAAAGCTGACAGTTTAATTTTTTTTTCCTGTTTTGTCTGTTGCTGTGGCCAATGTAATTAGATCATCGCCATGTGAAAAGTTAGTTGTACAAGAAAAAATGTTGGATGTGTATGGATTTTTTCAGGAAGATGTGTTTCTGCTATTGTTCACAGTGTCATTTGCACATGAAACTAATTTGGTACCCTACATAATTTAGAATATTAAAGTTCTTTCCAAAAGAACAGAAGACCCTGATGGAAAGGGAAATGCATATTTCTTTTAACTTTGATATGGTGATTAAGTCAATTACTTTAAAATATTTTTATTATGGTATACCACTCATTTTAAGACATGCTTCTAATTATACAAAATAGTATAGAGACAAGACTTGCCCAACCACAAAGGGGCCATTCCACTAGAAAGAGGAGAAAGGCTTAGTTATCCCAACTCCTGAAGTGGCACCTGAGATGGAACACTAGAGTGCATAACCTTGCAGATTGTCCTCTAGCCTCATTTTCTATAGAGGTCGTTTACAATTCTCAGACCCTAGTTTATCTATTTACCATTAACACCCATAGACAAGCATTTCAGGCTAGTGCATTTGCTAGTCATTGCCTCAAAACTGCCAGAAATATTAGAAACCATGAAAAACTGCAAATTTCACAAACTGATGATGACTTATATTCTTGGGAAAAATCTTGATGTTAGCTCCCTTAATGCTTTAGTTAGCTGAATGTCTTGATTTTTATCTTTGTTGATGGTACATTTTGCTTGCATTCAGAATTCAAGTACCAGGATGAAGAGACACAGAAGTCACAGTGTGGCACGCTTTATTGGCTAAGCATAAAGGTCAAAATTACCAAGTTCTATGGAGCAGCATTATGATTGTACAATGGACCTCTTAGAGCAAGCATGGAAGAGAAAGCTAGTGGAGGGAATGTCCAGAACACAGATATGAAACTTGAGTGGCTATCTGTGACAGAAGCCGAGTAATCGTCAAGAATCTGAATGTGTTACTAAAGAATTTAAAGAGCTAACAGCTTTTGAAGAATGTGCAAGAGGGCTTTATTGTTCTTATGGAGCATTGGCTGAGAAGCACGGCATGCTACAGATTAAGCAATCCACAGAATTCCTCTGAGGCCCTACCCAGTGATTGCCCTATTTCCAAATGAGATAAGTAGGTGAGAAATAGAAGGAACCATGCAGGGAAGTTGACGCCATTCTTCTGAATGTGTACAAAAGAAACGAATGAAGACTTAGCACCCCTCTTGCTAAGCAAAGCAGAAGAATGAGGCAGATGGATGAGGAAAGATAGTAGATTTTCTGAAGACAAGTTTGATTTCTAAAGCACAATATGCACAACTCATCCAGTAAATTTCTATGATCTGTTTTTATGTAATATTGAGGCTTACTTAAGAGCTAATTCTTATCTTGTAAAAAACGCATTATAAACAAGAGGCCCGTTTTCTTGCATTATACCGATAAACTTTTATGACAGTTGGCATTCACGATGAGCTGTTGCTAGACTACCAACATCTACTGCAATGCCCGGGTTTAAGCAGGGCATGGAGAAGGCCAGAAGATCAAATCTCATGCTTTGGCTAGTGGTACAACGCTCTTGCCACACTAATGGGATTTTCCTTTGCAGGGACTTTACGTTTTTGTGGTTTATTTCATTTTACACAACCAAACGTGTTGCCCTATGAAGGCCAGCTATACTGTGGAAATGAATGGCCACCCAGGACCCAGCACAGCCTTCTTCACGCCTGGAAGCGGGATGCCTCCCACTGGAGGGGAGATGAACAAGTCCACTCAGAATCTTATCAGCGCCATGGAAGAGGTGCGTTCCCCCCACCCCAGTGTTCTTTCTCTCTAATCAGCCTTACATAGTATAAGGAATAGAGATAGATGATCTAAATGACTTCTGTATACTTTCCTTCCTGTGGTGTCATATGAGGTGCTGCTTCTTTTCCTTCATTATCCCAAGAGCCACACGACTGGCATATTATATAGGGGAATCAGGTAAAGTGAATTTCAACATTTCCTCCAGAATCTTTCTAACTTGTCACAAAGAACATAAAGTTCCCATTATAAGTATGTGTGTGTGTGTGTGTATTTCAGTGTTACATGTATAAATACAGTGAATTTATAATATTTTTACTTCTTAATTCTCAATCCCACTCCCCTTCCTTTTCCCCCTTGCAATCCTTTATTCTTCCCTTCTATTTTCAAAACTTTTCACCTATGTGGCCCGCTATGTTTCACCTAGCTTGCCTTTGATGACATATGATTGACATGTTTCATGATCCAACAAGTATCATAGATCATTGGCCTACATTGGGGAAAACTTCTTTTTTCTTCCCTATGGGCATCAGTCTCTCAGGGAGGCATTGAGTTTCTTGAGATCTTCCTTCTTCCATGTTGAAATCACAATGAGAACTTAATATGTCGAACAAATATTTTTTAAATTATAGTTCTTCCCAAAAAGTCACATTTACAGGTGACTTCCTTCACCCATCCCAACATACCACTTCAATTCCTATAGTCAATGAGAAGAAAATGAGCTGATACTCCTTTCAGTTTCAATCCAGAAAGTATTGGAAAACAAAGGCCTGCAGGAGGCATGTGCGGCACTCCTGGAAAATCTAGGCAGGGTTTCCTCTGTAAATCTCCCTCCTGCTACTCTCTGAGTTTAGTCCACACCAGTTTGATTTCCTGAGTCTGAATCATGTGACACCAGCCTGTTAGCACTGCTGCCCAGTGCCACAACTCAGCTTTTAAGATATGCTTGACAACCTTAGCCCCAGAAGAGACCATAAGATAAAGTAGAGCCTGGGAAGTCTACGGTGTAAGATGTGCTGAGCTGTCATTCCTTATGTAGCTCCACTTGCACTCTCTGCATAAGAGAGCCAAAGAAAACAGCATCTGTGTTCATAACCTAAAACATGGCAGGAGATCAAGGTGCACTTGTATGAAGAGGAAACAGTTTATATAGGAAGACAGCAGGTTAGTAGATGACAGAAAAATAGATGGAGGATAGATTTATGTTAGACAGATGATAGGTAGATAGATGATAGATGGTAGATGGATAGACACATAATGAATAGAATCACTTGCTAAGAGGTTTTTAAAACAAACATTTAGCTTATTTATTTGAAAAAAACACATTTATTTTAAAACAAACATTTAGCTTATTTATTTGAAAGAGAAAAGACATGTGCATGCATGCTAGAATTCACAGGTAGAGAGGATAACTTTGGTGAGTCAGTTCTCTCCTTTTTTGGCCATGTAGAATTCCAGGGATTGAATTTAGATAACCAGATTTGATAGCAGCCAGGTGCCTTACCTGCTGAACTATCTGTATGCTCCTAATAGATGATTTTTATCTTCTGTGGTTATATAAAAAGTAATTTCAGTATTACCAGATTAAAATTAACTATCATCATTAAATAATTGTAGTTTGAACAAAGAAAGATTAGTATAAAGAATTATCAACTGTAGCTTACAGAGTACCAAGGAATACTATAGAAGCTGCTGGGAGAGAGAAATAATCACAGGCCCCATCAACACATGAGATCTATAAGTTGCAATAAAAATCACCATAGCAAAGGTAACCACTGGTATATTAGTGGCCTAGGTATCAAGGAGACAACCAGCAGCTTTTTGTTTGAACTCAAGACTCTCTTCTCAGAATGATATACATTCCTGTTACTGTAAAGTAGAACAAGAAGCTAAAAGGGGGAAGGAAATAGATCAATAGGGAAAACCTTCAATGAATCTGTAGGTAGGAAGACAGTATATCAAACTGCTCTGTAAATAGCTGTTATTATACCCATAGATTGTGAGAACATTTAACATTCAGCCTAGAAATCTACAACAGAGGTAGAGGATCTCAATACCCTAACAGGATGCATCCTAGGGCAATAAGAAGAGCAGTGAAGTGGACAGCAATGGCCACCCATAATTGTAAGAACTTAAAGATGGGAAGATTCACCATTGGTTAAGACATTCCACTCAACACAGAACTGCTGCATCTAAGAACTCACTACAATAAGACTTGTCCTTCCCAGACCTGCATAATGACTGATATAACAACATGCCCCCATAGACTACCTAGGAATTCAAGAAAGATAAGAACATATAGTGGAAAACTTGAGGTTTAAAGCTGAATGATTAAAAGGAAATGACCCTATCAGTGGGTGGCCCAAAAGGAGGCAACTTGATATACCACAAAGGCCTGAACTCCTACAAGAGTCCACAAGCCTGAGTGAACCTTGGGGTCCATAAAAGCATACAGGCAGGAGGGTAGAGGGAGTGGAATAGATTAGTGAAAAGAAAGGCAGGGGATGGGAGGGAGGGGGATGGAGGGAAGCAGGGAGGAATACTTGGCATGCTGATAAAAGTAGAAAAATAAAAAATTAATAAGAGAAGAGAATTATTAACTAATAAGAGGCAAACAGAAAATGGATTGGTGGTTACTAGGGCCTACGTATAGAAGAGAATAGAAGATTTGGGCCAAAGGGTAAAATATTTCCATATAAGTCGCGTAAGTTAAAGAAGAATATTTAAAAATGGAAATATGTCCTTTAGTACTTTTAATACTTTGTGATGTCATACCATGCCTAGATGCTGAGTGTTCTAAAACCTCGGTTATTTATCATAATTAGTGTCAGCAGAAATGGGTATTTTTAAGAAGCTAGGTCCTTTTCTACATTTACCAAACTAAGATTTGTCTAGATCTGACCTCTCCAATAAACATACTTCAGCTAGGTAAGACTAAATTTTAGGCAATTAAAATGATAGCTTGTCACTTGCCCTGGACACATTGCAAATGTCTAACAGCTATGTGTGTCCAGAAGCTACAGTGTTGCAGAACGCAGATGGGAAATGTCCCTGTCAGTACAAGGAGCTCTACAGAACAGCACTGTACTAGATGTCCAGCCTAGGGAAAATCTTAAGGGTTTGTCTTCTCTTAAGTTTAATCTCTAAGGTCCTTGGGTCACTTTTCTCAGCACAAAGCGTCCCTGCGGTCTCCCAGAGAGCCTGACCAGCTGTGACCATCCAGTTCCTGGGTTGGAGCCCCTGCCTGAGGGTTCGCAGCCTAAGTGCTTAAAGTCCCTCTGCATTCCTCAGAGGTTCAACCTTTGGCCTTGATCCAACTGTCAATGAGAGACTGCTGTGGACATTCTAAAAAAGCCAACAAGAACAGGAAAGGCCAAGGAAATGCAAGATCAAGGGGGCTGTTTACCAGTATCCCAGAGGGATACAAGAATCATTTCAGGATAGTATTATCTTTGTGACCCTTTAATTAAAAACAAGGAGTGATTTGGAATGCCATGGAAGAACTTCTTGCCTTAATTTGATGTATCTTTTAGAGACCTACTATATTTCCATATGCTAGTTCAAATTTAGAATTATGAGACTCCTGAATCTCCATTTTACATATATATATATATATATATATATATATATATATATATATATATATATTCCAAAAATCAAATGTATTTATTGGATTAAAGAAAAGGTTTTTTAGAGCTGGTAAGATGGCTCTGTAGCTTACAGTACCTGCTGCACAAGCCTAAGGACCTGAGTTTGGATCCCAGAAGCAACATAAGAAGCTGAGTTTGGAGTGCACATGCCTGAAACCTGAGCTCTGTGTGGAGTGCAAAGAGACATGGGGATCTCAGGGTCCTGCTGGATACCAGCCTAGATGCAGCTTCAGTGAGAGACCCTGTCTCAAGGAATAAGATGGCAAGAGATACAGCAGCGCATCAGATGTGCTCCTCTGGCCTCCACATATGAAGATGCATACATACACACACACACACACACACACACACACACACACATATAAATGTATGTGTACACATCATACATGAACACATTGGATTCATACACATGAGTACATACACCCAAAATAGTAGCTTTCTCTCTCCATACTTGGTTGCAAAGAAATCAACATGTAATCAGAAGAACAAATTATTAATATCATGATATCATATTGGCTCAAGGAAAGGCATATTTCTAAAGAACAAAGATCAAATTCTTAATTCAAAAACAATTTCCCAGCCTATTTACGAGCTTTCAATAAGAAATGTGGATATAAATTGGGCTTCAAAGGGAACATGTATGTATGGCTTCTTCTGTTTCTACCCCAAAGGTACCTCCCGACTGGGAAAGAGCATCCTTCCAACAGGCCGGTCAAGCCAGCCCTGATTTGAAGACAAGTCCACAGAATGGTACCTCATTCCCATCTTCCGGAGGCTATGGCCAGGGATCTCTGCGAGCTGATGAGGAATCCCAGGAGTTTGATGACTTGATATTTGCATTAAAAACTGGTAAGTATGAAACCCACAGACTATACTGGAGCTCAGCACTCCTGGGGCTCAGCTTTATGTCTTTTTCCCAGTGATTTACACAAGAGCTGTGACACAGAACATTTCCTGGGTCTCGTGACCTGTTTGTTCCTAACCCTGGCCAAATGCTAGAAATATTCTGTTCTTTACATCAAATACAACACAACTTAAAAATAATGCTCAATTTGTTTTTAATAAATACAAAGGTCCAGTCTACCTAAATGTACATATCTTGCCCCAGAATCTTACTGGAACGCTGAAATCTTATTGTGTTGACAGTGTAAGAGTCAGTGGGATCTCACCGGGGGAGTTTTGCCTCTGGTCTGTCAAAAGACCTTCTTAGGGAATACTTTTTTCAGGCAGAAACTTTCAGAGGCAACATAATGAATATTATATGGCTCTACAATTTCCAAAGTAATATTTCATGAGTGCTTCATGTATGTATGTGTGTGTATGTATTCTATCTTCACTCAACCATTCAACCTGTGGCCTTAAAGAATACAGAGGAGAGAAATACAGCCCTAAAAACCTCATTTCAGTAGCACATTAACTACCTAAGATTAACCACCACAATGATCTATGGTAGATACTTCACTTGTAATAAGATGTCTTGAAAATCAGTAAATAGGGGCTGGTGAAGTGGCTTAGGGGTTAAGCCTCTGCCTTGCAGGCAGAAGGTCCTGAGTTTGGATCCTAGACCCCACGTATAGATTGTGGAAGCGGGGGTGGCCTGCGTTTCTGGTCCTGGTAGGGCGGAGCCTGTGAATCCCAGGGCAGAGTAAAGAAGGAGGAGGTGGAGGTGGTCCATGGTCCATAGTGGTTCCCGAATTTGCCCGTGGTTCTACACACACACACACACACACACACACACACACACACACACACACGCACACACGCACGCACACACGCATGCACAATTGAATAAATAATAAAAAAAGAAAATCAGTAAATAATCATGAATTCATTTTAGCTGTTTTTCAAATCCTATATGCAGTTCTTAAAATTTTTTTGTAAAAAGGGGCTGGAAAGATGGCTCAGGGGTTAAGACTCTGCCTCCCAAGCAGAAGGCCCTGAGTTCAGATCCCAGGTCCCACATAAAAAACACCAGGTAGAAATGGCAGAGGCCTGCACTTCTGAGCCTGGGAAATTCCAGAAGGAGGTAGAAGCAACCCAGGATGATTCCTGAAGTCACCCTTGGCCCTCCACAGGGACACATACACATACACACAAAATAAATGAAAAAAGTTTTTAAAAAAATTTTTTTTGTAAAAAGACACTGAACTATTCTTATTGTAAAAAAAAAAAAACAATGAATTAATTCCTAGACATTCAGAAAAGCAATATTATGTCCATCCATGCTCAGATAAACCTTTTGAAATATTTATTTTAAAATATATTCCAGGATAATAACATTTTACTTTCTAGCTATAAGACATACTGTTTTGCTAAAATCTTTTTGTCAGTAGAAAGTAGAAGTTTTATATAATATCTCAAGAACGCCAAAATCCCTAGGGATAACATTATAGTTTAGGTTTCATATAGGGCCACAAAGCACATTGTGGTCTTTGGCCCTGCGCCCTCAGTAGTCCTTTCAAGTAATGACCAACCCCATTGAAATGAAGCTATATACACAGTAGTACATCATGCGATGATGGTGTGGGAGGAACTTTTGAATATTGAATGACCAGATGCATGAAAACATGAGACTTGGAAATGGCCAGGAGGAATAGACATCCACATGGACGGGATGAAGTTAAGGACAAATAAAATGAGCAATGGAGAAAGTTCTAAGAATTGAACCAAAGGAAGAATGTGCAGGATTGAAACAGGACATGAAGAGAGGACAGACATTATAAACTTAAGGCACAACATTAAGCCTGACAGTGGAGACTCATTTGGGGAGAACAGTGCTAAGTAAGGTAAAGAAGAAAAGTGGGCCAGGAGCAAGTGGGAGACATACTGGCAAGATCCTCTACCTGCACAGTTAATAAAGCACTGTGGTCACCATGCCTTTATGAGACAGTCCCTGAAGGATGGATTTGGGAAACTGCAGATCCACACTCAGGTCATCCTTTTAGCCACTTAAAAAGCTGTAAGGAGACCCACTTTATTTCATGTAACCTTGTGTTGCTGGGACACAATCAGTGGTAGACTTGTGTGAAAGGAATAGAACCCTTACAGCCATTGGGCATGATATTTTGTGCTGTTTGGTAGTCATGACGCATCGTGACCGTTTCCAGAACATGGCTCATGGAGGCTTCTGACAAGAGGCCTGACATGTTCCCATTAGTTTTTAAGGCCGAATAACTTGCATGAAAGGCAAAGACAAATTAGGAGCAATAACAGAAAATGTGGGAAGAGATCAGCTTTGTCCAAGGGGATGAGGTAAAGGCCTCAGTGTGGGGAGGGGAGAACATAAGAGAAGGCCAAGGGAGCATCAAGAGGACAGCAGGACAGCTCCGTATTTGGGCAAGTTAGGGAGCATCCCCACAGCACTGTGTGGTGGAGAAGTGATAGCTTCACATTTGGATGCTGGGTCTGGTGGATCCTTAATAATCACACAACATAGTTTGTAGGCAAGAGACCAGGTAGAATGTACTATGTGAAATGTATCAGTGCAGAGATTGCATTTGAAGTTATAGGGATTATTAAATTTGAGTTAGGAGAGTGGAAAAGAGCAAAAGAAAGAAATGAAGTGGCAGGGGCGGGGGAGATCCTGAAGAAACAGGTGACAGTCAATGCTGCAAATAGGTAAGTTGAAGAGGCTCTGGGCCTTGTCTTTTGAGAGCCATGCAGGAACCAGGGTCACCAGAGATGGACAGCCTGGCACGTGACCACAGGACTTCAGGAAGCCAACTGCCTTCCCTAGGCCTCAAGCTTCATACAGGTTCAGAACCCGGTGTCCCCCTAGCATGGCCACCTCCGAACCTGCCAGAACAAACCCCTCTGTCCTAAGAGCTAAAGTCAAGGTGAGAACCCCAGCTCACCCTGAAGGATGTTGGGATTACAGACGCAGACTTTCAAACTGAAGACATGGGGCGACTAGTGCCTGTGTGTGGGAACCTGAAGCAAGCAGCTCAGAGCCTGTGAAGGAGATCTGCATCCGAAGGCATGTGGGCCACCAGGAGCTTCAGGTGGTGACCAACAACTCTGGGGAGCTGAACCAACAGATCTGCGGTAGAGAAAGAGTAAAGTTCGAAGGCCCATGTTGAGCAGAAGGATAAATTACCTTATAAAAGTGATACGTCATGAAAGGGAAGGGCAAGATGAGGCTGTCCAGAGCAAATATTAGGAGAAAAAAAAAAAAGGAAGTCGCAGAACAGAACATGGAAAATTGAAGGAGGTATCTCCAACAAAGATAGTAAAGAGGTCAAAGAGCCCGCGCAGAGCACACAGTGCACAGATGCTAAGAGTACTTAAAATGCAAAGCGAAAACTCTCAGATTTGGCAATAAAAAAGGATCGTCAAATTTCACATAAAACAAATTCAGAGATCCACATGAAGAAACAAGGTAATATTTGAAAACCAAACACAAAGGAACAAAAAAGAGATGAAATTTTATGTACAGAAGATCTCCAATAAGATTAACAGCTGATGACTAATCTGAAGTATAATGAATATGAAGTATAAAGTATAATCTGAAGTATAAAGTGGTATTGTGACATCTTCAAAAGGTCATTAATGAAAAAAATCCTGTGCTGAGAATCATATGTATAACAAAATTATTTCAAAGTGAACAGGAACTTGAGAAGTTTAAAACAGTTTTAAAGAGATGATATAGTTCATTTCCAGGTAATCTGACAAAAAAAACCAAAATGGAATTCCTCAAAGTGAAATAGTATGACCCTAGATAGTAACTCAAAGCTGTATAGAGAATTAAAATTGTTATCAGAGATAATGGTAATTTAAATGGAAAAATTTTAATTGATTTATAATTGCTTATGACATACAGAGCAATGTTCTAAAACAGTCAACTTAAGTGTACATCAATGAGCAATACATCAATATTTAGTTAGGATCACAACAAAAAGAAGGGGAAAGGAGAGATGGATGCATGCAAAAGTGTAGATTTTTTATAATATTGTAAGAACATAATTAATTCAGGCTGAATTATCATAAATTTATGATGTCATGATCCTAAACCAATAACAAGAAATACATTAAAAATAAAATGAACAGGAAATCAAAAGAAAAGGTAAGTAGGAAAAGAAAGAAAGAGTAGATTGGAGGAAAACAAGAACATTCTAAGTGCTACTTAAATAAAGATGAAAGAGGATGTGGTCGCATGAGAAAGAAAAGTCAAGAAAGAGTTTCAGAGAGGAGATAAAGCTGAGGGGAGAGTTGAGGCAGAAAGCAGCTTCTGATGTCAGAATCATGATCTGGGTAGATTGAGTCCCAGTACTTACAGTTGCTGTTCCAACTGGAAGCAAAATGAATTCTTGCAGCATAATTAAATTAGATCTGTGAACTATATATAACAAGCACTAAATGCATTTGGTTCAGGAATGCATGGAATGGCTTGCTTACTTAGAGATTTAGTGTAACGTTCCTTAGAGCTCCCGAAACTCATTAGGAAGTAAGTACTTTAAATGATCAAAATGACAATCTCTAATATTGGCTCTCTGTATTTTTAGAAAAGGGCTATAATAACCAAGCATCGCCCCCCCCCCAGGCACATTTCTTTGGGGATGTGATTAAATAAGGGAGCAGGGTTTACCATTGACCATTGGCTAGATGTGACCTAACGGTTGTGTTCGCCTGGAGTGGCATTTTAATATTTAGTGTTTTTGAGCCAATATAAAAAATTTAGAGATCTTCTATAAGGTCTAGAATTTCTGGAAAAATCTAGTAACAGGTTTCTCTTTTTAATTTTTTGGTTAGTATTCAAAAAAATGAATTTCATGATGACATCTTCAAACATATATGGTTTTATCCTTTGTTCTTTCTCTCTCCTGCCCGCCTGTCCCTCTTGTTGATCCTCTTCAACCAAGAGTTCCCTGTTCTACCTTCCTGGAATAAACATTCTATTGCCCTCTCTGTCTTCCTTCTCTTTTCTTCTCTCTCATCATCCCTCCTGCTTTCACATCCTAAATGTGTAGACTCCACATGTGAGAGGGAGATGCAATATTTCTCTTTCTTATTCTAGCTTTTTCCTATTAATGCAGTCATCTCCAGTGTTATCCATTTTCTTGTGTATGGCATACTTCTGTTCCTTTCTTATAGCAAAGTGAAGCTCCATCGAGTATACATACTTCGTTTTCTCTAACTCGTCATCTGCTAATGGGCATCTCTGCTGCTCTGACTATATAACATCACACAGAGGATGGCTTGATTGGAGCTGAGGGATGACTAGCATTTAGACCTGAGATCTTCAGCTCAGTGATTTGGCTAAAGCCAGTTGGTCAGCCCGGGAGCCGGCTGCCCACCTCACTGGGAACCGCGCACACTGCTCCAGGGTTAGTGTCCCTGGAGTACAGACAGCACCTGACACAGAAGCCTTCAGATGGGGATTGCTTTAACCTGGAGCACACAAAAGACATCAAGGAAGGCATTCCAAGCAGAGTGGGCGACCACCACCAAGGCCTAGCTGCAGCAGGCAAACGCCCTCCACAAGCAGTCATGCCGCAGGGTGTAGACCCCAGCCTCAGGAGGAGTTCCTGCAGGGCTCCTGGGTAGAACCGACCTTCAGCAATGGGAACAGGAGCAGTGTTCCAGACTCGGTTTCTATTTATAATGGTGATATAGGAAAGATACTGCTAGATGCCCAGCACGAGTCTAGAGGGAGCAACTCCAAGAGCTCTCATTGCGACAATCCACCTCACTCCCAGACACCTCAAGATGTTAACAGAGCTTCTGAGCTAGACACTCATGGCATTGGAGGAAAAAAAAAAAAAAAACAGCTCTCAGTCTGAGGAAGATCATATTGAGAGGTGGAAAGAACTCAAAGGCATCTTAAAGAAAAACTCTGATTGGATCTGGAATTGGTCAAGTCAGTCAGAAAATACCCCCCCCCCAGGAGTTCCTCTGTAAGCATCCCAGGTGCACAGCTACTCTGAGCATGAGAAACACAAACAACATGAAGAAAGGAGGCATCTTCTCAGCAAAGCCTCAAGGTTTTCCATATCTGTTACTCTCTCATTTGCTGGCCTTTGGACGGGATCTGCATTGTAAGGCAGCTGACAGCCTTCACCAGCACCTTCTGATGAAGACTGTTCACACCTGAGCTGTGGACAGCTGTGAACAACTGGCTGAAGAGCTATTGTGAGCCTCCAGTGGCTGTACTACTATGTTATCTGTTCTATACATTCAGCAAGACGGACAATGAAATTATGACATAATTATGCCTGTAGTATCCATTAACAAGCATGTCAGACTGATGTCTACTGTCAACCATTGGTAGTCTGTTTTCTCTGGATACTATTTATAAATAGTATAAATGGTTGATTATAATAGTGATGATATGTGTATTTAGAGATTACCTGTAGGTTTAATATGTTAAAGTACTTTACGCTTAGTAAGTAGTACTAATGCTTTTAGAAGGTTTGTCCAAAAAGAATATTGTGGCCTTAATCACATTACATAGTAGATATGGCATATTTAATTTATATGGGTATGAGTGGTAAAGACCACTATATGAATTATTAATAAACTCCAGGTTCACCTGCAACCTCTCTGCAGTTCAGACCCTGCAATTCTGGCTTTGCAGGATGTGGGATTCTGTTGCAGTGACCGCCTCTCTCCTCCTCCTCCTCCTCACTCTGAATTAAATCTCACCATTTGTGCTTAGCTCGTGTGTGCTCTTACAACCAATGTTACTATAGTCAAACGTGTGTCTATTTCAGAAGACTGGAAGCAGAAAAATAAATCTTTTCCAAATTCTTTAGAGATAGAATCTACACATGAGTTAACAGGCATCCAGAGCTGCTGGCAAACAGGCCATGCCAGCGTCTCACTGTTTTCTATGGCATGTTGTTAAAGGCTACCTCTTAGATATGCTGCACATACCCTGCTGTGTTCATTTGACTTTTTCACACTTAATTCACATGTGAATATAAAGGTGATATTTAAGTGTTAAAAAAAGGAATGCATTCTTAGCTCTTCAATTTCCATATGTACTCTGCAGATGAGATGTTTTTGATAATCATTTGTTTAAATGATGGTATCTTTAATATTTATTTCCCAGGGAAAGGGAGATGGCTCTGTGCAAACATGAAGATCTGAGAACAATCCCAACTCCACACAAAAGTCTGGTGTGATTGACAGTGTGCACTTGTATATCTAATACTGGGAAGACAAATAGTAGCATCTCCAGTGATATTGTCTGGGAGGTCTAGTTCTTCTCCTCTGTCCATTAAAGAATGAAAGGACAGATAAATAGTTTAGAACAAAGTATATATAGGAAGTATATATAGTATCTATAGGAACCAATACAGAGCAAAGTGAAAATGAGAGTGAAAGACATCATGGAGAGGAAGCCACAGAGCTGAATCTGTCTGCTTCGCAGCATGGGGTTTTTTTTTCCCTATGGTTTTCATGTTTTCATAGGGAAAAAAATTAAGGAACTCAAAACTTTTGAGGTAAAAATTCTGCATCCTTAATTGGGGGACTTTAAATCCTTTGGTTGAATCATATGCGAAGAGACTCAGTCATCTCTTGAATCACACTTTCTGTTCATCCAGCATGTGCCATTACTTCTCTTTCCCTAAATCCTATGCTGAAAAATACATTGAAGAGTATATCACCAGTGACGTAGATGAATGGGTCACAACAAGCAGATAGGTCACAAGAGTAGCTATCATGGTTCAGTCATGGTACCAACTGCTTGTAGAAGCAGCAAGGGTGGCTTAATTGACATGTTGAAATAAGAATTAGGTCTAAACCTCGATCAAAGCTTATGTTATGCAAGATTTACTTTTGGTAAATTTGGGAAGATGGCAAGTGCAGTTGATATCTCGAATTGGATGGATGGATGGATGGATGGGTGAATGGATGGGTAGATGGACTAAGATGGGTTTTTCAGTAGCTGTCATAGTTAGGCACAGGTGTTAACTTGATTGTTGAGGGTTTGAGCTCTGGGCACATTTGTAGAGAATTAATGGTTGAGTTAAGCCTGGAATAAATCACTGAGAGCTGGTTGAGAGAATTGGCATCCTTCTGTATACTTGGCCAGACATGCTGGTCTGGCAAGTAAGGATTGTCCCTCTCTCAGTTGTTATGTGGTGATGGTATGGCCAGTTCCCTCAGCCCTGGTGTTGACATGAGCTCTCCTGTCAAGCTGGACTATGAACTGTAACCAGTAATAGTAAGAGAATAAACCCTGTTCCCTTTAGCCATTTGATGGTCATTCATCAGCAACCATGCAGGCGACTGCAATAGTAGCTCTTGGTATGTTTTCTGTGCCTTTTAAGCACTTTTAGAACTCATTGTTTTTCTACCATAGATAATGCGACATGAAATACATAGTAAAATATTTGATGCTAATTCAGAAGTAATGTTTTTCCTGGGTGCAGCAGAGAGAATTCAGTGCCAGGAAGTCATTGCTCTAAGGGGAAAGCAGGAGATCTGAGACTAAACTAAGATAGTCTTTTCTAGTTACATTTAAAATTAGTGATGAGAAAGACTACTGTAAGAAGGAAAGAAAGCTCAAGTAACTAGTTTACAATTTAGAAAGCATTGCTTTTTCACAAGCATTTACAGTGGAATTCTACTATGAGCAACACAATGTTTTTGATACCTAAGGACTGCTGAACAGTTTTTGTCTTATTTCAAAGTAAAACTAAATATAATAATGTTTAGAAATAGTTTGACTTAAATAAGATGCCTAGGAATTGTAGTAACCCCAGCACTGAAAAGTCTGAGGTAGAAACATCATGAATTCAAGACCAATCTTAGCAAGACCTTATGTAAAAATACCTAAACTAAATGAATAGACTGCTTTTGACCCCCAAATCATGTATAGAATTCTTTTTCCATCTGATTTTTTAACCATATTGAATTTTTTAACAGAAGAGAAAAAAGCACTATTAACATTTTTAATTATTTTAATAAAGTTTGTGGTTTTCTGTGGAAAATCCTCATTTCACTCTAAGGACTAAAAAGGACATAATGTTCTTAAATTAATTGGCCTTGAAATGCTTTCATCTGGGTTCCCCCCAGATGAAAGAGACACTCAGTTCTAGAGCCTGGTGTCCTGGATATCAATACTTATTTTTTTAATAGAACTATCTAATGCATCATCAGTGTTCCCAAGCAGGACTTTATGAGGATGGGACCAATCACCCCGGCACCGTCTCCATTTTAGGAGAGAAACAGAGGCTCTGGTTGCTGGAGTATGGGAGACTTCTCATAGGAGATAGCATATGTGTTTATCATCCTAAGAGGACAGTGTATGCTGGACATTTTATGCAGACCAAAAGTTGACACAGTTCAAGAAAATCTCAGGCCAGAGTATGAACAGCTTAGAAACAGGATCTCTCTTCATAGGGGCTTCAATGTCAATCACCGGTCTGATGCCCTCCTATTGCCAATCCTGAGCACCCAACCTCAGGCCAACAAGAGGGATGTAACAGCCAGCATTTCCCTCCAGGACACCCAGAAAGAGCTTCTTTTTTAGTCAGAAGAAAGTAAACGAGATGCCCTAAAATGCAAATTAAAACATTCAGAACGAAGACTTCAAATAGTGGAACTCTTAAAGAACTGTTAGTAAATTTCTCTTTGAGAAATATCACATCAAACCATATCACTAAACGGAATTCCATGACTCATGCCTGTAATCCCACATTCAGGAGGCTGAGGCGAGAGACTTCTGCATTCCAGACCAGTCTATATTACATAGAGAGACCCTGTCTCAAAACAAAACTGCTATGACTTACCTTCAAGAACTTCTGCATCCCCTTGTACTAAATGAAATTAGTTGAGAGCTAAAGTGTAAAATTGAAGCTTAGAAGATTGTGAAAAAGATGGCCTTTATATCACTGTCGCACCAGAAACAGCCATGTAAGCTAAGGATGGGCCCCAGAATCAGAAAACCTCCCCTGGAAATCCCAGTTCTTTAGTGCTCAAAGCTTTGAGTCTTCCACAAGGGCTTAGCCTTTCAGTCTCCTCATTTATCAATATTACGTTATTGTAATTGCCTTCTGAGTTTCTGTGGGATTGGAGATTATGTAAGGTATCTGTCTTGGTGTCTGACCATTAAGTTCAGTAGATTCAGTGATATGAACCTCTGACTTAATAGATGCGTGCACGCATGTACCCCCACATACACATGCACAAAATAAAAATCAAGCAATAAAACCTATGGGAAGTGTTCATAATATATTCTGCAGCACCTGGTTTTCCACTGTACCATGACATTGAATAAGGTAGAATTGAGGAAGGCTTTGTGCCAAGTTTGACATTTTAACCCTGTTGGCAAAGTTGAACAGAGGCAACTTCAAGACCCAGAAAGTATCATGATTGGAGCTTCTAGCACAATAGGCAGTATGGTATGGAAGAAAGCACTCTGCATTTGGGATGGGAAGGTTGAGTGGGGATGTCCATTCTGTGAGGGCGGGGCTGTGAGGGGTGATCACTGTAGTGCATATTGAATGCTCAGGCAGTATCTGCATCTGTAAGACAAGACAGGTCATCCATCACCTTTTCCTGAGCAAAGTCTGTTGCATTGGGGAAAAAAGCAGGAAGTGCAAGATTCTTGCAAAGTATTTCTGGTAACCTTATGGCTGCCTGTTCTGCCTCCCAAAAGGAAGAATTGCTATGAACACAATCACTTAATCTTTCTCCCTTTCTCAACTTACAGTATTAACATTAAAATACCTTTGCGAAAAATCACAAAATGGACTTTGTCTTAGAGTATTTATGACAGCCAATTTTGATTGCCAACTTAGGTAAATTAGGGAGCATCTAGGTGATTCATGAAGCACACCCCTGGGTGGGCGTGTACGGTCACAGACAATTGCACCATGAAGGCTTCAGTGGATTCCTAATAAGACGATGTTATTGGAAAGTGGTGAGAGGAAGGACACAAAGCCTAGAGCATGTCTCACCTTGGTTTCCTCTTGTATTTGTTGAAGAAAGAGTAAAAAATAAGAAACAAAGAAGAGTGTTTTTTCCCAGTGGTTATCAATTCCTGGAGGTATTCAAAGACCCAGACATCAATGAGGGCTGTTCTGCCTGCTCTTCCTTGATGCTAGGTGTGCACTTTTCTCCATTTCTTTCTAATGGGTCTCATATTGGACAGCTGTGTTACCTGAACCCTTAGCTCCTTCTAGCCTGGTTCCATCGCTGTAGGCTTTGAGGCTTTAGTCATTGTCTCCCTCTAGAACAGCCACTGTCTTAGCAGTTCACTGAGATTCTTCTAAAGTGGAAGCTGCTGTTTCCTGGCAGAGAAGCATAGACCTTTTTTAAATTCTTTCACAGACCGGAGGTAAATCTAAAAATCTATCCTTTTGCTTCAGGAGTATCTAGATTGTGGCTTGACTCTTTTTTTTTCCCCCTCAAGGCAGAAATACAGGCTCAGGGCTGCTTTCTGTTTCTTCAAGAAAAATGAAAAATACGATTTTTTATTGTTCATTGTATAACTATTTCAATGTCAGTATGCTGCTGAAATTTTTTAAGGTATTGTCATTGGAAACATTCTGGTTCTTAATTTGAAAGTTTTCATGTCTGCCAAACATGTTTTTTCTTTGGTAACTAAAAGGGTATTATAAAATTGGCCATTGAAATACGGCAGTTTGGGAGAGAAGGAAGGTGACCAGTAGGTTTGTCAGGTATAAGCAATTGTGTTTTCAA
Organism: Typhlomys cinereus; assembly: GCA_023101885.1. Taxonomy (NCBI): domain Eukaryota; kingdom Metazoa; phylum Chordata; class Mammalia; order Rodentia; family Platacanthomyidae; genus Typhlomys; species Typhlomys cinereus. The sequence continues at coordinate 2,180,078 of JALPQD010000353.1, read as the reverse complement.
ATATTACATCCTCTGGCTTGCTGGTTTGGAGGAATGGTTGAAGAAGTGTTGGCAAAAGAGAGAGAAGATGGGTCTTGATGCATCTGTGGAGACTCAGACTGCAGGGAGCAGAGTAACTGGGACCCGATTGACTCTAGGTAATGCTCTCCAGTGAACCAAGGCAGGAATTCTCCAACTTGATGGACACAGCCAGCTTATGAAGCATCTTGAAAGCAAGAGCAGAGGGTTCCAGACCTGATGTTGATGGCCTTTGTCATGGAGACAGAAAAGGCAGCGAAACAAACGAATCCAGAGATGCAGCAGGCCAGGTGCTAGCTAGAACAAAAACTAGAATAAAGACCCGGTTAATGCTGGTACTGGCACATTAGTGTGAGACCGAGTAACAGGAAGGATATAACCCAGTGGAAAAGACATTTGAAAGAGAATCATCGTATTTCCACAAGTATTAGTGGCAATACCTGACCCATTGTACGTAGCAAGAGGAAGGAGGAGGGCTTGGGAAGCGCACTGCAGACCAAGGGTCACCATATTACGGTGGACAAAGGGAGTGACCTCGGGTGCAAGCCTGGGGGCCTTGCAGATCCACATGCTTTGATGTGGAGCGTAGAAGAGACCTCCAGTGCTGAGTCACAGGAGGAGACCTGAGAGAAAGCTCTGGAAGAGTCGGTGTGGGGGAAGTGAGTCTGAGCAGGAGTTAGGCAAGTTATGTGACCCAGAAGCAAAGGAAGTGGAACTTGTTGACGTGGCCATGACAGAGGGGCAGGAAGGACAGAGGCCTGTGGCAGGGAGGAGGGGCTTGGTGAGAAGGAACGTGATCTCTACTTCCTTCTCCAGATCGGTTGTACCGAAGCTGAGTCGTCATTTTCCCACAGCTGGCAGCAAGCAAAATCACGGTCCTCCCTCCTGACAAGGACGTCTCAGCCCCATGTTTTGCCGCTTGACTCCTGTTTTTGCAAAATTGAGTGCCCAGCAGGGGAAGGAGATCAAGAGCTGTAACCCTGCAAACCACATCCCCATTTTCTTTTCCTGTGTGTGAGTCAGTGTAAGACAGAGAATACGAGGGCTCATGTGTCCTCTCAGAAGTAAAAGACAGATGTTTAACCTAGCAGAGTTTTAAGTTTTCTGAATTATTCTGCATAGTGGAGGAAAAGAAATCAATACTAGAACTTCTTCAAAACCTGATATTCCTGTGTGGATGTTTTGGTGCTGCTCTGGCTCAGCCGTGTCTTGGGTGGGTCTGATCCTCCACAGCCAGTGTCTTCAGAGTGTTGAGAAGACTTCAGAGGCCCTGCATCCTCAGCCCCCCACAAGCCTCTTTCTTCTCAAACCACTGGCTAACACCGGCTGCCAACCATGGCACAATCGTTTTAATGGAGTCTGTAGGGTTGGAAGTTACATTTTTCTAACAACAAATCCTACCCATTGCTGAAAGTCTAGTAACTTGCCTGATTTCTTTATTTTTGATAAACTCTTAGTTGAGAAATCTGGTCTCCGTGGTAAGTTATGCCACTTACCATGTGGCAACAAAGAGAAACACCGCCCCGACCACGTACACAGAGTGGCTCACGCCGGAGGTCTCTGCCCTCCCGCTGAAGGAGATGAATCACAGAGAGTTTGGGACCAGTCTGGCCTAGAAAGTGAAACCCTGTCTTAAACCAAACCCACCCAACCCAAACAAAAGCATGGGCCCCACAAAGCTCTGCCTTTATGATTCATTTCGGTTTCCAAAAGCCAGCAAGGTCAATTTAAAATTTTAAATGGTCATCATCAAAAGGTAGAACTTGGGTTTTTACTAAGAAAAAAGGAAAGTTTTGGCTCAATGTGACCTTTTGGTCTGTAAGAGTTCACTGTAAGAACAGCTTGAGTTCACATGTCGATTCTTCTTTCGTTGCAGGTGCTGGTCTTAGCGTCAGTGACAACGAATCTGGTCAAGGCAGCCAGGAGGGAGGCACCTTGACTGACTCCCAGATAGTAGAGCTCAGAAGGATACCCATCGCCGACACCCACCTCTGAGAGTCTCACTCACCCACGCTATTAGAATGAAAATACTTTCATATTTGCTCTGGCGTTTGTACTGAAACTCTCCAAGTGCATACAGCCACCTGGTGACTAACAATCTGTAAATTACACTGATCAACACCAATGCGATCATTGTATTTGGAATAAAAAGACCGTGATGTTTGTGTGAGTTAAAAATTGACTGCAATAATAATGTACTCATTCCAATAATATTAGCTGTTTTTTTAATTCAACTTGGCTAACATTGTTTAACAAAAGTAATAATCAATAAAAGCAATAAAATCCAGTCATCATCATCCAGGTTCATTATTAATGTAGACACATGTACGGGCACAAAACCCACGTATGTCCAGATGATGTCAGGCACCTGCATTTCTGGCAGTCATAAAAGTGACCCAGATTCATTCATCTGACTAACTTGAATTCTTGAAAAACCCAAGATTCACGGTCTGTTGATGATTCTGCACCAAGTGCTGATGGCTACTGAGGTTGGCAGGGCCTTCTCCATCTGCAGTGTATATTTCTGTTCATTACAGAATTAGGCATCTGAACACTTTCCAGAATGAATGTTCTGTCCCCAGTTAAAAATAACTCTATCACGCTCGCTACACAGCGAAGAGGATCATTCAAACAGCTCAAGAGTTTGTTTTGGAGAAAAATCTGTTGTTTTGGATTTTTTTTCATACTTTCTTTGTCTTGAAATGAGAAACAAGAAAATCTCTCCCAGAACACTGTTGGTGTTCAAAATGATCTCACTGACTGTGGTTCCAGAAGTATCATTGGGAACAGGATAAGGCTGTCCTGGGGAAGGCTTTGAGATCTTTTATTTGGTAATTCTGCATGTTTTTAAGAAAATGAGAATCATCTCAAAAGAAAAAGTAAAATTGATTAAGAACTTTGTTTTGGCAATCATTTCCTTTAAAGCAATAAGGAAAGATCCAATAGCTATATCTGTGTTCCCACATGTGATTTTATTTCAGGTTGACTTACTCATCTCCATTAACCCTTGTTTATTATCTCCTTGTGATAAGCCTTCCCCTCCCCATCTCTTCCATCTTAGTGTTGATTGGTAGATGGTTCTTACAAGTAGCAAATAAGGCTTCACAAGAAAATCAAATAACATAAAACAAAATACACTTCTTCTGTGGACTTATGATCCCCCTTTTAGGGTCTTTAGAAATCACAATGAGGAGACAAAATTTACCTTAAATGGCCTTGCTTGTGCTCTTCAGCCCACAGCATTGCACAACCATCTGTGACTGGATAGAGGAGAAGCACTGTGTACATTGATGGAAGGCAAAAATTGTAAAATGGCTGCACTTCCAAAAATTCTTAATGGATTTCATTGAACTATGGATTTATGTGATTCATTGTGTAGAATCCATGAGTCAAACTCTACAGCAACATTTTTTAGCAGATGCCTAAAAATGCATTTCTTTCATAAATGTTTCAATAATTATTTTCATTTTTACATGTGTTCAGAACTTGGGAAAACTGACCATATGTACCATATATTTCAGGACACTTATACTAGCTAACTAGATATCAGTCAGCAATCTGAATCATTATCTGGATAAAGAATCTTTTGATCCTTTTGGATCGTCTTCCATTATTGAGTATGATTTAAAAAAAAATAATGGAAGGAGAGCAAAATGCTTTAGCAACCACAGTGCTGAAACAAATACACTTCATATATCAGCAATAGCGACCATTTGTCATTGGGGGTTGTGCCAGTGTGGACTGACATGAGACACCTGCCAGGGAGCACCTGTTGGAAAAAAACAATCAGAGCAAAGGTCAAGAATGCAAGTAGATGGCTGGGAGACCCACAGCACACCTGTGTCCTTCCTCTTATCTACATTTCTTTAACAGTGTAATGAAGATGAAATTCGCCCACTTGAAATGTAACATTCAGTGATACTGGGTGTATGCTAGGCTGTTTAAGAAATTGTGATAATGCACATACACTGTAACTTGTGTAAATGCCACATTTCCCCTGTGAAGTGTGGAATTCGGTGGCATTGATTACATTCACAGCATGATCTGTAATGAGACACACTACATCTGTTCTAAAATATCTTACTCCAGATCACATTCCATTTCCCTGTCTCTCTCACAGGTTCCTTCCTCTACTGAAAAACAGCTAGCACTTCCTTAGCAAAGTCTCAACTTCTGCACTTCTGTGATCCCTTCATCTTTTGTGCTGCATCTTATGGGTTTTTATCTTAAATATTTTTGAATGTTAAAAAATAAAGTCAGGGGCTGGAGAGGTGGCTCAGGGGTTAAGCCTCTGCCTTGCAGGCGGAAGGTCCCGAGTTCGGATCCTAGACCCACTTATAGACGCCCGGCGGAAGCGGGGGGGGGGGGGGGGCTGCGTTTCTGGTCCTTGTGGGGCGGAGCCTGTGCATCCCCAGGCAGAGTAAACAAGGAGGAGGTGGAAGCAGTCCATGGTGGTTCCCGAATTCGACGTTGGTTCTACACACATATACATACATACCCACACATACATACACACACGCGCACACATGCATATACACACAATTGAATAAATAATAAAAAATTTAAACAAATAAAACAAAATAAAGTCAGGCCAGCGACATGGCTCAGTGGGTAAGGGTGCTGACCGAGCAAACCTGACAAACTGAGTTTGATTCTTGGAATGGTAGAAAGTTGTCCTCTGCCCCCCACACATGTTGTGGCATGACACTACCACATCAACTGAGTGAAATAGTTACATGGTGGTGGATGGCTTCCTTCTGCCTATACCTCCCAAGGCTAGGAATGCAGTGTACTGTGTGCACTTTCTTACAAATAAAATAAATAAAAGCTTAAAAATAAATAACAATTAGACATCTCTTCTTTCTGATTTGTATATAAGTACAAGGAAATACAATTTGGCATTAAATAGCGATAAAACTAATGGAACTCTTATAAGAGGGGACGTTAGGCACATGAAAATCCTGGTAAGCAGAACACAGAAACTCTAGCTTTGAACTGATTGTCAAGGATTAAAGTTTATTTACATTTTCCCTCTCTCCATTCTGGCTAGAGATGTCTAAATACATAGGTATGACTGGAAAAATAAATACCGTTTGGGAATCTAGCTTACACGCAATTTCAGCAGGTGTTTAACCGGTGCTTGAGATTCTCTTTGCAGGTAGCCCTAAGGCATCTGGTACTTCCATTTGAGAATAAGTCTCCTGCAGATACTTCAGTAATGTTGACCTTCTCAGAGGGGCTGACTGACAGAGTAGGTCTTCCTTAGATGGTCAGACCTGCAAACCAAGAACATTCGAGGACCTGCCTGTGTGCCACTATAATTTACAACTGCATGGGCCAGGTCCCCAAGCTTTTCTAGCAATGATCAAGCCACAATGCCCAGTGCCCATGAGTAGTGTTTAAAGAAGAAATTTTTTTTGCATTTTTATTACATTTTTTATTATTATTTCAGCTCATACAAACTTAATAGGTACACCAGTTCCCTCCCTCCCTCCTCCTCCCCCTGAACTCCTTGCTCCCCCTCCCCTCACCCCTCCCGCCCCATCCCCCCATGCCTCCCGCCCCAATTCCCAGAGTCCTTTCTTGTGCATGCCTGACTCTCCTCTGGGCCCTCCTCTCCGATGACGTACAAGGACCAGTGGCATTTCTCTGAACCCTTTCCTGTGTTCCCCTTAAGCATAGGAACACTGCTGTGGCTGCCAATCCCTTGCCTCCAAGGATCTTGGTGCCTTTAGCAGATGCTAGACTTTGTGAGGCCAATAGTGTGTTGGACATTGCGCCGGGCATGCAATGTCCAATTATGATTGCTTCAGCCCTAACTCGTGTGGAGTATCTTGCAAATCATTGCTCCTCCCATCCTTTTGCTCTTACACTCTTACTGCCCCCTCTTCCACAAATGTCCCTGAGCTTCAGGATGGGGAGAGATTAGTCTGGCCTAGTTCTAGGTGGTTGATATAGAGTCTCTGAAGTTCTGGATAGTGGTTTGTTGATTTTCTTTTGCAGTTTTGTTGTTCCTGCAATGCCCTTCACTCCATCGTGATGGGCACTGTATGTCACCCCCTGTCCAGAGACAGAAAGCTGTTAAACTGGAGTCTTATTAAAAGAGCACATTCAAGGGTAGATGTAATACTTATACCCAAAAGTGGAATCGCAGGGTCATATGGCATTTGGCAATGGGAGGGGTCAATCACCCATTTGCAAAATGGTTACTTTTTAATCTGCTGGATTATATGCCCTCCCCTTCTGGTGAGTTCATACCCCCTTAGTTGTAAAGGATCAGGAACGAATGTCTGTGAACTTAACTAATTAGGTGTCACATTACTTTCTTGCAGTCCCTGATGGAAGCCTATTTTCTCTACTTTAACATGGTCACTTCACTCCTTGTTTCTGGTGTGGCCCTCCAACCCCATCCCTCCTGTTCATAATCCTTGCAATTACTGTAGGTATTACAGAGATTTACCTATGAGTGTCTCAAGATGGGCTGGGTGGGTTTGGTATTAGGAGCCACCTATTAGGGAGTACATACGGCGCTTAATTTTCTGGGTCTGGGATACTTCACTTAATATAATTGTTTCTAATGACATCCATTTCCCGGCAAATTCCAGTAATTCATCATTTTTGATGGCTGAGTAGTATAGTACTCCATTGTATAGATGTACCACAGTTTCCTTATCCACTCGTCAACTGTTGGACATTTGGGTTGATTCCATGTCTTTGCTATTGTAAACAGTGCTGCTACGAACATGGTCGTGCTTGTGCTATTGAGGTGAACCTCTGCTGTATGGGCGGTTATACCCAAAAGTGGAATCGCAGGGTCATATGGCATTTCAATCTTTAATTTCTTTAAGAATCTCCAGACGGCTCGCCAGAATGGCTGTATGAGACATACCCCCTTAGTTGTAAATGATCAGGAATGTAGGAGAGTTCCCCTCTCTCCACATCCTCTCCAGCATTTGTTGTTGTTTGTATTGTGGATTTTTGCCATCCTGACCGGGGTGAGATGATATCTCAGGGAAGTTTTGATTTGTATTTCCCTGATGGCTAAAGAAGTGGAACATTTTTAAAGATATTTGTTAGACATTTTAATTTCATCTCTGGTAAAGTTTCTTTTAAGTTCCAGGGCCCATTTTTGTAATTGGGCCATTGGTTTCCTTGATGTTTAGTTTTCTAAGTTCTTTGTGCACTCTGGACAGTAGAGCTCTATCAGATATGTGGTTAGTGAAGATTTTCTCCCATTCTGTGGGTTGCCTTTGAGCTTGTGTTACAATCTCTTTATCTGAACAGAAGCTCTTTAATTTCACAAGATCCCAACTGTGGAGAGTTGGTAGCAGTGACTGTGCCTTTGGATGTCTGTTTAGGCAATGTTGGCCTAGCCCAATCAGCTCAAGGGAGTTCCCTATCCTTTCAACTATGGTTTTTATAGTCTCTGGCCTTATATCAAGGTCCTTGATCCATTTGGAATTAAGTCTTGTACATGGTGACAAGTATGGGTCCAGCTTTAATCTTCTGCATGTGGAGATCCAGTTTTGCCAGCACCATTTGTTGAAGATGCTGTTCTTTTTCCATTGGATTCTTTGGGCCCCTCTGTCAAAGACCAAATGGCTGTAATTTTGTGGGCTTATATCTGGGTCTTCAATCCTTATCCATTGATCTGTGTGTCTATTTTGGAGCCAGTACCAGGCTGTTTTTATAACTATGGATTTGTAATATGGACTAAGGTTCGGTATGGTAATACCTCCAGCAGTGTTTTTGTTACTCAGGATTGTCTTTGCTATCCTGGGTCTTTTGTGCCTCCATATGAATTTTGAGATTGTTTGGTCAACTTCTTTAAAGAATTGCTTTGGGATTTTAATTGGTATAGCATTGAATCTGTATATTGCCTTTGGTAGGATGGTCATTTTTACAATGTTGATTCTGCCAATCCAGGAACAAGGGAGGTCTTTCCACCTTCTGGTGTCTTCTGCAATTTCTTTCTTTAGGGTTTTAAAGTTTTCATTGTAAAGGTCTTTTACCTCCTTGATTAGGTTTATACCAAGGTATTTCATTTTTTTAGGGGCTACAGTAAATGGGATTGATTCTCTCAAGGCTTTTTCACTTCTTTCATTCTGGGCATATAGGGAAGGCCTCTGATTTTTGCACATTTATTTTGTATCCTGCCACCCTGCTGAACTTGTCAATTAGTTCCAGAAGCTTCCTGGTGGAGTTTTTGGGATCACTCAGGTATAAGATCATGTCATCGGCAAATAGGGATAGCTTGACTTCTTCCTTGCCGATTTGAATCCCTCTTATGTCCCTTTCTTGTCTTATGGCTTCAGCCAACACTTCAAGTACAATATTGAATAGAAGTGGTGAGAGTGGACAGCCTTGTCTAGTTCCTGATCGAAGTGGGAATGCTTCCAATTGTTCCCCATTGAGCATAATCCTTGCTGTGGGCTTGTTGTATATAGCTTTTATTATATTGATAAAGGTTCCTTCCATTCCTACTGTCTCTAGCGTTTTGATCATAAAAGGCTGTTGGATCTTGTCAAAAGCTTTTTCTGCATCTATCGAGAGTATCATGTGGTCTTGGACTTTGGACTGGTTTACATGATGAATTACATTTATTGATTTGCGTATGTTGAACCAACCTTGTGTGCCGGGGATGAAGCCTACTTGGTCCCCGTGAATAATCTTTTTAATATGTTTTTGAATCCTATTTGCTAAAACTTTGTTGAGAATCTTTGCGTCTGTGTTCATCACAGAGATCGGCCTATAGTTTTCTTTTTTAAATGAGTCTTTATTAGGTTTTGGGATTAAAACGATATTAGCTTCATTGAAGGAATTTGGTAGTGTTCCTTCCTTTGCTATTTGATGGAACAGTTTAAGGAGTATTGGTATTATTAACTCCTTAAATGTCTGGTAGAACTCTGTGTTGAATCTATCTGGTCCAGGACATTTTTTGGTGGGAAGATTCGAGATTACTTCCTCAATTTCCTTATATGTTATAGGACTATTGACATAATTCACAACTTCCTGATTCAATTTAGATAAGTTGTGTTTACTTAGAAATTCATCCATCTCTTTTGTGTTGTCAAACTTCACAGAGTATAAGTTTTTGAAATATGATGTTATAATTCTCTGGATTTCTTGGGTATCAGTAGTGATAACTCCATGTTCATTTCTAATTTTGTTAATTTGGGTTTTCTCTCTCTTGCTTTTGGTTAATTTAGCTAGGGGGTGTATCAATCTTATTGATTTTTTCAAAGAACCAGCTTTTTGACTGGTTGATTTTTTCTATCGTTTTCTTAATCTCGATTTCAGATATTTCTCCCCTTATTTTGCTAATCTCCTCTCTTCTACTACTTTTGGGATCAGATTGCTCTAGTTTCTCTAAAGCTTTAAGCTGCATTGTTAAGTTGTTTATTTCTGTTGTTTCCATTTTTTTGATGTAGGCATTAAGAGTTATGAACTTACCTCTTAGAACAGCTTTCATTGTGTCCCAAAGATTTTTGGTAAGTTGTATTTTCGTTATCATTCACTTTCAGGAAATCTTGAATTTCCTTTTTAATTTCTTCCTGAATCCAGTTCTCATTCAGCATCATATTGTTAAGTTTCCAGGAGTTAGTGTATTTTCTCTTGTTTGATGTGTTGTGGATGTCCAGCTTTAGGCCATGGTGGTCTGATAGGGCACAGGTTAGAATTTCAACTTTTTTGTATATGTGTAGATTCGTTTTGTGGCCCAATATGTGATCTATTTTGGAGAAAGTTCCGTGTGCTGCTGAGAAAAATGTGTATTCTTTGGTGCGTGGGTGAAAAGTTCGATAGAGATCTGTAAGGTCCATTTCTTTCAGGGTTTGATTAAGTTCCAAAGTGTCTCTGTTAAGCTTTTGACCTGTTGATCTATCCCATGTTGAGAGGGCGATGTTGAAGTCCCCAAGAATTATTGTTTGGGGGTTGATTTCTTGCTTTAGATGCTGTAGGGTTTTCTAAATGAATGTGGAGGGGCCCGTATTGGGTGCATATATGTTCAGTATTGTGAAATCTTCCTGGTGAATTGTACCTGTGACTAAAATGTAGTATCCATCCGTGTCTCTTATAATTTTCTTTGGTTTGAAGTCCACTTTGTCTGATAGCATAATGGCTACCCCTGCCTGTTTTCTGCTTCCATTTGCTTGTAGAATTGTTGACCAGCCTTTTATTTTTAGAGCATTCCTATCTTTTGTGGTGAGATGGGTTTCCTACAGGCAGCAGATTGATGGATTATGATTTTTAATCCAAGTTTGTAATCTGTGTCTCTTGATCGCTGAATTAATTCCATTAACATTTAGTGTTATAATGGAGAAACTCTTTTTAATTCCAGACATTTATTATGTTTAGTAGTTTTTATAAGTATATTGCTTCGTTTTTAATGATGTTATACTTGCCTTCTGTTCTCCTGGATATGCCTGTTTTTTTCTTCACGCTTGAGTATCATTTCTAGCATTTTTTGAAGGCCTGGTTTGATGGACATGTATCCTTTCAAGTTGTCTTTGTGCTGGAAGATTTTTCTTTCTCCCTCGATCATGACGGATAGTTTTGCAGGATAAATCAGCCTGGATTGACATTTTTGCTCATTCAATACTTGAAGTATGTCACTCCAAGCTCTTGCTTTTACTGTTTCGACTGAGAAGTCATTTGTTATTTTAATAGGTTTACCTTTAAAAGTGACTTGTTTTTTCTCCCTTGAAGCTCTCAGCACCAGTTCTTTATCTTGAATGTGGAGTGTTTTAACTATTATTTGCTGTGGCGTGCTTCTGTTTTGGTCGTATCTGTTTGGGATGCGGAATGCCTCTTGTATATGGATGGGCCTCTCTTTTTTTAGATGAGGAAAGTTTTCCTTGATGATCGTTTGAAAAATTTCCTCAGGGGTGGTATTTTGAGATTCTTGCTCTGGTATTCCATGAATACGCATGTTAGGCTTCTTCAGGGTGTCCCATATCTCTTGGATATTTCTCTCAAGTATCTTTTTGGCTTTAACAACCTCTTCCATTGAGTTGGTTAGTACTCCCACTTTATCTTCAAGATCTGAAATTCTGTTTTCTGCTTAGTCAGTTCTGTTGATAAGACTCTCTGTGGAGTTCTGGGTTGAAGATAACTTGTAGCTCAGTTTTAAACTCTGCTTGAGTCTGTTTTAACTGCTCTATGCCAGTTTTTGTTTCTTGCACTGTTTTTCTCAACTCCTCCAAGTGTCTGTTGTGTTCCTCTTCAAAGCGATTGATTCGATTATGTAATTCTTCCCGGATTTCTTCTTTCGTAGTAGAACATGGTAATGATCATATTTTGAAAGTCGTTATCCTGGGTCAGGCTTTCTTGGCCTTTTTCCACGGGTTTGTTCTGGTTTGAGTCTAACATTATGGGATTAATTTCTTCAGTGGGAAATTTGTTTACTTGAGTGTTGCTTCTCATGGATTTGCACTTTGACTTTGGCATTGTCGTTTTAACTCTTAAGATCTTTCAATTTCACTAAACTGAATTATTTGGCCTGGGGTTCTGGGGGTGGGCAGGGACAGAGCTTACCTAGGTCACGGGTGAGGCCCGGCTGGACCGGGCGCGTGTCCTGACCAGCGGAGTGGGGTGGGGAATGGGAGGATGGGGGCGTCGGCGTGGAGCTATTTAACCCGAGGGCAGCTGGGGCGGGGCCCGGGCGCAGGTGGAGGTCCTCCTCGTCCCTCGGCCCTGTTCGCGGCTCCGGCTGGATGGTGGGGTAGGAGCTGGGTCCCTTGGGCTGACCTGGGGCTCTGGTGGGCGGGCGCGGGCGGAGATTACCTAGGTCGCAGGATGAGGCCCGGCTGGACCGGGCGCGTCCCGGCCGGAGGAGCGGGGTGGGGAAGGGTAAAGAAGAAATTAAATGACTGAGGCCGGAAAGTTCTTCCATGACCTTGAATCACTTACAGCATTTTATAATAACCGAGAATGAAATAAAGTAAAGCTGAGATGACTGACATCTTTGCTAATGAAATTTAGTTGTACGTTGATTTTCTTCACACTCAGTTTTTCCGACTACCCAAATTTCATCCCATAAAAATCCAAACTATTGCTAAAAAAGAAAGAATAACTTTGTTTTGTGAAAATTTAGAAAATCCCAGATGCATCGTTAAGTTATAACACATGCTTGTTAGCACATACATACCAATGAATGCAAGCATAGCATCCCTTAATGAGAAAATGCAATTTTTCCTGTGGTCTGTAATTATTCAAATCACCTTGACAAGTCAGGCAACTGCTTCAATTAGGAATTCACTAAAGTGGAAACAAGAAGCTTTCACAGAGAACATATTCAAAACAACCCATGTATTTACTACTACTTCAGGATTGCTGATTTATAGTCAACAAGTAGCTTTTAATCTTTTGAAAAATATCCAGAGGTGAGACTGTTCCGTCATATCTACTTCTTTTTCTTCTATTTTTGTGGGGGGAGGGAACATGTGCATGTGCCTGTCTCCATGTATGTGAGAACAGGTATGAGCAGAAGTATGTGTGAGGACATGGGCAGTATGTCTGATGTTGGTTTCAGGAGTTATCCTCGCTTGTCTTCCATCTTATTCTTTTGAGACAGGGTCACTATCAAACACTACACTCTCTGCTAGGGCTAGTCTAATTAGCTATCTGTATCTGGAGATTCCCAGTCTCTGCCTTCCAAGGTATTTTACGTGGAGTCTGAAGATTCCAGTCCTTTTGCTTGCATTAATTTCTGTAGTATCTGAATTATATGCACTTCTATTTTTACGTTTTTGCAAAACCATGATATTATTACCCATAGAGATCACACATATCATTTTGCATCCCTACCAATGGTGTGAAAAGGTTCCAGTTTTTACCATACTGTGTCTAAAATTTTTTACTGAAAACGCAATGTATGTGGGTTAAAAAAAAATATATATATATATATAAGTACGTGGCCCCTGTCCACTGCAAGCACTAACACTGTGTAAACAAAGAAGCTTAAAAACTTGGTTGTTGTTTCTAACCCTTTCTCAGACTCCTAGTAGTCTGAGAACACGAAACCCATGGTGACACCAGTAGATTCCCCAATGGAGAATTCTGCACTAGACCCAAGGCTTCTTGAAAGCAAGAAATAAATCTTATTTATTCTGGCATCCTGAATGCTCATCATACTGCCAAGAGCCAAATTTGTGTCATATAAAACTGGGCTAGAGAGATGGCTCAGGGGATAAGATTCTGCCTTGCAAGCAGAAGGTCCTGAGTTCTGATTCCAGGTCCCACATTAAAAATGCAGGTGGAAAAGGCAGTGGCCCACACTTCCAGTTCTGGTGGGCAGAGCCTGAGAAATCTCAGACCAAAGCAAGCAAATAGAAGCAATCCAGGATGATTCCTAAAGTCACCCTTGGTCCTCCACAGGGATACATAGTGCCCTTTGATACACACACACACACACACACAGATGCGCGCACGCACACACACACACACACACACACACACACGCATTTGAGAAAGGTTGTTTAACTGAGAAAAATCCTCATTATCAAATTTATTTATCTTTTACATGTTACTACAGATGCTTTGACTTTAACAATCCAAATAGCAATTATTAAACAAATCAGATACCAATAACATTATTATGTTTCAAAAAAAGGCTCATAATAAACTTAGGATCTTGATTTTGACAATAACCCAGAATTCTAGAAGTTCATTTTCTGTGGTTATAACAAAAGAGGCTGAGGCTGGGTATTTTATAAAGTGAAGAGATTTATTCCACTCGAAGTTTTGGAGGCTGAAAATATAAGATAAGCAGCACCATCTGCTTAGCCTCTGTCTAGGCATGTTGGCTGCATTATATGGTAGATTCTGTCATGGCAAAAGTGCACATGAGAGAAAGATGACAGGATGAGACTAGAAGACAGAGTGTGATTTAGGAATCAGAGTTGCTGTCTTGCAATGATTATCTTCAATAGCCATTCCCCAAAACCCATCACTATTCCTTTCTTGGGGCAGCACTATAGTGACTTACCTCCCTTCTATCAGAGATCACCTCTCAAAGCTTCCTACTCCCTTGACTGTGAGTCATGCCCCCAACACAAACTCCTTTAAGGGGACAAACCATATCTAAGCATAGATCCTTCTGGAAGTAATTTACAGAATAGTTTCTTTTATTATTATTATTATTATTATTTATTTAATTGTGCATGTGTGTATGTGTGTGTGTGTGTATGTGTAGAACCAGGGGTGAATTCGGGAACCACCATGGACCTCCTCCGGACCTCCTCCGCCTCCTCCTTGTTTACTCTTCCCAGGGAATTAAAGGCTCCGCCCTACCAGGACCAGAAACGCAAGCCACCCCTGCTTCCACCAGGCGTCTATACGTGGAGGTCTAGGATCCGAACTCAGGACCTTCCGCCTGCAAGGCAGAGGCTTAATCCCTGAGCCACCTCTTCAGCCCCCAGAATAGTTTCTTAAGGATTACTTGGAAGAGGGAAACCAAACCAAGAGTAAATAGGCAATAAGAGCTGACATTTTTGTATGCAGGTAGTAAATAAACTTTGATCTTCCATTTGCTAATTTTTAACTTTCTACTTTTTATGCCAGTTGTTTCAAAGTATTAGGAGCTACTTACAGGCCTAGAATAGAATTATTGATTGCTTTTCAAAAGCATCCATTCTCCTGCACCTAGTAGTTAAATGTTAGTTGCTCATTTAGGCATTTGCTACTAAATCTTCCCAAGGCTTAACGCTTGTATTTTAATGTTAGAATAGATGTGTTTAGAGGGTTATATTGGACTTTAATCAAAGATAACTTTGTGAAGATAGGGAGACTTAAGCTAGGATTTTAGGGGCTGGAGAGGTGGCTCAGGGGTTAGGCCTCTGCCTTGCAGGCAGAAGGTTCTGAGTTCGGATCCTAGAGTCCATGTATAGACTCTGGGTGGAAACCGCTGTGTTTCTGGTCCTGGTAGGGCGGGGACTGTGAATCCCGGGGCAGAGTAAACAAGGAGGAAGTGGAGGTGGTCCATGGTGGTTCTCAAATTCGTCCGTGGTTCTACACACACATACACACACACACACACACACACACGCACGCACAATTGAATAAATAAAAAAAAAAAAAGCTAGGATTTTAGTTTGGCCTTTACTTCTTTATTAAAAACTTCTAGAAGTATGATAAGCAGTTTTTAAACCAATAAGTCAAGAATGTGCCTTTGATTCACAAGGAAATTGTTGTGAAAGTTTTCATATTGTGACTGAAAATCAGAAATTAAACTTAGATACTGTTGTCAAAAAATTCAATTGTATGAAGAGCTTTTTACACTAAGTTTAAAGTAATGATAAAATTTATACATTCATAATTGTAGAGCAGATGAAACAATTGTGGACTTAACATTTTGCACCACCGAACAAGACCTTTGTTTTATTTGACCTCTGTGTTTATGTGCATAATTTGTGTTCATTATGTCCATAAAAACATTAGTATGACCTGGAGGGTAGATAACTTAGCATGTAGAATGTACGACTTGTCAGTATACTTACAGTCCTAGCAAAGTGTGTGTTTGTGCATGCACGTGTGTTTTAATTGAGGTTAAATTATGCTGCTATCAGTCCCCCCACTCTAAAACCTTAATGGTCTGTTATAAGGATAACAGAACTTGTAAGTGAATGTGCAAATAGTGAAGAAAAAAAATTGACATTTGCCATTCCTACCTTGTTACCATTCCATAGCCCGCTGGTCACAAGGCTCTGTGGGGGAAATTACATGCACATGAATCTACAAGCTCTCCTAATTATCTTCTTTCACAGTAAGAACTTTACAGAAACATGTTTGTCACCACATGGTTGATTTATTATGCCTGTTCTTTTTACATATTCAAAAAAGCAGTATGCACCGTAACACTCAGCCCAGACAATATGTAGCTTCTAATCACTGATTCCAAGAAAGAAGACTAATTGTACTTTAAAGGTACTAAAGCTTGTTAGTGTGCGTGATTCACAAAGAACACTGTCATCTTCGTGACTCAGCAATGCCTCCATTGAGTAGTGCTGGGAACAAACGGCTAGTTTTGGTCAAGATTGCTTGTATCTAGAGTTGGGTAGATGGCTCAGTGAGTAAGCACACTTGTGCTGCAACCACAATGACTTGAGTTTAAATCTGAGCTCAGATTAAAAAAAAAAAAAAAAAAAAAGCCAGACATATCCAAATGTGCTTATAACCCCCAGGCTGGAGGGTAGAGATGGGTGGATCCCCAGATCACTGGTTTTCAGTGTGTGATGGTTAGATTCAGGTGTCAACTTGATAGTTGCGGGCTGCTTGGGGCACAGCTGTGAGGAGTGGATGGTTGAAGCAGGCCCCTGAACAAACCTGCAGATGCTTGTTTAATTGATATGGAAAACCCAGCCCATAATGAGCTGTGATTTCCAGTGGTGGACCAGATAAAAGGAAGTACAAAGAAGAACCCTGACTAATACACAGTGGAAGCTCTTGTGTTGAGAAAATAAGGTAAACATTCTTAATAGAAAAAGGACACTTGAAATCCTCTGTAGTCTGTGACATTGTGCGTAGTCACACGTAATGCATACTCATGTATAGAAAACATGTATACTACACGTACACACACGCACACACACACACACACACACACACACAAAGCAAAGGCTGAGTCCTCAAATAAAAAAGACTTTCCCATTACATTTGATTTCTCAAACAATGGCCTCCCCCCATAAAATTATGAGTCAGAAGTCATTACTTCTTGCCAATTACCAAGATAAAGACTAAACAAGGAAGTAGACCTTCTTTCTGGCAAAGGACAAAACACGTGTTTGAAAAAGCACCTAATTTTTTAAAAGTAAATACTTAGAATTAAAAAAATATTTTAATAAACTTCTCAAAACTGTAATTTTCCAATGTTGTCTCTGTAGTACTTTTAACTTCTTGGACTTGAATTTAAATTAACTGAAGTTTAATTTAAATAAAATGTATTCATCTTTTTCTTCATCCTTCCAATTTTTCAATTTGGTTGTGGTTGCTACAAAGAAAGAAAATTCACTTTTTTAATTCCACAAAATTTCCTTTAAAAGACTGCTCATATGGTTAAAACGGGGGGGGGGGAGCTTTGAATCTTGCTATTTGTCCTTCCCCTTTCCTCTTTTATGCCACACACAAGTTTAAGAAATATTTCTGAGCAATTGTATTTTTAAGTAAAGCATATTGTGTCTTTCAGAGTAGGGGGAAACTCAAATGATTACTTAATTGCTTATTTGCTTGTTTTTCACTCAATAGGAGATGATTAGTGGTTGAAGTAGATGTTCCACAAGCCAAAGGTCAGAGTTAGAATCCTCATGTTGCTCACAAGCTGTTGTCAACCTATCTGTAATTTCAACCCCAGAAAATAAAGCCTGAGAATCCAGAGCAAGCTGGCCTTCCAGCTAGTCCAGCTGTGAATTCAGGGATGAATCAGAGACCCACCCTGAACACAGTAAGGTAGAACAGTAATCAAAGATCACTCCCAATAACACCTTTGGGCTTCCACATACATATGGCAAACATACAAGTGCACCTCCCCCCCCCCCACACACACATGCATCACAGGCAGGAAAGTACACATGTGCATACATTCATACAACCCACACATAGATTCAAATGGAAAAAAGTGGTTTTTTCAACAAATATAATTCAGTAGTTGAATTGTCACTGATAAGTGTTTCTATTTTTATTTTTTATTCATTCATTTTGTGTGTGTCTCTGCATGTGTGTATAGCAGACCAAGGATGACTTCGGTATTGTTTCTACCTTCTTGCTTTGCTCTGGGATTTCTCAGGCTCTACACACCAGATTTGCAAGAGCCTGAAATCAGTCTTAATCCCTGAGCCATCTCTCCAGCCCGTAAGTGGTTCTTGAATGAGACAACTTCCCACCTCCATAGAGGAAAACTCTGTTGGGTATGAGAAAACACTTGGTGTCTACAAGGTAGCTGGAGCTAGAGCAAGAAAATGGAGAAATACAGGAAAGCAAATTGGTGGCATCAAGTTACTTCCGGTTACTTTCCTTGTGAAGGTTGAAGCAGAGCTTCTTCCCGATCATGCCAGATCAGGTGTCCTGGCCTCTTTGATTGACTGCTGTGAATCTCCTGTCATTCCGCAAAACCAGTCGGCCTTGGAAATACCCTCTCTAATACCACTACAGCTGACTATGTGGTACTTAGCACATTGGCTCCATGTATTGTTCCCAGAGCTTACTCCACAGCCAAGACCATTTGTAATTTTATCTCACATTATAAAATGCCGGATGTGGTATTTCAAATCTAGAATCCCAGCTCCAGGAGATAGAGACAGGAGGATCCCCAGAATTTTCTAGCCAATCTGTGCACTTCAAAGTTCATGAGAAACTTTGTCTCAACAATAAGGTGTAAAGCAATGGAGGAAAACACTGATGTTACCTTCTGGTCTTCACATGCATGCACACACACACACACACACACACACACACACACACACGTGCACGCGCGCACGCTAAAAATGTAGATAAATAAGAATAACTGTAAGATTCTTCTGGTAGTTTTTATGTATAGTCTAAACAAGAAATATCTGATTATTTTTGTTCACACTATCCATATTTTTCCTATTGAGGGGGTGAATTGTAGCTTATATATTAAATGCTGAAGTTTTAGAAAATAATTCAATAAACACCAGGTCTGTTTCTGCCTTAAAAGAGGTGGAGAGGGCTGGAGAGTTGGGTCAGGGTAAAGAGTCTGCCTCACAAGGAGAAGAACCTGAGTTCAAATTTCAGATTCCACATCAAAATCTCCAGGTGGAAATGGCAGCAGCCTGCACTCCCAGCTTTGGAAGTGAGAGACTGAAAAGTCCCAGAGCAAAGCAAAAAGGAGGTAGAAACAATTCAGGATGACTCCTAAAGTCACTCTTGAGCCTCCACAGGGATACACAGTGCTGTCTGATACACACATGCACTCAAAAAAATCCTAAAAAGTTTAAAAGGGAGAGAGAGCAAATTGCATGTTCTGCCTTCTAGGATTTTCAACAACAAATTAAATATATTTAAACAGATATGTTATACAAAAACATTCAGCTGTAAGCATGTTCAATATGGTGTGCATTTATAGTAAAAAAGAGCAGAGCCTTTTCTGGATGTTAGTGCACTATTCTAATGCACGGCAGACAAGAGGGAGGAGGAAAGAGACTTGTTCTCACCTCAGCTGAGCAGAATTGTCATTCCCTCTGGCTCTCTTTTCCCCCACTTTTCCTTCCCATCACTCTTTCTTCTCTTACTCTTTTCCCTTCCTCACTCCATTTATCCCTTCCTCTCTCATCTTTTTTCTGTTTCTCAACAATCATATGTGGAGAAATGAAGATGTGGCTCAGTGAACATAGTACTTGGTTGGCCTACACGAAGCCCTGGGTTACATGCCCAGCATCACATAAAACCAAGTCTGATGGCTCACGCTGTACTCCCGGCCTTGACCATGCCTCACACTGTTCCCTCAGAAGTGGGCCTGGCAGCAGTGAAGCAGTGAAGCAAGAGGATCAGAAGTCCAAAGTCACTCTAGACTGCATAAAGAATTGGAGGTGGCCTAGGATATGCAAGAGCTGTCTCAAAAAAGAAGAAGAAGAAGAAGGAGGAGGAGAAGGAGAAGGAGAAGGAGAAGGAGAAGGAGAAGGAGAAGAAGGAGAGAAGAAGAAGAAGGAGGAGGAGAAGGAGGAGGAGGAGGAGGAGGAGGAGGAGGAGGAGAAGAAAGTGAGAAGAAAAGATAAAGAAAAAAAAGCATAGACAAGCAAAATAAGAATCTGAAAAGTTGTTAGGGACTAGCAAGTCCAAACAATTAGCCATAATAGGTAGCCATAATAGGGCAATCAAAATTCATTTTATTTACATGGCCTTCACTTTCCTTTGAAATTGAGACTTGGTGGGGTATGCCTGCTGGTAGCCAGGAAATCCTATAAAGGAAATCACTTTCCTGAATATGAAACAAAGGAACTTCTACAAATAAATATGGCCACTCATGAACTCTATGACTAAAGAAAAACATAGAATATGCAGTGTAGTTTCAGAACAAGGCCAAGCTCCAGGGCTAATCGTGAAAAGATGAAATCCTATTCAAGTGGGGAAATTGTTTTTTGAAGTTCAGAGTTAGACACACTTGTCGGAGAGAAGGAACTGAGAGCCAGACATGGTGGCCCATGAGAACAGAGAGGCTGAAGGTGGACTGTCACCTCAAGTTGAAGATGAGCCTCCCAAAACTCAATGTAATAAAGAAAGCAGGAAGCAAACCAGAGACAAAAATTGTAACTCCACAATACTACAAATATTTGCTGGAGTAATATCTGCCGAGTTTACTGAAATGTAATTGCTTGAAGACATCTAAATAATTACTCTGAAAAGTTTCTTTTGTCAGAACGCAATATTTTTCTTTTTTTTTATTTATTCAATTGTGCGTGTGAGTGTGCGTGTGTTGTGCGTGTGTGTGCGTGTGTGTGTGTGTGTGTAGAACCACGGACGAATTCGGGAACCACCATGGACGCCTCCACCTCCTTGTTTACTCTGCTCCGGGATTCACAGGCTCCGCCCACCAGGACCAGAAACGCAGGCCGCCCCCGCTTCCGCCTGGCATCTATACATGGGGTCTAGGATCCGAACTCAGGACCTTCCGCCTGCAAGGCAGGGCCTTAACCCCTGAGCCACCTCTCCACCCCCAGAACCCAATATTTTTCTAAACTCCTGCTTAGTATACGAACTCTGATTTTCTGTTAATGATATGCATTCTACCATGGCACGTAACATTTTTTTGTCTTCTGAGTACTACACTTGTGATTAGGTGACCCTATCTCATCCAACCTGTAGAAGTCTAGGCAAAATTCAGTGGACTTTGTACTTTGCTTAAATACTTTCTAAAATATAAGTTTACCTGTTTGGAATTTTAAGCTTCATTCATCTTGTTTATTCATTTAACCTATTTCATTTCATTTCTTCTGTTGGGAAGACAATCGGTCTTCACAGGGTTTTCAAGTATCACAAAACTTCGACCACAATTTAGAAACTCTGAAGTTCATGATTTATAGTTAGAGTTCGCTTCTCACAAGCAGGTTTGCTGATGAATCAGGCCTGCAGAGTGGACAAATTACATTTCATCAAGCTTAGTTCTTGGTGCCATGCTGTAAAGTGAGTAAGGCCCAAAGCTTGGTATGGTTCTTAGCATAAACAAGAGCTGCTTTCTATCTCCGGGCTAAATGGTGTCACGTGAAGCAGAGGCTGGTCTCACTCACTATCTGCTTGGAGGCAAAGTAAAACTTAAGCTCTGGTGTCATCACATACTCACGAGTGACTTATGTGAGCATTCTTGTAAAGAGGCCGTGAGAGCCAATGAAATAGGAAGCCTGCAAACTTGCTTATCATTTATCCTTTTCCTTATGGGAAAAACAGATAAACCAGTGCTCCATCTCAGTTAATTGCTGATTCTTCAAGAACTGGAAAAGACTCATAGACAATTGTTAAATTCATTAGTAACCTAAGTAGACTTTTAAAACTATAGCTTCTGCTGAAGTATCCTGGATGGCATGCGAAGACTTGCATGAAATGTGAGAGGAAGTAATGTCCTTCGATGACGGCAATCAGTTACAGTTCTTCTAACTCTGAGGCATCATCTAAAGAGCTGGCTATCACATGCATTGGAAGAAGTGCAACCTTTGAAGAGCAGTATATTGCATGGTGCATATGCTCTCTATTGGTATAAATTCTTGGAAGAGTAAATAAATTTAGAAAGAGAAGTCTCATGGGGTCATTTGAAAGAGAATATTCTCAGAAATTCTTAAAAACATTAGCCATTAATGTGAGAAGATGTTTTCAGTACAAGGTTTGTAGTTTGTGTGTGTATATATATATATATATATATATTAAAATACACACACATCTTACAAATGCATAGACAAAATTATGTATAATAAAATCTAAATCACCATTTACATGTAGCATAACTGTAAAAACTATACTTTTATAAA
The DNA here is from genome assembly GCA_023101885.1 of Typhlomys cinereus. Classification (NCBI taxonomy): domain Eukaryota; kingdom Metazoa; phylum Chordata; class Mammalia; order Rodentia; family Platacanthomyidae; genus Typhlomys; species Typhlomys cinereus. The sequence continues at coordinate 2,158,092 of JALPQD010000353.1, read as the reverse complement.
TATGACTATATATTCATAGTCTCATAATGTAATTCATAGTCTCATAATGTAAATATATTTCTTACAAACATACCCTTATACACACAAAAACATATGTATGTAACAAGTAACTCATAGTGCAATTACAAAGATTTTCAAATTCTCTTTTTACTTCCCTGGATTTTTCAAGTTTTCTACAAAGATTTATGTAAGCTTTGAAATCAGGAAAAAAAAAATATATATATATATATATAAATGGCTTGTGGAAGTTATTTGAACCCTAGATTTAATGCACATGATGTTTAAAAGCATCTGCTCATTTTTCCTCACGGAACTTTTACTGATAAAATTATTGCTGGTGAGAGTTTCTTCCTGAGATTGAGGACTTCCCACTCCTGGCAGCAGGGACATACATGCTTGTGGGACCTGCTCAGGCCTGGTTAGATGAACAAGATTTGTGTACTGTGAGCCTCCAGGCAGTCCATGCTGTGGGTGTCAGAACCTGTGGGACCTCTATCCATAAGCTTGGTTCGATTTCTCAAAGAAATCTCTAATAGAAGAGAAAGGAGACAAGAAAGAGAAGCTGCAAGACAAGAAAGAAGCTGCAATTAATCCCGAGAAGGCTTTGTTCCCACCAATGGGTGACAAGAATGTTAGCATATTAAAAAGTAGTGGCTGGGCTGCAGAGATGGCTTAGGGGTTAAAACTCTGTTTTCTAAGCAGAAGGCTCCGGCCCTGAGTTTGAATCCCAGGACCCACATAAAAATGCCAGGCAAAAACGGTGGCAGCTACATTTCCGGCCTGATACACATACACACAAAATAAATAAATAAATAAAATATATTTTTATAAAAAAGTGATGGCCCCAGAAGAAGCATTCATGGAAGACAGGACAGTTCCTGTATTATTTCAAACGTTGTGATTTATTCCATGTTTCAAAAAGAAAATGTGTCGATATGCTGTATTTCAAAGGAAAGTATAGCTTTAAACTTTAACTTTAATGAATTTATAATTTCTAATAACTGTTCAAATTTGATCACTAAATTTTTCTTTCATTGAATAGATACAACTTCCAACTTACTAGATTTTAAGTATTAAAAGGCCAAGGGAAAGCCAGTTTTCTGCCGTCGGTTCTTCTGGGCTTCCAGATCCAGCGTGCTTCTTGCTCAACCACGCGGTCCAGACATTCTCTGCATAGATGCTCATCACCTCAGCATTCCGCCACTCAGCACACTTGGGGCTTCAGACCTCTCCAATTTCTCTCCCATGGAGTTTTGAAATACACACGGTGCACTTCAGCATTTTAAAAACATATGCATATATATGTATTTATTAGGATTTACTATCTGATTTTTCTTTATTTTCCTAATGAAATTACCATACCTCATTTACACAAATGAAATAGACACTGGCATAGTTATCGAAAATATGTCAATGTACAAAAGTACATGCCAATCAAGAAAATACTAATTAAAAAAAGTAAATGCTAATCAAAGCACATTTAGAATCATGCTGCTCAGTTCTAAAATTAGGTCAGCACATCTACAGAATGTTTCCCAACTCATGAGGCCCTCCATACCCAGTACCATCTGTTTTCTCTTGCCTTCCCACCAGTCCCCTATTGCTGAGTAATACTTTCCTGCTCTGTATTCCTTCATGTCTTATTGTGACAGTGTCAAAGATAGTAACACGAAGAGACACTATATCAGATGGGATAATTAGTACTAGTCCAGGGGTGGGGTTTATGCTGCAAAGGGAGCATGCTGCACAGCAGCTATGAGCCTTGGGGTCAGAACTTAAAGATGACCTCGAATAGTTTGAAAATGAGTGTCTTACACTAGATAGACATCACCGGACCTGAAACCAAAGAAGAAAGTCACTGTGAAAAGACCTTTCTGTTCCTCTTTGAAATCTGAATCTCCACAAGAGTCCTCTGGGACAAAGGAGGTGAGTTAGTTTGCTGAACAAATTCAACTTCAGGCTTTTCTTGTTGTGTTGTTTTATTTATAGTCATAAGTATGGCAAGAGAGTTTTTACCTATATCAGTAACTGAAGGAACTAGGTGTACCATATCCACACGAAAGCTGAGACAGGAACAGATTTTATTCTTTGGCTATTCCTCTTAGCCAAGACATTCTAAAGCAATGAACCAGCCCTATATCTTATCCACCTGACCAGGGAACGGCCCCACCCTTCTGGGCTGGATCTGTCCACATCAGTTAGATAATGTGCAGCAGACCTGCTTCCACAGGGGCTACCTTAATTAAATGATTCCCACAGATGTGCCTAAAGCCTCAGCCCCCAATTATCTAATTGACAATTGTATCTAATTGGCACAGGAGTATTGTTGGATTTCTTAGCTTTTATCCAGATGAATAATCATAAACAAGGCAATAAAATGGATCTGCTTAACTTAGTTACCATAAAGATACATTATGATCGGGGTATATTCTATGTTTCTAAATTTATTTTAGGTCTCTCTGCTTTCCTTCTTTACCTTTTGCAGTACTGGAAATTGAGCCTAAGTCAACAGGTATTCTGCCTATATTCTCGGCAGCAACACAACAACAAAAATAACTCTGTTATCTCAGCCCTACACTGGAGGTTGTACCTAGAGCCTTGAATGTGCTAGACAAACGCTCTACACTGAGCCTCACAACCAGTCCTTCCATAGACTATTTTAAGACAGAATCCTGCAAATACCTGGGTTGGGTGTGAATGTGAGATTCTTCGGGCTCTGAGCACCTGAGATCAGAGTCCTGCCCAACCAACCACACTGTCTAACTCTTCTTTGCAGCGCTGGAATAATGACGGCTTAGACAGAGTATCAAGCTGTACCTCCAACCATCTGTAGTTATCATGGGCATATAATAGTCCTTTGGTTTAAATTATCTGAATGTTGTTGCCATTGAAATGCTTTTAAGTCAAAATTATTTTAAAGCTTTATGCCAAATTCGGTTCTTCAGGTTGGATGGGGAAATGGTAGGCATCATAATTAAAAGTGAAGAAATAATTTAGATCATAGTAAAAAAAATTCCCCTGGCTTTCTTACTTACAGGAATTGTAGATTATTCTTTTCCAAAGGTTAAAAAAAATCGTGTGTGAGTAATAAGACAAATTTTCACACAAATAACCAACAACATGAGCTAGACAGATGTTGTTTATAATTCTTTCACTTGTGCCATTTCTCTGGAAAATGTTTCAATTTAGGAAAAAGAAAAGCATTTAAATTAAAAAAGAATAGATGTTTTGCCATTGGGATTTCATTATTACACAAAACAGACAAATTTCAAGTCATATTTAGTGTTAATTGTCTAAACCACAAACCATAAATGATGTCATAATTAGATTTTTTGGTTTTAAAACAGATCCACTTTTAAACACCTTCAGTGATAAGCAGTGCCTCATGTAAAATTGAGGTGGTAATTAATGAAGACTACTGTATCTCCTCTACTTCCTTCTCCTCCCCCTCCTTTATTCTTTCTCTTTCTTCTTCTCTACCCTTCTTCTCTTCCTCTTCCCATCTTTCCTCTCTAATTGATATACAGGAAAATGGCTGGAAATACATAACAACACATATTCTACTTAAAGACAGTACCTACCTGGTATTGATCAATTTTCTGTGGCTATAACAAAATATCAGGTAATTATCTCATACAGAGAAAAGATTTATTTCAGGTCACAGTTTGAAGATTTTAATACAAGGTAAGGCAAACCCATTGTTTTTAGACAAAGAGCACAGTTGGGGGGATATAGCAGAACAAAACTGGTCACCTCCTAGTTAGGAAGAAGGAAACAAATAGAAAGAGCCCAAATTCACACAACACTCTGACAGCCTAACACTAATGACCTGAGGACCTCCATTAGGGTCTATTACCTCCTAGCAGTGTCACTCTGGAAATAAGTCCTTTAGCACATGGATGTCAAGATCCAAACTATAGCACCAAGTTCCAATTCTAAATTTTCTTGGAAAATAATTGCACATTGGTGCAAATTTTCCATTTGAATAGGGTCTTTCAGATTTTGCCGATCTAGTCAATTTTTATCACACTAGGTCATTTGTTAGAAATGATACACATCCACTTCTGTTATAGTTGAAAGCAAACAAAGTTCAACAATAAAAAGTGGCAAAAAAAAAAAAAAGAGTATCAGCGACCCAGCAAGGCTCACCCAAAATCACCCCAACCTAATCTCTCCCCATTCAAGGTTTAGGTAACCTCGAGGAAGAGGGGGTGATTAGATTGTAAGAACTTACTTAAAGATGGGAAGGTTCACCATTGGTCAAGCCATTCCATTCAAGGCAGGACTGCTGTATCCAGGATCCACTGCAGTGAGATTTGTCCTTCCCAGACCTTCATAACGACTGACATGCCAACATGCCCCTGTAGACTATTGAGGAACTCAAGAGAGATAAGAACACACAGTGGAAACCTTGAGGACTAGAGCTGGATGAGTGAAAGGAAATGCCCTTATCAGTGGGATAGCCCAAAAAGAGGCAACTTGATATGCTACAGAGGCCTGGACCCTCCACAAGAATAGACAAACCAGAGGGAACCCTGGAGTCCATAGAAGTGGACAGGCAGGAGGGCAAGAAAGAGTGGGATAGATTGATGAAGGAAAGAGAGGGAGTTGTGAGGGAGGGGGATGGAGGGACACAGGGATAATACCCATCAGGATGGAGCCAAGGGCATTGCAGGAGCAGCAAAAGTGAAAAAAAATCAACAAACATAATTCAGAACATCAGAGACTCTATATCAACCACCTGGAACTAGGCCAGCTTAATCTCTCCCCATCCTGAAGCTCAGGGAAATTTGCGGAAGAGGGGGCGGTAAGATTGTAAGAGCCTAAAGATGGGGAGGAGCAATGATATGTAAGATACTACACACAAGTTAGGGCTGAAGCAATCATAATAGGACTTTGCATGACCTGCGCAATGACCAACACATTATTGACCTCACAAAGTCTAGCATGGGCTAAAGGCACTAGGATCCTTAGAAACTAGGGACTAACAGTCACAGTAGTGCTCCTATACTTAAGGGGAACACAAGAAAGAGTTCTAGGAAATGCCACTGAGTCCTTACACCTCATCAGAGAGGAGGACCCAGAGGAAAGTTTGACATACACATTAAAGGATGCTTCAGAGATGGGGGGAGGGGGCACTGGGAGATAGGGAGGGGGGAAGGAAGGGGAAAAGGGGGAGAAAGCAAAGGGGTCCAGGAAGGGGTGGAGGGAGGGAGGTTACGGGGTATCTATTAAGTTTGTATGAGTGGAAATAAATAAATAAATAAATAAATAAATAAATAAATACTCAATATGCTTGTAAAACTAGATAGATGATAGATAGATAGATAGATAGATAGATAGATAGATAGATAGATAGATAGATAGATAGATAGATAGATAAATGTCAAAGAGCACGGTAATGCTAAAAGCCAGGAAAAGATAGATGTGCAAGGATCAGCTCACTACTCAGCGTACAATGTTTTTGTTTGTCTAATGGATTAAAAGTATACTTAACATGAGCTCCAAAAGTCTAAATATTCGTATTGAGCTACCCACTTTAAATATTTGGCTTCCACAGAAAGCTCACAGGTTTGAGGAAGAGTCTCAGCGGCTTATTTGGGCATTTACATGGTGCTCTCACTGTTTCTCCCTACAGAATCCCATCAGTTCACCACTATTTATAACTCTGGCTTCTTCCTTTACATCATTACTCATCATCAAGCTCACAGGCCTAGTTGAAGAAAAAATAAAGGAAATAGGTTTTATGTATAAAGGACAAAGGGCTAATCAGCTGATAATCCCAGATTATAGTCCATATGGCAAGGAAGTCACATCAGGAGTTGTTTGAGGGAGCTGTCACAATCAACAGCAGAGCAATGACTTCATGCCTGCCTGCCAGTACTAAATATGAATTCTCCACCTTATTCCTCCAGGGAATGTTGTCACACACATTTAACATGAGTCCCCTACATCTCTCAAGACAAATGTGGTAATCTGTCACAAAAATATCACAGGTCCTTTTCCCAGGTCATCACGATCATGTCAATGTGACATCTGAGAACAACCAGCACACCCGTATTTCAAATGACATAGAATGTATGAACATGTATATGTGTCCGTATCCCTATTCATTTCAGCTCCTTTGGATTACCACAACAGCTCTTAGTTGGTCGGCTTCAAGGCTCCATTTGCAAAGAGCTTTAGCTCTATTCTGCAAGGCTGTGTTGTTGATGTCATCCCCAGAGGTTCTGCTGCCCTGCGATCCTGTTGCTCTGCTAGGACATATACATTACAGTTGCTTTTGTATGTGTGTCGCCTACCTTTCCAACTACATTGCAGATTTGTGGAGGACACAGTTGAAGCTGGTAGCACAAGCTTCAATCCCAGTTACTTGGGAGGCTGAGACAGGAAGAGCGGCAAGTTCAAAGCCATTCCGGATGACATATAGAGTGTAAAGCCAGGACTGAGTGACTTCAGTTTATTTAACATGCATTTTTAAAAGAAGCGGCCTGGGAATATACTCTGTGATACACACAGCATACATACTGCCCTGGATACCATTCCCAGCACTGAAAAAAAAATATGGATGCCAGGGAATTTAGATCATTGTGTTAGTTATATATGACAAAGTACATTAAAATTTAGCAACCTAAAGCCACAAATATTTGTTATCTTACACAATTTTCAAAGTTCAGGAACAGGGGTGGAGGGGAGATATCACACTGTCAGCCAAGTTTCCCATCTTAGAAGTCTTCATCTCCTGGCTTGGTGTTTACAGGATCAGCTTCCAAGATGGCCGCAGACCTTAGTTAGCTCACAGTGCAGGCTTCTCCACAGCCCTGCCTGACTGTCCTCACAGTGCTTCGAGCCCTCACAAATGCTTCTTACAACTTAGCCTCCAAAGTAGCATGTCTGGGTTTCTACTGTATTCTTCTACTGTATTCTTCGAGTAGGAGCAGCTACTCGAGTGCATCTCAAACATGGTGGAAGGGAATGAGCCTCCATCTTTTGGAGGAAAGAATATCAGGATGTATCTTCAGAACCATCACAATCATCTTCTGGGGCATATCCTCAAAGTCTACCTCTAAGCAGTACAGTATTTGACATTGTGCTTTATTGTACAATGCTTAATAAAAATTCCCAAAGTAAAATACAGACTCTCATCAAATTTATGCCTCCATTTTTTATGCTTTTATTTCTCCTTCTACAAAAATGTTTATGGTTTCTGATTAATTTAAACATTTATCCTTTCTTCTCAAAACCACTGAGCATCCTTTATTATATGTTACACAAAAGAACACAACAGGTTGATGTAGTCACTGTCCTTATTGTAAATTGAAATTGCCTCAGAAAAGCATTTTAAATGCTTGTGCAGCCCAAATAGACAAAAATCAAAATTCCCCAGCATTATAAAATTTGGTTCTGTTTGGTATTTTGTCTATTTCTTCAGATTCTAATGCACAGAAAGAAGCATAAAACCATTAAATGAATATTTTATATGTTATTACCTCAATTTTTCTTCTTCTGTCATAATCTTCTGAGATGACAGAGGCTTATTTATATAAATTTAATGATGGATGTTGCTTAACCCACTGAAGTCCAGGAGACAGCTCAGGAATGTGTAATATGTGTGCCTTGCTTGCTTGGCACATGGCATCTTTTTAAATTGAACAATGTAAGACAATTATATTTCTAACTGCTGATTCTTTCCTTGATTGACAGAGAGAATGGCCCCGATACTCCTTACACTCGCTTCTCTGATTTCTTCTGACTGAGATTGCAGTTAAGTGAGGCATTTCTCTGAGGTGGGGCAAGAACAGGAATTCAAGACATCAGAGAAATCTCCTCGGGTCTTTCCCAAAAGGGATGCCCTGGTTCGCCTCTTCTCTGCGGGGCTTCAGACTAGATGGCTCCCTGCTCTGTATAGAACTGCACCCCGAGGCTCAGGGGGAGTCAGTAGCTTCTTTCTTGGCTCCTGTGTAGAGCTTCCCTAAGGTCCTGTGGGCTGCTGACTGCTCCCGCCTCCGGGTGGGGCAGAGCTTAGTGAAAAGCAGTATAATTTAAATATGGTGCGCCTATAATTGAAAATGGTTTCTTTTTGGATCCTTTTCTTCTTATTGCATTTCATACTACCCAAAATCAAACCAGTTGGATCTGGATCTGGAATGGCAGCTGTGCAGGCTTGGCATGGAGCAACCCCTGGGACTCTGGGTGTGGCCTTTCAGTAGGATCAGTTGAACCCATGAGGCATCTCTGCCTGCTTTCTAATTATTTCCATTACAAAATGTCCTGAAGTATTTGATGAATCATGCCACTTTCATTGAAGAGCAAATCAAGGGTAATGATAACAGACCCTCTCTCTCTCTCTTTCTCTCTCTCTCTCTCTCACATGCACACACACACACACACACACACACACACATAATCAGACCCACTATTAAAATACAGATATCATCCCAGATCTGTGCTTCCCTGCATACTCAAGTCATACCCACCAAGCATGGTGATCCAAGTGCAAAGATAAAGTTATACATACATCATGGTTTAACAATGACCAGGACTATGGTTCATTTGTAGTTGTTTTTTGGCTTTAAAGATAAAAATGGAGCTATTTCCCAGAATTCAACCTAGACACTTCCTTCTGTAGTGGAAGGCATTTGAAGCAGAGAATTATACTGTCCAAAGTGCATAGAATAAGTGACTATGGACTGCATGGTCCTAAACAAGACATCCGAGTCAACCCCCAACTCCGGGCTCAGGGAGCATTGTGGAAGAACAGTGGTGAGAGTCTGAAGATTGGGAGCGGTACAGGCAGATGGTATCATCTGAACATGATAGGGACTTTGCATCCATGATCCCACCATTACTATGTTTACTTCCATGAGACCTGCACAAGACTTGGTATATGAACATTATGCCATGAAAAGGGAGAGACCTCAACAGGTACTGTACCTCCCAAAGATATTAGTGAAGGTTGATGTTTAATGAGAGAGACAGGGAGTTACTCTCTCCACAGGTATGCCCACTGCTTTATCATTCTTGCTGCAACAAGTACTAGACACAGGTTATTAACAGTAACCCAGTTGAGACTTAGTAAGCCACCCAGAGAGAAGGTCATGAGAGAGAAAGGAAGATTGGTGGGGAAAAAGAAAGTTTGTAATGGGGAAAAGAAGGGGATTGGGAGTGGGTAATTAGGGTTGAAAATGACAAGAATTCATTTGTAAAGCCTTAAAAGAACGTAAGTTGGGAGAGGAGGAATTGGAGCTTTGACCAAAGATACATTGATACAAATCTCTTGTTAGAATAACTTAATGAAATAGTAAAATTCTTGATCACTGGTAAAATACCCAGCTCTATTTTCTTCCCTTTACTTGCTTTATACTGTAGATTATAAAAACTCTCCTGAAAACTATTAACTAACTACGGGTTATCCCTGTGTCCTAATAAAAAGGAAATCGAATACTAGAAAACTTGAGGTTTGTTTGGGGTTTTTTGCCAAATAATTCTTTCTAGGGCTGGGGAGATGGCTCGGCAGTTAAATGCTTGTCATGCAAATGAAAGGATGGGAGTTCAGATCCCCAGATTCCATGCTAAATGCCAGAAGGATCTGGCAGCCCATATGCAATTCCAGTCCTGGCAGAACCTGGGAATCCCCAGAGCAAGCTGGCTGGCCAGCCTTGCCCTAGTGATGTGCTCTGGGTTTAATTAGAAATTCAGGCTCATAACAATAGGGTGGAAGGGTGATGGAAGATTATTACTGATATCACCCTTGGGCTTCTGCAGGCAACACACTTTCATGATGTGTACCTTCATAAACACACACATACACACACACAAACACACACATGCCCCCATGTATGCAAATGTGCAGAAAATGAATGAAATACACAGACATATGAAAATGGGAAACAAATTCTACTTCATTTCCTCCTCCCCAGCTTCTTTTTCCCTGGCTTTCTTTGTGTATCACTTTATTTATTCTCTTTTTCCTCTTTGTTTTTTCTTCTCCTTTCATTTATCTCTTTGCAAACGCAAGACGTCCAATTGTTGAAGCTTAAAGTTTGAAGTAAAGAAAAGAAATGAACCAGAGTGGCCTTACAACTGCTGTTGAGAGGTGAGGCGAGCCAGGCTTTACTCTTGACCCAACGCCTCTGCCAACCTCACAGAAGGCTGGCTCCCCCAGCTAGCTGGCTGCACTACGAGTGTGAGAAGAGGGAGAAATGGATATACATCAGCCTGCTGCCCACTCAATTGGAACTGAGAGGTTGGCGCACTCACTGACTGACTATACATTGTGTCCTTAAGGACAAAAAACTCCTGGTGTTATGAACCCAAAAGATTCAGACTGGGGAAAGCTTTAACCCAAAACAATGCCTCCCTATTTGTATAAGCCTTCAAAAAGAATGTTCCACAGATCAACCCATACATCACTTGCAGTATCACACTCATTAAACTATGGCACAGTTTAACAAGGTCAAAGTGAGAACTGAGTTCTCCTAAATTAGTCCGAGTCTTGACATAAAAGAAAAAAATAACACCACTATGTATATTAAGGGTTCCCTAATGCAATTTTATGAAAAAAATATCACAGAGCATGCCATGCACAGCACAGCTAACTGACAACATCTACTAAGGAGCCTGGACATTCTGGGTTGCTTGTCATACTTCCTCTTGGAACCTCCCAGAAAGAAAGATCTGTAATCATGAAGATTTGGGAAGATCTTTCTTTTTATAGACTATTGGGCAAATGAAGACACAGTTGACCTAGGTTTAATTTTCATGGATGACTCTTTAAGATTTGCCTTCCAGTATTTTTTTTTTGTGCCATTTAGGGTCGGCCAAGAAATTTGGATGAGATTAACACACTTCTGTAACCCCTACCTCTTTGAACTGAATTGAGAGGTGATTGATTTACCTATTCACCTTTTATTTGGGCACAAATGTTAGCACCCATTCCTAAGCCTGTTGACAGGTGCAACTGATCAAGATTAAAGCACTAGAAAATTTTTGGCATATCTGTTCTCCAATGAGGCTATCAGTTCTTTATGAACATCCAACTCGAGACTCCAGGCTGTTTGCTATTGGTCAATGAATTCCAGATATTCTTCTGCTGCTTTGATAAATACCATTGAAGCGATTTAAGAGAGAATGAGTTCATTACTTCAGCTTACCTTGCAAGTTATTCAGATTTCTGCATGAGCAATGATGTGATTAAACAATCTTTGGTAAGATGGGCTCGGTCATGAAATTCTATCAGTTACTGTTTTATACAGTACTTGCCCTTGCTACATGCAGTATGCATTTCATGTGTATCACTACATCATCAAAAGAAGAACATGTGAAGTAGATGATCTCATGTGACTTCTCAAAGTCATATATATTATTGGAGCTAGAGTTAAATCCATGGGCTATACTTCTCGAACCTACCTAGCTGGCCACCACTCTTTAAAAATACATTGAATAAATGGGGCTGGAGAGATGGCTCAGGGGTTGTGACTCTGTCTCACAAGCAGAAGGTTCTGAGTTCGGATCCCAGGTCCCACATAAAACAAACAAACAAATCAAAAGCTAAAAATACATTGAATAGAAAGTGATACTAGAAATATAGAAACCATGTGATTACTGCAGAAACCCAAACATGAGAAAATTCAAAGAGTAAGACATGGCAAAGGAAGATATAGTGGGATTGTGGTGTTCTTTGGACTTGTCAGGTTGTAAAGAGGAGATACATGCTTGGCTTGATTAATAGGACTAATGTGACTTATGAATACTAATTAAAAACCAGATATTGTTGATTGGGAAATCACTTTCCTGCTAGACATTTTCAATTTAAAGGATACGTAAAGCAAAGAAATCAAGCACACTGACACTGTTTGCAAAGCAAAATACTGAAGTACATACTTGCTGTGTTTCCCCATTTTGTCCTACTTCTCGGAAAAGAAATGATTTTAGTGGGTTGTTTACCAATAAGAATAATTTTGCTGCAGAATGAAAATAGGCTGCTGAGAACAATGCCTTGCTCAGAATCATAGTTTATAAGCAGTTGAATCCTTTGCACTCTTAGTGAGCTCAAGCTGAAGTCAGAATTCTCATTGCTCTCATGATAGCGTGGCATTCCTCAGGGAAGGACAGCAGACGGCTCAGCATGCATGTGTGGAGGACATGAAAGCACAACAGTTTGGGCAAGTGGATGGCTGAATAGGCGACCTGCACAATTCAGGAATGAGGAGCTCGCTGTCCTGGCTCTCCTTTCCCTGTTTTTCCATTAAAGTGTAGAGGTTCTATTGTTTAGAACATTGCTCAAAACTTACCCTTTATTGGTTCTAACTTTTTTACGTGTGTGTGTATGTGTGTGTGTGTGTGTGTGTGTGTGTGTGTGTATCAGAGGAGACTGTGTGTCCTTGTGGAGGAACCAGGGTGACTTTGGAAGTCATTCTAGATTGTTCCTACCTTCTTTTTGCTTCACTCTGCGATTTCCCAGACTCCACCCATCAGGGCCTGAAGTCCATGTTGCCACCATTCCCACCTGGCATTTTTACATGGGATCTGAGATCTGAACTCAGGACCTTCTGCTTTCGAGGAAGAGTCTTAATCCTTGAGCTATCTCTCCAGCCCTATTTTTGTAACTTTTATTTCATGTATGTATAGATTTCTTGTTGACAGTTGTGTTTCTTCAAATGCTGAGCCTTGGAAACATATGCTGTAGAATCTGAGCTATGCCTGAACCCAAATCTTTCATTTAAAGCATTTTTTTAATCTCTAATTTCAAAATCACTTTCTTCTAATTCCTTCCATGTGGGGGTTGTTTTGTTTTGTTTGTTAGGCAGCCCTTAAACTGCGTCAGGTGCTCTCAAAACATTTCTCCTAAAATCAATGAGGTGTTTTGGGCTTAACCTCCCCTAGGAATCAGAATTTGCCCCACGGCCTTGGGTAACTTTCTACCTTCACTTGGTTTTGAGGTCCGGACTGTCTACATTTGCAGCTTATTGGCAACCATGTTTTGTCATGTGCATTTTTCTTCACTTGGGCAAATATTGGCTTATCATTTTTACCTTTTAAGGTACTAGTTTTGGGAGTGGTGGGTTTTTCTTTTCTTTTCTTCTTCTTCTTCTTCTTCTTTTTTTATTCTCTACTAACCAAATCTTGATAGGTGAACTGGAGGAATCTTCACTTTTTCCAGATGGGCATTTATTTATCTGCTTTACTGAGTGGAAGTTAGAACTGAAAAAAATGAGAGCAGTGTGTTCTTTTCCTTCTGACAGATTAATAAGCATGAGAGAACATCATCTCAACAAAAGGTGGCCAGCCCACTATGAATCGGTGGGCGTTGACGAGGCTTGGTCAGCTAATGTGTTCGAGCTCTTACTGGAAAGGTGCCTGTCGAGGCAAATCTGAACGCTGCCTTCATAAATTCAACTTTTTTTCTTTTTTCTTTCCAGAGATACTGACAGCTAGTAACTAGCTATCTTGCCAAGCCTGTTAACATCTATGGAAGACCAGTTTTGATTATGCCTGGTGTGCTTCACACGGGGCCTCAAATTTCAACATGACTCAGAGTCACATACGGTTTCTAATGTAGGAGTCCAGAGGTGAATTCTAAGAATGTACTTTTCCTATAGGTTTTTTAGAAAGCGATTCCCTCCACCAGGGTTCACACTTTGAGGACCACTGCCCTAAGAAGACCCTCTCCCACAGGGACTGAGAGTGCAGCTAAAGGAAGCTGTAGAAACTTCTCCAGACAAAAGTCTAAGGCAAAACACCAACGTTTCAAGTTAAAATGTTGGGGATCATTCTTGTTTAGCCTTCTTGTTTATTTAATAGGGGACTGTGAAGAAAACAAAAAAGACATGGCTCCTGTAGTTTTGTCTAGATCAGGGTTACTTGGTGGAATTTTGATGGATGCCCAGTTCTAAATCCAGGACCTCTATTCCCACATCCTTTTCCTCTATCAAAACAGAAACAAACCAAAATAAAGGGAAAATCTAAACTAAATGTTGTGGTCTCTTTCCAGCAAAGAAAACTTTAACAGCAGGGATAGAGTCGCTCTGGGCAACAAAGGCTAAACCAGCACTTGGAAAGGCTGTGGGAACAGGGAGGTGGAGCTGCGGAAGAGAGGGAGGCAATTACAGAAGGAAAAACTTTCCGGCCAAGGCTCCAGCTGCCAAGGAGCTGGTGGAGGTTGCAGGAGACCCACCCGCCCACTCACTGTGTCCCCTGAAAGCCTGGGCCTCTGCACCCAGAAAAAATGCAGGATCTGAATGGTGGGACGAATGCTTCAAAAAGTTTCCATCACTACAACAAGCTGCCCAACAGCGTCTCTATGGTCTGGTTTCTAGAATTCGGTCTGTTTCTGACCAGGTGGGCAAGTGGAGATGGCAGAAGCTGTGTACCAGGTCCCCCTGGCTTAGCAGACTGGAGGGAGGGAAGCCAGAACACCCTTGGTCTCAGCTCAGAGATCTGAGCCCCTTGACATATTCTAGACAGATACTGCTGCCGCGTTGCCTGGGAACTGTGCAGCCCCAAATGACCTTCCCCCCTTCCAGATAGCAGCCGCCACATAGATGAAACCTTTTTTCCTTCTGGGTCACCTTTTACCCATGGCAATCCAGAGATAAATATTCTACTCACCCCCCCATCCTCCCAAACCCACCCAAAGGTGAACCCAAAGTCACTTCATCAGCACTTGGATTCGTGCTTTTTCATACGTAGATGTAAGTACACACAGTATAATAACCTGAGGATTTCACTAAAAAGTAGAATGTGGGCCTGAGAGTCAGCATACCAACAAACCTCTCTGTGCAATTGTCAGTCCAGCCACTGACAACTTTGGATGCTCTGTGCAACCATCCTGGGGTGGGAAGCTGTTAGTGCCCTTGCTGTTTTGTAACACCTAGATGTTAGTTTTACTGGTTCACAGAAGGTTCTAGTATTTTTTTTTCTGAGCTTCCTAACTGATGTTAGAGTATCAAGACCTAGAAAAGAAATCAAAGAAATCAAAAATATTCTTCAAATTGTAAGTAACAATCACTAGTGGCCCAGAATCAAAAACACCACTCAAAGTATTGTTTAAATAAAATAGAATGCAGATGAGCTCATTTTAATACTGTGAGTTTCTGAAATCTTTCAACTGTATGTCTGCATAGACATAAAGCTGTCAATGTAACATACATCACTGAGGATTACCGCCAAAATCTTTGGAAGTCTGTTGTAACAACTTCACTCTGTCATTGTATGAATTAGATGTAGAGGACACTTAAGTGATCAGGCACAGTGGCAAGAAATTATATTTCATATCATTTTTACTCATCCCCAAGTATTTTCTTATTACTTGCTTAATAACCACTTTAAAAATGTCTAAAAGCCAGGTCTGGCATATAGCTTAGTTGGTAGAGTGCTTGCCTAGTAGGCACGAAGCCCTGGAATCACTCTCCTGCATGATGAGAACCAAGTGTGCTGGCACAAGCCTAGAATCCCAGATCTTGGGAAGTTCAAGGTCACTTCATCTACACAGTGAGTTTGAGGTCAGTCTGGACTCTCTGGGGACTGGGACCCTGTCTCAAAAAAAGAACAGGGAAGAAGAGACCAGGAGAAAAAGAAAGAGGAGGGAGAGAAGAAGGAAGAGGAGGAGGAGGAGGAGGAAGAGGAAGAGGAGGAAGAGGAGAAAGAGGAGGAAGAGGAGGAGGAAGAAGAAAACCACACTTGGCTCCCGAGCTCTACAAGAAAATAGTAAGGAGCCCAGTTGAACCTGTGCTCCTGTGATTTCTGACGTAGACTGAGATGTCTTCTTTGTTTTGACCTTCAACTTGACTTGATCAGTTATAACCAGACACCTCAGGCTTGGTCCCCAAATAGTTTCCTATTTTAACTGGCTGCTTCATCTGATGTGTTTTGATTCCAAACACCTAAATTTAGAGCTGAGATCTTTTGTGGCTGTTGGTAATAATAATAATTGTTGTTGTTAAAACAAAGTAATGTTTGGGAGCTTAAAAGTGCATATGAAATCTCATGCTTCAGACTAAAAAGTATGGCAGATAACTAAATAACTGGATAGTACAAGGGGTCTTCAGGCTCCTCTGTGTAGCGACGTTTCACTTCAATAGTGAAATCCCAGCATTTCCATTAACAAATTGGCAGCTTGTCAGAAGGAATAGATTTTTTTAAAAGGTATTATTTGCAAGTGAACAGCTGATGACAAGTCATTATGAGATGCAGGTAAGTTCCTTCTAAAACACATGATTCTTTCTGGCTAGCTACAACTTTTGTTCCTGAAAACAAAACTGAACAATTTCCCTGGAAACCATGTTAAAAGACCCTTCCCTTTTCTCGCTTACTTGGTGTACTGCATACTTTGAAGTAACTGTTGGAAAGTTTACTTTATATTTTATTGCTCTACTATTTTTCATGCTGCTGAAGAGACTAGAGTTAAAAGCCACCTGTAATTTGGAGGTTGTGAGAGATTGGTCCACTTATTTCAAATAAGTATTTATTAAATAGTTACTACATAGCTGGCACTCAACTCAGCTCTTAAAATACCACAGTTGAAAATGTAGACCGTGACTTCTGGCCTTAGAAGACTGTAAACAGATAACAGCAGAGGCAAGCATTAGTGGGAGAAAACTCTGTGATAACTAACTGTGATAAAAAAAAAAACAGATGCAAGTACTGCAAAGACTGATTCAGGGAAATTCAGGGTTTTCTTTTCCTATTTTCATGTGTTTTATATGTGTATAGTACATGCATATGTGTATGTATGTTAGCATGTGTGTGATCACGTGTGGGTGTGCAGATGTGTATACAGATATGTGTGCATGTGTGAGAAGCTCCAGAATTGATATTAAGAATTATTCACTTTTTCCTTTTATAAATTTATTTTTATTCTTTTAAATTTTAATTTATGCCTTTACCCCCTTAACCCTCTAATCCCAACACCCTCCTTTTCCCACAACAAACCTCCTTCCTTACCAGTCTCTCTGCTACTTCCATATTTGTTTGTTTTTACTGTGGCCCACTGAGCTTTCAGTTCGCTCTTTGTCACAGGGTATCTAGTCAAACCAAGAGCTTGATCTGGGATTCCTATGCCTTCCGAAACTGAAATCACAGCATACCACCATATCTACCCAATACATGGGAATTACAGGACACCACCATATCTATCCAATACATCTACCCACACACACACACATATGCACTAGTAGCCATACACATGAGAGAGAGAGAAGAGAGAGAGAGAGAGAGAGAGAGAGAGAATTGGTTTTTCATGGAATGAATTTAAGTAATCTTGAAAAGTTTTTAGCTTGAGATATCTATGACATTGCAAAATTGCTATCTGAGAACAGCAAGGATACAGTTGGCTATACAGCCCTGAAAATCAGAGAAGAATCCTAGGAAAGATAAATTTGGATATAAAACCTGGGAATCCAAACTCCAGTTTTCTTTACTTGCTCAGCAAATGTTTCAACCACCAAAACATCTTTCCTGTTCAAGTTTTTGTAAGGAGGCATTTCATAGGAGATGTCGTTGAGGAGTGTCATCTTAAAGGAAGCCTAAAAGAAGCATGGAGAAGACTTAGGTGGCCAGAGAAGTTCATAAGTGCCTTAGGTCATGGTCAGCAAAGCCTAGAGAGTCAAATAATCAGTACAGGCTTAAACCAGAGAAGAAGGCGGGGCCACATCACACTGGAGATGAAAAACACTGCAGTATTAGAACAGTAAAAAACAACTTTGAGGGATTCTATATTAATCAGTCGCAACATTTTTGCATCTTTCGTCTCCAAGGGGGTTAAACGTGACTTCATCTTCAAGTGCCAACAGAGTGCTACCATATGATAAACATTTACTGTTGCTGTTAAAATAAATCATACTTTCATCCTGGTCACTGCTTAGGAAACAGGTGGGGCATGGCGTACAAGTCACGAAAGCAAGAAGACTTATTGGAAGAGGTTGCTGTGCTCTGGCTAAGAGACATATTTTGAAGAAGGTGGCCATGGTAAGAAAGTTGACTGTATGTATTCATTATGTTTCTCATTTTTGTGACAGAAAACCCAAAGAAGCAAGCTGAGAACAGCAAGGTCCTGGTTTAAAGGTATCATTCATTCTGGTAAGGATGGCAGAGTAGCTAGGGAAGTTTGGAGGGTGCTGGCAGCTGTGGATTCTTGTGAGACACCAACCAAGCAACAGAAAAGTCACAGGCAGAAGCAAGACCAACTACAACTCTCAAAGGCCTGTCTCATGGGACCTACCTCCCACCATGCTTCACACCAAAAAGGTTCTAAAGCCTTTTCCCAAACAGCACTTTCAGCATGAGTCTGTGGGGATATTTTACATTCAAACCACAGCAGTGGGAAACAAGTGAAAAACGAGAAGACCAAAGTAATAAGACCTGGCTATTACCTGGGTATGAAGAGGTAAAGAAGAGTTAAACCAAAGGTTACTCCCCAATTTCACTTTAACCATGAGGTAGGGGACTATAAGAAAAGCTATAGGGGGTAGAAAGGTGGCTTAGGGGTTAAGCCTTTGTTTTGTAATCAGAAGGACCTGAGTTTGGATCCCAGATCCCCCATAAAAAACATCTAGCAGAAATGTCAGAGGTCTGCACTTCCAGTCCTGGAAGGTAGAACCTGGAAAACCCCAGGATGATTTCCCACATCCCCTTGGACCTCCACAGGAACACAATGCCCTCTGTTACCCACAGAGGCACTGGTGTCTATGTACATGGAGAGAGAGAGAGAAACAGAGAGAGACAGAGAAAATGAGAGAGAGAAGATATAGGTTTTTCATGGGATAAATTTAAGTAATTTTGAAAACATTTTAGCTTGAGAGATCTGTGCAATTGTTAGCTGAGAATAGCAAGGGTACAGTTGGGTAAACAGCTCTGAAAGTCAGGCAAGAATCCTAGGAAATATAAAATTGGATATAAAGAAAATAGGTATGCTAGTGTCATTGGTGTGTGTGCTAGGTAGATATGGGGGTCAACCTGACAACTGGAGGCTGAGCTTTGGGCACATCTGTGAAGATCTAGTAACTGGGACAAGCCCTGAGCAAGTCTAAGCAATTCTACCGAGCAAGTCAGATTGATGTGGGAAGATTCCGCAAACAGTAGGTAGAACAATTCTCTGGCAGGTGGACAAGATGAAGGGAGTGGTTGAAACTTTTGTACACTTTGGCAACGGTGGCAGACTTCCATCTGGAAAGTGAGATTGCCACTCTCTCAGTAGCTCCTATGTGTGATGTGGCCAGTTCCCTTGGCTTCTGACTCTCTAACTTTCCTGCCAAGCTACACTATGAACTGTAATGGAAAATTGTATGAAAGAATAAAACTTTATTGTTCCCTATAGTTTGGTCATAAATTCATTAGCAACATGCAGAGTAATTGCAACAACACGCAGGTGGCATCTTATTTCCTATAATAAAAGCAGAGTTAATACACAGACACAGACACTGCTGGAGTCACCGAGAAAGAGGAGTAAGAGGTGAACAGGGAGTGGACTGGAGTTAAGGAGCAGCCACTGGAAGCTCTGAGAAGGTGAGCTTCAGGCAGAACGAATGGCAAAGACACCATCCCTGAAGAAAAGTGCACATGGCATACTGAGGAATGACAAGGAGTAGAAGTGTGGCACACCGAAGAGCCACAAGAAGGGAAAAACTACTCTGAGTAGTGAAGACCCCAAAGTCCACAGAACATGATCTAGATGCATCAGAAATTCTTAGAGGATTTTAAACAAATGTGTGAACAAATCTGATTGTATATTTTTAAAAAGTCTAAACCCTGCTAAGAGTAGATTTTAGGGATGTAATAGTAATAAACAGAAACAGATAGATAGATAGATAGATACATAGACACATAGATACATAGAATACATATATAAATAGAAATGATAGAAAATAGATAAATGATAGAAGGATAGATGTTCAGTAATACAGACATATATACATGCATGTATATACATACATACAAATGACAGAAGATAGATGGATATATATAGAGAGATGATGAATATATATGATGATGAATATATATACAGATGATAGATGATGGGTGGCAGATGAGAGAGGGAGAAAGAGAGAGAATTAATAGATGATAAGAAGACCGAAGAGATGGCTTAGAGGGTAAGCCTCTGCCTGACAAAGGGAAGAACTGAGTTTGGATTCTAGATCCCACATAAAAATGCCAGGCAGAAATGGCGGTGGTCTACACTTCTGACCCTGGAAAGGAGAGTCTGGGAAACCCCAGAGTAAAGCAAAAAAATCTGGAGAAATCTAGATTCCTCAAGTCACCCTTGGGCCTCCACAGGCATACATACTGTCCTTTAATACATCCACACAGGCACACACACATGCAAAAAGATAATATATAGATGATAAATATATCCATAGATACTGATGATAGATAATAGATATTGATGAAGAGATAAGGTAGGGTTGATAGATTCATAGACAACAGACACACATACATGATATATATGTATATATACATATAGATAAGTAATAGATGATAAATAAATTTACAGACCCATTCATATATACTGACAGATACATACATCCCATGGGATACTGTCTAAAGCTGGAGACCTTGGGATGTCCATAATTTGGCTTTCTGTTCCCGAAAAATAAATGGTATGATTTTTACAGACAAAGGCCAACAACATGAGAACCTGGTATCTACTGTCTAAGTTTTAGAACTTAAGGTTGAAGAGTATGAAGTTGTGATGTCCAAAGGCAGGAGAATGTGACCATCTCAACTGTGAAAGAAAGCAGAAATCCTTCTCTTTTTGTTCTTTCTGAGATTCCAAATGTTGGGATAGCACCTGATCATACTGAGGGTAGACCCCCGCCTCAGTCCACTGACCCATACTCCCATCTCTTAGGGAAACATTCCCTAAACACATCTAGAAGTAATGCCTTATCTGTTCTCTCAGTGTTTCTTAATCCAATCAAACTGAAACCTAAGTTAAAAATTGCATGATCCTAGTGAGAAGTAGGGTGATCCACTAAGAAACTCATAGAGCACTCTTGTACAAAGATCATGTACTGCTGTGGTTTAAAGCATGTGTCCAAATCCATATGTTGGAGTCTAACCCACCTTTTAATGATTTTGAAAAATAGGCCCTTGGAGAGATATTTGGGTTTAGATGAGGTAGTATAGGGCCTCATGACAGGATGCTCTTCCTTTATAAAAAAGACATCAGGGCCAGTGAGCTAGCTCAGCAAGCAAGGCACGTGCTTGCAAGCCCATTGATGTAGGTTTGAGTCCCAAAAGCCACATAGTGGAAGGAGATAACTGACTCCTGAAAGCTGTCCTCTGACTCCCACCAGTGCACCATAGCATCTCCTGCTTCTCTTTTCCTGTTGTGTAAGGATACAGAAGGAAGACCATCTATGGGAAATAATTCATCAGAATCTGCCCATACTGCTCATCCTGATTTTTTTTTATTTTTTCATTTGTTGACAACTTCATGTATATAATGTAATGTATATAATACATTCCAACCACACCATCTTTCTCCCTTCTCATACCTCCCCCCCCCCAAAAAAAAAACTCCTGGCCCCATCCCTCAGCCCCAGCAAGTCTCCATCTCAGTTTGTCTTAGCTTTATGGCCCTTGTGCTTTAACCAGCACCACTAGCTTTTCACCCTGATCTGGAAACCCTGGTGTTATGGTTTGAAATGTGAGTCCCTCCCCCACCCCAGGCTTATGTGTTTGAGTCTCTGGTTGTTTGTGAAGGTCATGGCACCCTGAGAATGTGGAGTCTTACTAGAGGAAGACGTGTCACAGGGGGTGGGCCTTGAGATTGGTTAGCCCCGCCCTGCTTCAATCAGTAAGTCTGCTCTTGCAGTTGGCAGTTGGCAGTTCTAGGTTTCCATGATGGATGTGACTTTGGCCGCCTCCAGCTTCTGCCAACCCACCGTGCCTTTTCTGCTATGGAGGACTATATCTCCCCTCTGGAACTATAAACTGAATACATCTCCTTTTAATCCCTTATTTGGTATTTTTGAATATTGTCTCACAGAAATAAAGAACAGTAACCAGTATGCCTGGCATCCAAGACCATGAGAAAGTAAGCTTCCTGGTTTAAGCCATCTGCTCTATGATATTTTGTACAGAAATATGAGAAGACTAATATCAGAAAACCAAGAGATGATCTGTGGAGAGTGACAGAGACCAGAAAAACCCACTAACTGTATCATGTAGTTGAGCACTGCAGAATTCTTTCTACTGGAACCAAAGCAATGAGTGTGGATGAGTAAGAAATCACTATGGCCCCAAATAAGATTCAGCTCCTGGGGTGTAGAAACAAAAGAACAGTTTCAGAGCCTGGAAGCTTGCTTTTTTCCTGTCAATTTTCCTGTCATGTTCACTTATCATTTCTGAAAGAAGCCAAGGCAAAAATGTGCAGGGAACAGTCCCGCATGTTGTAGGATTAGTTAGTTTCTCCAAAGAGACTCCTACTCCATTGGCTGCTTTTCATTAGATCCTTGAGAGCTGTAAAAACTATCGATGGGGGGTTGCCATTATACATATACCATTGTAACAATAGAGATGATGCAACTGTCATGTCATAAAATGGTTCCCCCTCCACACAGTTACATTTTGAATTGTTTTTCAGTGTTTAGAGCATACTCAAGGGCTATAATGCCACACACTTGGCAGAGATCTGAGGTTGGAGATCCTCGGAGATACCTGCTGTAAGTAAGTGAAGGTCATAGTGTGGTGACTATCGCTGCTTGGAGCGCATGGCACAGTCACGTGTCCGCTCCTGTCCCTGTGCCGCACCGAGTAATGGAATAGCACTAAGTCGAACCAAAAATGAAATTGGTTAGATTCTGGGGCTGGAGAGGTGGCTCAGGGGTTAAGCCTCCGCCTTGCAGGCGGAAGGTCCTGAGTTCGGATCCCAGATCCCACGTATAGATGCCAGGCGGAAGCGGGGGCGGCCTGTGTTTCTGGTCCTGGTAGGGCGGAGCCTGTGAATCCCGGGGCAGAAGGAGGTAGAAGCGCCCATGGTGGTTCGCGAATTCGTCCGTGGTTCTACACATACACAGACATACACACACAGACACGTGCGCACGCACATACACACGCATATGCACACAGTTGAATAAATAATAATAATAATAATAATAAAAGAAATTGGTTAGATTCAAATTATTTAAATTTCCTAATGAAGCAAAATTCCAAATAGAGGGTGGTACTTCGTTTATTCCGTGACCGCACATTGGGTGACAGGCTTCAGTGAGGCTGCTGCAGCAGGGCCTGGATTCATTATTATTCTAGACTATTCCTCAGTGCTGCTTTCACAGCAGTGCAGTCAGAGTCTATTTTTACTTCTGATGAGTAAAGAAGCCTGAAAAGAATATCTCTGCTGGCATCTTGTGTCTGTCTGATCTTCTCATACCAGACCACTGAAGGGAAAATATCCTTCCTCTGCCACATTAAGTGAATCACACAGACTTCTAAAAGCTGCTAACCTGAGCCAAAGTGTCTCTTTGACTCCAGGAGGGAGAGATTATCCAACCTGAAGCCCAGGGTCTCTGGCCCACTAGTCCTATTTCTGGGAAATCCAACGCAACTCCTAAATCTAGAGTTCCATCTGGTCTTGGTATTCCTAGCAGAATCGCCACAAAACCTGGAGTCCTGAGGGCCAGGCAGTTCTATACAGAACCAACCCAAGACCGGCTGCACATTCCTTCCCTTTGTCTCTTGTTACCTCCGTTTTTTCAACTCCTGGAAGTCACTGGCAGCCTTTCTAAGCTCTACTCGATCTCAAACCTACATTAAATTGCTAAGGTTTTCATTTTAAGTGAGGTTTTAGAAGAGACATTATTAGCTCCCCACAATTACCTGCATGCTTGCTATATTCTCCAGCATAGAAGGGTTTTCTAGAGGAACAGAACTACTGGCATATATTATACATATAAGCAGACTCAAATGGGATCATTTAGACTAGACTGTGTGATTGGGGCCTGGACACTCCAACAATGGCTGTCTGAGCACTGGAACAAGAAGAGCCAGAAAATTCTTGATCCAAGCAGCTGGAAGTCCCAGAATAAGAGGGTGAATGCTGTAACCTCAGTCTGTGGCTGGAGGTCTGGAAACTCCCTGGAAAGCTGATGTGGTAATTCCTGTTGGAATGCTGAAGATGCCAGTCTGATGCCCACAGGCTATAACGGCAGTAACAGAGGCACATGTCCAGGAGGAATAAACACATGGTGACTTCCTTCTTCGCCTTCTTTTTTTTTTTTTTTTTTTTTTAGGATTAAGGCAGAATTTATTAGAGGAGAGAAAGAACAGAACTTATGGACTCTAGACATGGAGTACCATGAGAGACAAGGGTGCCCTGAAGAACTTATAGACTCCAGGCATGGAATCCATGAAGATCATGTGAGACACATTAAAAACGTACAAAGCACTTTTAAAGATATTGTCTGGCAGGTCAGACATTTGCTATCAAATAACTTGCTCTTATGAACAGATTCAAAGACTGGGAAAATCAATGTGATTTGGACTTGTCTGGGATCCTTCAGGTGTAGAGGTGAAGCCTGGGAGATCAGATAGTGGGGGAAAGTGGATGGTGCCTCCTCTTTCCCATCAAATTCATTGGGAAGGCCAAATTTCTGCACTCAACAAAGTGACCTTTCAAGAGTAATGAAATTAGCTAAGTCCAGTATAACTAATGTAATTAGTGTCCTTGCCATAAGAGGAAATTACATGAGCTGAGGGAGACTGTGAGAAGATATGGAAGACAGACGTTGACAAACCAAGGAGAGACTTCTCAGAAGAAACCAACTACCAACACTCTGCTCTCGTTACTTGTCTGACAGGAAGCAACTTAAAGACAGAAAGGTTTATCTTGGCTCACAGTTTAAGAAGGACCCAAATCCATCATGGAGGGGAAGGTACGACAGTACAAATACCAAGTGGCTGGTCATATTTTGTCTGTAGTTGGGGAGCAGAGAAAGAACAGGAAGTAGGGCCAGACTATAAAACCTCAGGGACAACTTCCAATGACACACTTCCTCCAGTGACACAGGGTCTCCTAACGCTTCACAACTTTCCAGAGGAATGCTGCCAGCTGAGAACCAAGTGCACAAACCATGAGCCTATGGCAGGACATTTTACATTTATATTCCAGCTTACCTTGACTTCAGACCTCTGGTCCACAGAATTCTGTTGTTTACGGCGTCCAGCCTCATGGTGTTTGCAATGACGGCACCAGCAAGCGAAAGAGGCAAAAACTTCTCTGAAGAAAGGAGTCAGACAGCAGCCAATACTGTGAAACTATGCTGAACCACAGCACAGTGAGAACAGGAGCATCATGCATTTGGAAGAAAGTAGGGAACAACTGCCCTGAAGACGGTGAGAATGTCTTCGTTATCTGGTCATGCAATTGTCCTGCTGGCGATTGGCAGGTGACAGCACACAAATGCTTCAAAAAACTGCATCAGTATGGCCAGAGTGGGTTTCAGACATTAGCATTTTAGCAAACTTCCAGGTTGCTAAAACTGCCAGTCAGTCTGAGGGTCAATACTCTAAGCAACTGAACTTGACAGTTTCATCTGAGCATTTGCTATCCAGGCCGGGGACATGCAAACAATCTGCTTTGTCTTGGATCTTGCCTTACCCAGAAAGGCAATGAAACTGGGGTACTCAAAAGAGAGAAAACAATGTTCAATTCATATGATCCCTGGCACACAAAAATTCACCTCCACCTAGATAACTTGCATTCACATTAAAAACTGCAAGCTTTTTAAAAGTTGCTCTACTGTTTTTAAATGTGTATGCAAAATACCAGAAAATGAGTTTTAAAAATTCACTCTAATCCTCGCCATCTTATAAGCATTTTATTGAATATCCCTTCAGACTTCTACCTGTGCATTTATTTTCACACACATGTGCATATAATTCTACATACATGTGAGATGCTTTTCATGTTCTGATCTGTAACCTACTTTTCCCTTTCTACTCAGTACATTCGAGAAATATTTCCAAATGTTTATTTCTGCATCAACATTTTCCATTGTTCTGATGTTTTCTAGTTATTTAACTATACCTCAGTAGGTACAAAAATCATTTCTAATATTTGACTCTTAAAAAAATAACACTGAATAGAAATGGTAGAGGCAGGGAAGGGATAGTGAAACAGTCCAGGCTTCTCTTCAGGTAGCAAAGTGCCCTTCATTTGACTATGGGGATGATTTCATGAATCTGACGACACACTAAAAATCATTGCCTTGTTTACTTTCATTGGGGTGAGTTGTATGGTATGTGAACTGTATCTCAATAAAGCTGTTTAAAAAAAAAGACATCTTTACAACTAAATCTACTTACCCTTATGCAGTCATTATCTGAAATATGAGACCATTAAAATGATTAATAATTGGAATTCCTGCATCTAAGGGGCTGCACATTTCACACGCAGATGCACATTTTTAAAAGGCACATCTAAATACATACAAAAATGGAAGAATGTGTGTTTTCTCTAATAATGACCAAAGCTAGGTTTTTGTCTTTCTCCATCTTGCAGATATAAATGGTAAAAGAATGTGCCTCATTTGCTGTCTTCATAGATTTCTTATCTATACTTCTTTGTTGATTAACAGTTTATATACTTTCTTGTGTTCTATGATTTAAATTATTGTTTCCTAAGATTGTTTTTGAATGTTAGAGAAACTTCCCAAATCTTTAAAGCCATAAGGATGTGATACTTTCAAATATGTGCCAATAAAACATGAAGTTGTAAAAGTAACAGGCTTAACAAACCTAAAACACCTTTGATTTTTTAAATGTGCTAAGATTGTAACAGCATGATAAGGAAAAAAATCTGTTGCATGAGACAGAGAAGCAAGGGAAAACTCAGCATGAAACATACCTAAAGAAACAGGGAAAAGCAAAGATCAATAAGTTGGAATTGAGGACAATTGAGGTAACTCAGTGAGTAATTCACATGCTTGCAAAACTGACAGCCTGAATTTGATCATTAGAAGCCCACATGGTGAAAGAAAGTTATCTGCTAACCTCTGCCTCTATATATTGGCATGAATATGTCCTCTCTCTTTCTCTCTCTCTAATTGATAAATAAAATGTTGAGAAAAAATATAGAAAAGAAAAAAGAACAAAAAGTCAACATAGACTGGGGATACAGCTCAGTTGGTAGAGTCCTTACTTGACTTGTATTCATTTCCCAGAACCAAAAAGAGAAAGAAAGAAAGAAAGAAAGAAAGAAAGAAAGAAAGAAAGAAAGAAAGAAAGAAAGAAAGAAAGAAAGAAAGAAGAAAGAAAGAAAGACAAAGGAAGAAAGAAAGAAAGAAAGAAAGAAAGAAAGAAAGAAAGAAAGAAAGAAAGAAAGAAAGAAAGAAAGAAAAGGGAAGGAGAAAGGAAGGAAGGAAGAGAAAGGAAGGAAGGAAGGAAGAGAGGTAGGAAGGGCGAGGAGAGCTTGTTTCTCTTCAAAACAATTTTAAAAACTGATAAGCTCCCAATAAAACTGAGTGAAAAGGAGAAAACAGGAAAGGGAGATGTAAGTTACTCATTACAAGAACGAAAGGACTATCACTGCATTGTCCATAGAAGTGGCTACACAGGAGGGTGAGAGGGGGTGGAATGGAGTGATGAGGGGGAAAAGGGAATGGGAGAGAGAGGGGATGGAGGGAAACTGGGATTAGTACTCAATACACTTATAAAACTGAAAACTAAAATAAATAAACAAATAAATTTAAAAAACAAGGCAAAAAAGGTTTCAAAAAATCAAGAGCCCATTGCCCTCAGCCAAAAGTCCCTAGTTAATATCAAAACTTATACAGCTTCTTGGAGACAATGGATTGCAAGCATTTTCTAACTTTTTTTTTTATTTCAGCTCATACAAACTTATTAGGTACACCAGTTCCCTCCCTCCCTCCCCCCCCCCCCCGTGTCCCCTGCTCCCCCTCTCCACCCCTCTCCCTCCCCATCCCCCAGTGCCTCCCACCCCAATTCCCAGAGAGTCCTTTCTTGTGCATGTCTGATTTTCCTCTGGGCCCTCCTCTCCAATGACATACAAGGACCCAGTGGCCTTTCCCTGAACCCTTTCCCATGTTCCCCTTAGGTATAGAAACACTGCTGTGGTTGCCAATCCTTTGCCTCCAAGATATCTTGGTGCCTTTAGCAGATGCTAGACTTTGTGAGGTCAACAGTGTGTTGGACAATGCGCAAGGCATGCAAAGTCCAATTATGATTGCTTCAGCCCTAACTAGTATAGAGTATCTTACATATCATTGCTCCTCCCATCCTTTTGCTCTTACACTCTTACCGCCCCCTCTTCCGCAAATTTCCCTGAGCTTCAAGATGGGGAGAGACTAAGCTGGCCTAGTTCTAGGTGGTTGATATAGAGTCTCTGAAGTTCTGGATTGTGGTTGTTGATTTTCTTTTGCAGTTTTGCTGCTCCTGCAATGCCCTTCACTCCATCCTGGTGGGCATTGTATGTTACCCCCTGGCCAGAGACAAAAAGCTGTTAGAGTCTTGTGATAAAAGCACATTCAAAGGTAGATGTAATAAAAGTGGGAAACCACAGTAAGGGAGGGGTCTATCCCCCATTTGCAAAATGGTTACTTTTTATCTGCTAGACTATATGCCCTCCTCTTCTGGTGAGATCACACCCCCTCAGTAGTAAATGATCAGGAACAAGTGACTTGTTTTTTCTCCCTTGAAGCTCTCAGCACCAGTTCTTTATCTTGAATGTGGAGTGTTTTAACTATTATTTGCTGTGGCGTGCTTCTATTTTGGTCGTATCTATTTGGGGTGCGGAATGCCTCTTGTATATGGATGGGCCTCTCTTTTTTTAGATGAGGAAAGTTTTCCTTGATGATCATTTGAAAAATTTCCTCACGGGTGGTATTTTGAGATTCTTGCTCTGGTATTCCATGAATACGCATGTTAGGCTTTTTCAGGGTGTCCCATATCTCTTGGATATTTCTTTCAAGTATCTTTTTGGCTTTAACAACCTCTTCCATTGAGCTGGTTAGTACTCCCACTTTATCTTCAAGGTCTGAAATTCTGTTTTCTGCTTAGTTAGTTCTGTTGATAAGACTCTCTGTGGTGTTCTGGGTTGAAGATAACTTGTCTTTTAGCTCAGTTTTAAACTCTGCTTGAGTTTGTTTTAACTGCTCTATGCCACTTTTTGTTTCTTGCACTGTTTTTCTCAACTCCTCCAGATGTCTGTTGTGTTCCTCTTCAAAGCGATTGATTCGATTATGTAATTCCTCCCGGATTTCCTCTTTCATAGTATTGAACATGGTAATGATCATATTTTGAAAGTCTTTATCCTGGGTGAGGCTTTCTTGGCCTTTTTCCATGGGTTTGTTCTTGTTGGAGTCTAACATTATGGGATTAATTTCTTCAGTGGGAAATTTGTTTACTTGATTGTTTCTTCTCATGGATTTGCACTTTGACTTTGGCATTGTCATTTTAACTCTTAAGATCTCTCAATTTCACTAAACTGAATTATTTGGCCTGGGGTCCTGGTGGGCGGGCGCGGGCGGAGACTTACCTAGGTCGTGGGGTGAGGCCCGGCTGGACCTCGCGCCGGACCGGCGGAGCGGGATGGGGTGTAAAGGGCATTTTCTAACTTTTAACTCAAAGCAGCAGAACACTGAAAGTAAACCAGAAGAAATACAAACAGTACTTGAGAAAGCCCATTGGAAAAAAAAAATGGCAAACAGGGCAATTCTGGAAAATGAACAGTGTTGTAGCATGTGATGTCTCTTGGAAAAGGAAAAAGGAACTTTTTAATTGTTCAATGAGTTACTTAAGTCAGCTTTTTTATGTATAAAAATATCTATTTAGAAATAAGTTCATCAAAAGTATAGGACACTTTATATTCCATAAGTAAAGTATTTTCTTAATTTGTTCAAGAATAGACTGTTTCTGGGTTGGTGAGATGGCCTAGGAGTTAAGACACTGCCTCATAAGCAGAAGGTCCTGAGTTTGGATCCCAGGTCCTGTGTAAAAATACCAGATGGAAATGGTGGCAGCCTGAATTCTGGCCCTGGTGGGCAGAGCCTGGGAAAAACCAGTGCAAAGCTGAAAAAAGATAGAAGCAATCCAAGATGATTCCCGAAGTCACCCTTGGGCCTCCACAGGGACATAGTGCCCTCTGACATACATACACATACACACACACACACAATTTAAAAAAGAATCGATTTACCTTCAGAAAGACTGTATTGTAATTCTCTGATAATAACCAGGACCATCATGTGAGTGATAATTGTAAACTTTTCTAACAAAGCAAATAAAGATGATTAAAGCTGTTTATTACTTGTCAAACTGCTTGATACTGATTTTGCTTTATGAGGAAACAAAGACCCACATTACATATTGAAACAACAAATTAACAACAAGTAAGCAATAAAGATGAGCAAGTAAATGAATGCATTGTTGGAAGATAAAGTTTATGTGACTGCTGAGGAAGCAGGTGTATTCAAATCAACAGCTGGGCCTACATGGAATAAAACAAGGAATTCAAAGTTAAACTATAATTTTGGTCAGAAATACTCAGAAAACCTAAGAAGTTGATGCACAAATTTAATTCATTTCTTTATATCAGTGTGCCTTTGTTTTCATCTTCTTCCCCCATCCTTATTGGAAGCAGTTCTTCTCCCTAGATGGCAGAATGCTGTCCAACGTGTATGTTTCTTGGGAGCCACAGATGTTAAAATTTTAAATGTAAGAAAGAAATTATCTTGAAACTCACTTAACTTTGCTGACTGGTTTCTGTTGTTTAGCTAGCAGGAAAAAATACATTACTGTAGAAGATCGATTACTTTAAGTTAATTAAAGTTCTCATCTCATTTTTTTTTTAGAACTGCAGAAATTTAAAATAGCTAATATTTATGTAAATCCTTTTTAGATATTATCTTTTAATAGTTCTGTAAAGAGTCATATTTATTATTCTTGTGCCAAAAATAGGAAGGATAGCTCTCATTTGGTGTAAGATAATTTGGTGAGTTTGTCTCTTGAAGCATTCTAAAATAAACTCATTAAAAATCCACCCAGAAAATCAGGTAGATAGCAGCTAATCTATTTCAAAAAATAGAGAAACTAAGATAAAATAGAAAAAGAATAATTTTTATTTTCTAAAATGACAGAAACTCAGTAATGTAGAAAGATCCACTATTTCACTTTCTTGAAAATATGAATTATATAAATAAAAATGTATATGTAAACCAATTGAAAAGTAAAAATGAAGCAACATGTATTCATAGTCTAAAAATAACCTTATTTTTCATGATAAGTAGCTTATTTTTTTTTACCATGAGTTTACAAATAAGCAAGCAAAAACGACTTACCTCACAGATAAAGAATACACAGCTGTGATTTCTGACTCCTAAAAGTCTTTTCATAATTAATTTCAGATCGTTTCATCTCCAATTTTATAAGCTGTGTTCCAAAAGTTGGGTGAGATGCCTTCAATATATCAATTTTAAGTTCATGGATGGGTTTAATAATCTATTTCTGTGAGTTCTGAGGCTTGTAGGATGTTAGCACATGTAACTGTTATCTTCCTAACCATGAGCCAGCACATGTCAAAAACAACTCAAAGAAAGAAGGATTTATTCTCCCCGTGGATCAAGACATGTGATCCATTGTGACAGTGGAACCGCTTACAGAGGGAATTAGTGTGAGACCGCTGGGGCAAGAGTCAGGACAGAGAGAGAGCTCTACTCAGAACGGGAGACCCCCCCAACCCCACAAGAGTAGACAAGCCAGAGGGAACCAACCCTCTGGGAGGTCGCCAAGCCTGTTCCACCTTGCACAGACCCCTGTCAGAGAAGACCTTCTGAAGTGAAACATGTCCGTGGCTCCTGGTAACACCATCATCTTCAGAGTACAGCAAGGGGTGGTCTTTGTTACGGCCTCTTCTCCCACCTAGGGCAATGTCCACTTCCATTTCTCTGTCTTGGCCGACTGTTTCCTGTCCACAGATCATGGGTTCTGTAATAGCTCAGCCCAGCCTCCTTTCCGGCCTCCATCAGATCAAGGGCTCACTCTTCCCCGCCAGATCCTCAGGCTCCCTGCTCTGAGTAGATCAGCTTTTAATCCTCTCAAATCCTTTAACCTTTTGATATGGCTATTTTGTTTTGCCTTGGGGGCCTTCACACACACACACACACACACACACACACACACACACACACACACACACACTTGTACTGAACAGTCCTTCCCTCTCATCTTGGCCTCTACTACTCAAACGTCAGCTCCACGCCCCCTGCTCTGGACCTGACTCTCTTAACTTGAATTGGGGTGAGACATGTGTGACTGTTCAGTGGTCTTTCAAGTCTGTTTCATCGTATGGATCAATCAGGACAGCGCTGCCTGCTCTAGGAGATAAACTTCCACATCTGAGTAACTGAAAACAACAGAAGTGCACTGTGTTTCCCACATGAAGCCCCAAGCAGATGTTCCTAATTGTCAAGCGGCTCTAGTCCAGGCATGAGTCAGGCGCCCACATTCCACCTTGTGGCTCAGCCAGTTTTCCTACATGTTCAATGGAAAAGAAGAGAGGACCCGCTACAGGACCTGCCTGCTGGGGTCACGCATGGTTTGCTGCCAACCACTCGCCAGCCTCAGGTGCATCCGTGGCCACACACCCAGTTATAAGAGGATCTGGGGAAGGCCAGCGGTGCGCCCAGTGGGAAGGGCTTGTTGAGGGCAGACACCCTAGGGGCAGGCCTTGGCTTTGGGCTTCCTTGTCATTAATGCCTGTGACTTAGCTGAGCCATAATTGTTAAGTGGATGAAAAGCAAATAGATCATGCAATTCTCAGCACTTAGCAGACTATGAGGATACTCCATAAATTGAGAAGTTAGGTAGCTGTGGAATGGTTTAAAGTTCTAGAATGTTCATCATGGGATAGGAAAAAAAAATTGTGACCTTAAAAGTTATCAAAGTCTGCTTCACATATTCTATTTAACAAACTTTACTGCTCATTGTCAAAATCTTTATTATTGTTGTCTTACCAGGATTTCTAACAGAAATAATATTTTTAGTAATTGAATTTTATTTAACTTTTTAACTGAGGTTTCCCAAAGAAGATCATAAGTAGATTTCAATTCAACCCTGATCTGCACGCAGATCTTTGAGAACTCCAGACAAAAAGAGATTTACCTTCTTTTCATTTTTTTCACTTGTGGAAAAGGAAGGTAACCTTTCAAATATAAGGCATACAATTTACTTACAAAATCAAAGATTTTGTAAAAATCCACATATTTTCTTTGTTTATAATGTAAAATCAATTACATCAACCACAACCACCAGCCAGAGAAAAGTCTAAATAATTTACTTATTTATCTCTACTGATAGCTCACTCATAATAATTTAAACAAGAGCTTAAGAATAATAGATGCCTTGTGACAAGTAAGAGTACATTGCCGGGGCTGGAAAGATGGCTCAGGGGTTAAGACTATGTCTTGCAAGCTGAAGGTCCTAATTCAGATCCCAGATCCCACATAAAAATACCAGGCAGAAATGGCAGTGGTCTGAACTTCTGGCCCTGGTGGGCAGAGCCTGGAAAATCCCATAGCAAAGCAAAAAGGAGGTAGAGGCAATCCATGATGATTCCCAAAGTTAACCTTGATCCTCCACAGAAACACACAGTGCCCTCTGATACACATACAAACTCAGTCTCTCTTTCTCTCTCTCTCTCACACATACACACAATAAATAAATAAATAAATAAATAAATAAATAAATAAAGTAAGTAAGTAAGTAAATAAGTAAGTAAGTTTAAATTTTTTTTTCTAAAAGAAAAGAGTATAGTGCCAAAAAATTGATATTGAGAAAAATCAAAAGACTCCAAGGTACAATATCTGGGTAATTTTCTCCGACTCTTTCTTTTCATAGTGTAACAGACTCAGAATTTTGTTGGGGAAAAGTGGAGTAATAACTCTTCCTTCATGCCTTTCAAAAAGGTCCAGGCGGGTCCAAGTGAAGACAG
This sequence comes from Typhlomys cinereus, assembly GCA_023101885.1. Lineage (NCBI taxonomy): Eukaryota > Metazoa > Chordata > Mammalia > Rodentia > Platacanthomyidae > Typhlomys > Typhlomys cinereus. Next base: position 2,124,146 of record JALPQD010000353.1, on the reverse strand, counting down.
GGGTGCAGGGTGCCTTGACTGGAACAGGCAGGGGAGACGGAGCAGCAGATGGAGTCTCCACAAGGGCTCTTTCCGTCTCTGGATCTCACTTTATTTTCACATGAAATCCACTACATGTTGCAAAGGATATTTATTATATTTTAAACCAGCAATTTTAGTGATATATTTAGACACTAAAGTTGTAAGCCCATTTAAAGAAAAAAAGAATCTCTTTTATTATATGTTCAGTTAACTTTAAAAAGTGTTTTTAAAGAAAAATATAAAATAAGCAGTAATACAGTAGGCATGTCCTAGCACAGGCAGAAGTCATGAGATGACTATCTAAGGACTAACTTTTGGAAGAACTCTAAGAGTTCTTGTAGTCCTACAACTGGGTGGATAAAACAACAGAAATATTTTTGGCAGTCGTAGTCCTACAACTGGGTGGATTAAACAGCAAAAATGTCTCATCTCACAGTTCTGGAGGGTGGATGTCTCAAGGTGTCACGGGGCTGGTGCCTTCCAAAGGCCAGGAGAAAAGCTGACTCATGCCTCTCTCCATTTCTGAAGCTTAGCCAAGGTATTGGCCCTGCTGGGTTACTCTAGCATCACTGGTCTCTGCCTTCAACTTCATTCTTCCTGCGTGCCTGTCTATGTCCAAAGTTCTCTTCCTTTTATAAGGGACCAGCTATTTTAGACCAGAGCCCCTCCTATTCCATTATGACCTCATATTTTTAAAATCATTTTTATTAATATTCAGTCTTCCTAATTACAAACACAATGGGTAGTTGTCCCTGACCTCCTCACTCCCTCCCCCTCATCATGTTTTTTGTTGTTTTTTATAATTAATTTTGTCTTATTATTACTCTTTTACAACCTCATACACAATGAATTTTGATCATAGTTACCCCTTTCTCCCTCCTGCTTCCCTTGGACATTTCCCTAGCATGTTCATCTCCTGTTTTCATGTCCTAATTTTTGAAATTGGACAATATAAAATAACATGTAAGCAATGCAAGAAAATACATTAAGGATGTGTTCCCAGTTCCACAAGTTAAGAACACATGATAAAACTGAAGAATAGCAGATTTGTCCATTTTCTATAAGACTAAGTTCATGATGTGGGCACAGAGAACCCTGGTCCATGGGAGGCTGTCCCTGCTGTGGGCACATGAAGATCCAGCCCGCAGCAGGAAGTCCGAGTTGTGGGTACACAGGCGGCCATCCACCTTGTGAGCATACAGAACCCCAACCCAGGGAGGTCATCCACCTTGTGCGTGCATGGAGCCTACCCCATGAGAGGCTTTTATGTTGTGAGTACACAAATATGGAATTCAGGGGTTTTGGCAGGTAGTGTGGTATGCCAGGCTATTAATCATTCAGCTGTCCACAGGTCAGAACACTGAGTGTAGAAATAGTCACATTTCCTCTCTGCCACCCTCTGATGCATATGAGACACAGCAGCCACATATGCAGCATCTGTAGAGCAGAGGATCTCATCTAAATTACATTGGCAGCAGCCTTTTTCCAAACAAGGCTGTAACCGAAGGGCTAGGGATTAAGACTTTGATATAAGAATCTATGATAGACACATTCCACCTACAACAGTAAGATTTAGGAAGGTCAGATGTTTTAGTCTTCCCATTCATCCTTACTTAAAAAGAACACCACATCCAAAAATCCAAGGAACACACCATGTAAAAGGGGACAGAAAGAATGTGAAAACCAACAGTTGCACCAACAGGCAGTACTCCTGGACATAAAACCAGTACAGCCACGAACATACTGCAAACTAAGGTTACCTGCCCGGGACCTGTGCAAGCCCAGACCCAGCACCCCGGCACAATGAATGAGGAAAGAGCTCAGGTGTCTCCCTCCCCCCAGGAGTGATCGTCCATGGTCACCCAGGTTCCTGAAATTCAGGCTTCCCTTGTTGGACTCAGTGGGACATATACCCAAGAAGAAACACTGGGGTAGGAGGGAAGCTTGCTCAGAATTTTGTCGATGGGAGGAAGGAGGATGAGGTGGGTAAAAGCAAGGGAAAAACACAACAAAAATCCATTGTAATTTTAAATAATCTAAATTAAAGAAAAAAATACAAAAAAGGATCTCCCCTCTCCATTAGATTCTTTAGTTGCTGCTGTTGAACTAGGGTACTGACTTCAAGAACAGCCTTGTGCCCAGTGTGCAGGCCCTTGAAAATAGTAACAATCCTAGGTAGAACTCTCTCCTAAAACTGAGCTCCCAGAAGAAACACGTATTTGTAAACCAGGTCAGAGTACTTTGCTTTGGCTGCAAAGCCACTGCATTTACAGTTTTTACAGGTACTTTCTTTTCCTCTGAGTTTCCATCAAAATGCAAATGCAAGCATGGGAGACAAGAGGACTTTATAAACAGATACCTACAGAGTGATTTCTAGAGACTAAAATGGCAGTGTTAATAAAAATCATTTGCCCCTTTAATCATAAATGACATAATCATCATCGAGCCTTCATAAATGTTCTTAAGAACAAATGAGATATTTTCTCTTGTGCTGAAGAATTTGCATTAAAAAGCTTTCTAGAATGCTGGGATTAGGGAGCTTGAAGCAGGAGTGAGATCAGTTGGCCCAGGGGTTCACTGGGATGTTCAGAGAAGGCCTGAGGGCTTCTGGGCATGGAAGGCCTGTATTCAGATGCAGCTGATGAGATGGGTGGGTAAAGCAGAGGGGCGATGGAAGATGAAGTGAAGGAAAGGGAAACTGCTTCCATCTAGTTTGCATATTACAGCTTTGTTTGAAGAAAGAGTTCAATACACAAGACACAGAAAGTCAAATACCTCATGTTTTCATCCTATACAGAAAGTAAGGTTAGATCTCATAGAATGAAGAATAATGGTCACTTGAGAGTGAGAGGACAGGAGAGACAGGGGACTGGAAGATGTTAGCTAAGGGACAACAAAATCTAGTCAGAGAGAATGTAGTTCTGGCTTCTATAGCAATAAGGCAGCTATTGGTTTAAACAATCTGCGGCGTCTGGGGAGATGGGCCAGTAGGAAAAGAACTTGGTATACAAGAATGAAATTGGCAGAACCCATGTAAAGCTGGGCAAGGTAATACATAGCTGTAACCCCAATGTTCTTACAGGAAACTGAGAGACGAAAACAGGACAGTCTCTGGAAGCTTCTCTACCAGCTAGCTTGGCATGTGCAGCACTGCAACAAACAGCAAGGAGACCCTGCCTCAGGCAAGGAGGAAAGTGGGAGTCAACACCCAAGGCTGTCATACAGTCATTGTTCACCCTCACACACCTGCAGTCATATCCTACAAACACATTACACATTGCACGCACACCATACATTGCACACACATCACACACAAACACACACACACATACACATATCCTATACACAGAGATCATCATATACACATACACTTACACACATCACACACTCGCACATCTCACACATACATATGCACACATATTATACACACATCTCTCTCTCTCTCTCACACACACACAAATCTGTAGTTTTTCAAAATGACCAAAAAGGATAATATGAATTACCAACATATGAAAGTGATTAATGTTTGAGATTATAATGCATTATCTACATCTGTTGAAAGATATACAGATATTGTCTCAAGTTTTAAAGATGTTATTCACTAGAAAAATAAATGAAAAAAGAAGGGATTTCATCGCTGTACTGGTTACTCTCTCTCTGTTGCTATGAGACAACACTCAAACTCAAGTAGCTTTAAGGAAGAAAGGGAGATTTATTTGGCTTATGGGTTCCAGAGGGGAAATACAGTCTTATGACAGAAAAGGCATGGCTGGCTGGCAGGAGCTGGAAGCGCCTAAGTAAGGCCATCATAGAGGCTGAGAGCTGCCAACTGCCAGAGTTGACTTCTCTAGGAAGCAGGGTAGGGCTAACCAACCTCAAGACCCACCCCCTATGACTGCCTTTCTCCAGCCAGGCTCCACCTCTTAAGGGTGCCATGACCTTCCCAAACAACTAAAGAGTCAAACGCATGAACCTGCGGGGGACGATTCACATTTCAAACCAGGACAATCATTGACAAAAGTGAGAAATGTTAGACCAAGAGATATCGTGCCTGACTGAAACTCCTATAGCCACCTGTTATGGTTACGTTTTAGTGTCAACTTGACAGGTGCAGACTGTTTGGGGCCTAGCTATGGAGGGTGAATGGTTGGACAGGACCCTGAACAAGTCTGCAGGTACTTGATTGATTGTTGTGGAAAACCCAGCCCATCGTGGGTGGTACTTTCCAGTGGTGGGAAATATAAGGAGGAGGGACTCGCTCTTCCCTTATCTTGTGTCAACTTGCTGTGGAGTTGTTCACTTTTAGAGCATCTTTGGCCTTATTTGTTGTTGCTGCCGCTTCTGCCCCCACCTTGGCTGACTTGGAGCTTTGCCTTTTCACGTCGCTGCTGTTCCCAATGGCTTTGGAGCCTGTTCTTAGGCCTTGCTGCTGTTATCGCTGACATCGGAGCCCAGCTGTTCTTCACCAGCATCGGAACCCAGCATCTTCAATCCTCCAGAGAAGCAAAGACTAGAGACCTTTTTGGGATCTTTGGACTTCGTTGAACATTCTGGTCAAGAAGGACACTATATTTTATTGTAAGTTAATTTAATAAACATGTATATTACATTCTAAAGATTCTGTTTCTTCAGAGAACCCTAATGCACCACCCAACTGAAGCAAGAAAAGCAAGCAAGAAAAGTTGGCTCTATCTGTTCAAATTCAGCTGCATTTCATCCACTGTCATGCAAGAGCAAGATATGCTCTTGGAAGACAACACATTATCTGCCTTCTCCAAGAGACTTTGCATGCACTCAGTCTAAGTCTTTGTCAGACTATCTCAATCCTAAACTGGACCTTTTAAAAAAATCTAAGCTCTCTCAAGCAACAAAGATGCTTAGAATGTGAAGGTATAACTCTTATTCGTGACCTATATTACCTTTCAAGTTAATTACATCCAGATTTTCATCCTCATTTGCAATTCTTTATCTCCCCTGTCAATGAAGAACATTTGTTGCTGATGAAACCGGAGTAGTGTTTCACGGAGTAAAACATTACCTTAGGCTGAATTTCAAAGGAAGTCATAAACATTTTTATTCGTTACATATAAATACTGCTGCGGAGCCTGCCTGGAGCTGCTTTACAAAATTCAGCACACTTAGCAAATGGACTAATTCAAATTACACACTCCACAAGCTACACTTCAGGACAAGAAGTCACGTTCCCCTGTGTCTCCTCCTCTCTTCACCAACCTGACCACTCATTGTTAACTAAGAGCAGAGGTGGCCAGGACTAAAGGGGGGCAATGAAGGGGAAGGGAAAAGGAAAGGCGGCTTCCATGGGAGAAGATGAGGAAAGTGAAAATATCAAAGGGAGAGTATGGGGAAAGCCAGGGTTTGAAAGAAAAAAAACAACCTTTCCTGATTTCTTCCCAAACAATCCTGCATTGAGGAAATCTGTGCAGAAGGAAAGAGAATGGAAAAAGTGAGAGGCCCATGGAAAGGGAGGAGAGAAGAGGTGACAGGTAGATGCCTCTCATTGTGTCTCTGCTTCTCCGAAACCTTCTTTGTCCTCTCACTGGAATACAAAGGAATTTATTGGAAAGATTTGAGAATGTCTTACAGAAAGCACAAGAGATCCGTTGCTTGCTGGGCACACAGCTTGTCTTCTGCCTGCCGTTCGCTCCACTTGCCTGACTTCCACCACTAATTCTGTTGCAGTTCGCTTGCATGGTTGCTGATAAATCACAATCAAATGGGTTAAGAGAACAAGGGGTTTATTATCTTACAATAGTCCGATTACAGTCTGTCTAGCTTGACAGGAGAGCATGCACCAACACCAGGGCCGAGGGAGCTGGCCACACCATCTCTACATAATGGCTGAGAGAGGGACAATCCCTACTTGCCAGACCAGCATGTCTGGCCAAGTATATACAAGGATAACACCTCTCTCAAACAGATCTCTGTATTTTATTCCAGGGCCTAATCCTTTCCTTTTTACAATTCAACTTCTAAAATAGGAGTACTGCATATAACAATATCTTTTGTGTTTGTTGTCTGTGTGTGTGTGTGTGTGTGTGTGTGTGTGTGTGTGTGTGTACACTATATGTGCCTATGGAGGCCTAAGAGTGAGTTTGGGAATCACCATGGATTGTGCTACCTTCTCTTTGCTTTGCTCTGGTGTTTTCCAGTCTCTGCCTTCCAGGGCTGGAAGTACAGGCCACCAACATTTCTGCCTGGCATTTTTACATAGGATCCGGGATCCAAACTCGGGACTTCTACTTATGAGGCAGAGGCTTTCCCCCTGAACCCTCTCTCCAGCCCTCAAAAAATATATATATTTTTAAAATACATAGCATTCTCAGCTGGGTGTGATAGTACCTGATTGTTATCCCAACTTGTGGCAGGTAGTAACAGGAGGATCAAGA